>JARACZ010000020.1:9000000-9540000 GCA_029255805.1 Keiferia lycopersicella | reverse complement strand
CTAACCTAACCTAACCTAACCTAACCTAACCTAACCTAACCTAACCTAACCTAACCTAACCTAACCTAACCTAACCTAACCTAACCTAACCTAACCTAACCTAACCTAACCTAACCTAACCTAACCTAACCTAACCTAACCTAACCTAACCTAACCTAACCTAACCTAACCTAACCTAACCTAACCTAACCTAACCTAACCTAACCTAACCTAACCTAACCTAACCTAACCTAACCTAACCTAACCTAACCTAACCTAACCTAACCTAACCTAACCTAACCTAACCTAACCTAACCTAACCTAACCTAACCTAACCTAACCTAACCTAACCTAACCTAACCTAACCTAACCTAACCTAACCTAACCTAACCTAACCTAACCTAACCTAACCTAACCTAACCTAACCTAACCTAACCTAACCTAACCTAACCTAACCTAACCTAACCTAACCTAACCTAACCTAACCTAACCTAACCTAACCTAACCTAACCTAACCTAACCTAACCTAACCTAACCTAACCTAACCTAACCTAACCTAACCTAACCTAACCTAACCTAACCTAACCTAACCTAACCTAACCTAACCTAACCTAACCTAACCTAACCTAACCTAACCTAACCTAACCTAACCTAACCTAACCTAACCTAACCTAACCTAACCTAACCTAACCTAACCTAACCTAACCTAACCTAACCTAACCTAACCTAACCTAACCTAACCTAACCTAACCTAACCTAACCTAACCTAACCTAACCTAACCTAACCTAACCTAACCTAACCTAACCTAACCTAACCTTACCTAACCTAACCTAACCTAACCTAACCCACACACAGAAACATTGCTCTGCTCACCACAATGCATGCTCACATTGCGGAGCAGACAACCATCGCTTCTCTACGTGCCCAGTCAAAAGTGAAAGTGATAAGGTCTCATGCTATCATTGCTCGTTAAGAAACACAAAGTTTCGTATTAAAACAGATACTTCTCATAGTGCAACTTCAGGAAACTGCCCGTTCCGAAAGTATATGTTATCACAACTACTAGAAAAAACTGATTATGGCTCACCTTAACATGTTCCTGACTCAGCGTCCCGCACCCGAATTATGCTCATTCTTATAACAAGTGTCTCATTTAATTTTACTTTGATTCTATATTTTATTTTTATATATAGTCTTAAAATTGTATTTATTACTATAATTTTGTAACGCTCAAATTCAAGTACTGACTGCACTACCTACTAACAATGTTTTTCTAGCTATAAGGTACTGTAAACTGTCTTAAATTTTAATCTTACATCTTTTTTTAATACAATTAACTTATTTTTAAATCATGATCGGAGAAGCAAAAAAGTAATTGTATACCGTTCGCGATGAACCTTTGCTGATCCTTAAAACTTAAGTAATGTCTGATAAGGTATCAATAAATTCCTCCTGGATGTGGTTTTAACTCATAGGAGAAAACAAAAAAAAAAAAAACCTAACCTAACCTAACCTAACCTAACCTAACCTAACCTAACCTAACCTAACCTAACCTAACCTAACCTAACCTAACCTAACCTAACCTAACCTAACCTAACCTAACCTAACCTAACCTAACCTAACCTAACCTAACCTAACCTAACCTAACCTAACCTAACCTAACCTAACCTAACCTAACCTAACCTAACCTAACCTAACCTAACCTAACCTAACCTAACCTAACCTAACCTAACCTAACCTAACCTAACCTAACCTAACCTAACCTAACCTAACCTAACCTAACCTAACCTAACCTAACCTAACCTAACCTAACCTAACCTAACCTAACCTAACCTAACCTAACCTAACCTAACCTAACCTAACCTAACCTAACCTAACCTAACCTAACCTAACCCCGTCTTAAGCCTGTTGCCGTCGCGAAAGCAGCGAAACCTTTGCCGCTCCAAACGAAAAATTACCGAAAAATAGGTTTCTGTGCTAGTATTTTGAAGTGCAATACACCAAAAGTTGCGCAAAAGCTTTCCGCGTGTGATGGTGCTAAACTGGATTATCAGCATTACCGATTTCAGTAACTGGAACACCAAAAATGGATTTTAAGGTTAAAATACCACGTGCTTTTTACTTACACGCGTGCGCTGCACTTTTGAGATCGACGACATGTACTTTTTATTACGGAACTTTGACCCCCTAGTGGACGTGCATTTTTGAGAATTTTTTGGGATTTTTAAAGCTCGTAGTTTTCGAGTAATCGACAAAAAAACAACATTGACCTTCGCATCACCTTCAAGAAATGCACTCGTCTGGCTTGTTTTTTGACACCTGTGTATAGAGGAACCTAAAATAAAAACCTAGAAACAATTTTGAACTTTTTTGGACTTAAAACAAATTATTGACAACGCATCAAAGTTACACTTTTTGAACTCTTGTATCTCTATCGCAAGACTAAAATTCGAAAATCTGGAAGTGCTGTCTGCTGCGCGCTTGCTTAAAGACTATTAGTTGTTAATTTTATAATTGTTTGTCACTTTGTTCTGGAGATATGGCTGAAAACTGGTTTTTCAGGATTTTCAGGCATAACTTCTGAAACTTAAACTTTTTTCATAAATAAGTGTATAAGTGCTATTCTACAGTATTTATAGATAATTACTATATTTTTTGTAAAATTTTTGGACCACTGGATTTGGAGATATTGAATTTTAACCTTTATTTTCAATTTAATTCAAATATATAACTCCTATAAATATTTTGATGCTAAAACTAAGTCCCCTGTCACTTTTGGGTCATATTTAACCCTAAAGATCACGACAATATCTTTTAAAACAAAGATTTTAACTTTCTGGTGCAATATTGCAAAAGTTGCACAAATTTTGAAAGTTCGATATCTCAGGAACCAGCAGACCTAGGAGACTGTTATTTTCGAAAATTGTAAGCCTGAACCATGAAAATTCTGACCTGCCTACTTTCAGGCTGTTTTGGGGCCTGAGTGTTTTTGAGGCTGAAAACCATCTGGGTTGAGAGAGGAAGTCGAGCCGAGTTCTACGACACCCATATTGGGAAAATCCGACGAGTAGTTTTTGAGATATCTGCCTTTAAAGCAGCTATCTGACAGATCAGCCGCCATCTTTCTTTCCTTTAAGCCATTGTATCTCTGTGACTGGTGGTCGCAGAAAGCTGAAATTTTAGATTTAGGCTCTGGGGCATACACCCCTGACACCTACAAATTTTCAGCCAATTCAGACTCAAAAATTTTCAGGCTCCTGAAAGCAGCCCCAACAGCTAGATCAGGAAAATCCCAGCACAATAAACCCAAACACCAGGTCTCTGCGACGACTGTGGCCGGCGCTACATCCCGTCAAACAAATAACTTGACAGTTGAGGCGGCCATTTTGGAAATATTCAACTACCGATAGCGCCTAAACCAGACGTCGTAGAGAGCTGATCTTGACACCATTGTTCTCGTCTCGACTGGAACTATCAAATCTGAACGCGTACCGACCACCTTCAGGTTCTGAAAATTTCAGGTCCTGAAAGCATTTGAAACTAGCGTAGATCGGTAGGCTTTGACGAGACGAGAACTTTGAGCCCAATATCGGAGAAATCGGCCTACTACATCCGGAGTAATACCATTTCGCACTTTTTTTTGCAATTTATGCATATTTGCACCAAAATTTTCAACCTCGGATTGCTCCGGAACCACTGGAGCTAGAGAACCGATATTGGTGTCATTTAAAAGGGCGTGGGAAGCTCTATTGATTGACATTATTATTTAAGCTCTACATAGAGCCATTTTAAAAAATTGTAGAGACTGTCTCTACATACGGTGGTAATTAGTCACAAAGGCTTTTTTGAGCCAGATTGCTATATATTTCTAGATTTAAGACTATCCTGCCTTATACGGACAGGATTAAATAGGTATAAGCTTAGTTAAGTTCTATTACCGTACTTTCTACTGACTTAAGACTTAGGCAAATTACTGCCTATTGCTATTCTTGACTATACATCTAATTAAATTTCTATAATTTTCTTTTTCTTAAAATGAATCCCATCAGAACACCCCCGAAAGCTCCAATGGAAGCTAAAACGACGCCAAGCGTGAAGGAAAACGTTGAAAAGTTTGGTGGCACAGTCCCAAAAGCCACCAAACAAGGAAACACCAAAACCTCGCTCCCGGCAAAAACTGACCCTCTGCCCTCTGGCTCTACTTCCACAGCACCAAACGCAACAAAGCTCTACAAAGACGCAATGCAACAACTTGAACTGTCCGGTAATATTAAAACTACTATTAAAGCCACAGTGACCAATAGTCTTAGTGGACTGTACGCTCTGGTGGGGAAGCTTCAAGCTGAAAAGAAGCAGCTGCAAGAACAGATCCACTCTCTTAAAGCAGTCGAACCATCGCAGGGGGACGGCTCACTTGAGCTGGGAAACAAACTGGAGAACATTCTCGACGAGGTCCGCGCAACCAGAAACGCAATGGTTGCGGAGGTTCTTGAAATAAAGAAAATGACTTCACGTTCCTCATCGCTGTCCCCAAAAGTACAAAGGGCGGGTGACGATAAAAAAGTCATAAAAGAGCTTGGCGCGTTGCGCGGCCTGATAGAGCGCGAGGTAGTAGAAAAGCTGGATCGTACTCCCCAGGCTGCTCAAAACGTCAAGCTAGAGGAAATTAAACGAAATGTCATCGACAATCAGAAGTTGATAATTGAAACGAAAGGGCAACTCACAGAAATAGGAAACAGCATCGACGACTTTGGTCGGGAAATTGGGAAGCTGCCGACTTACGCTGAAATGGCCGCATCCACGCGCGGTCACAACGAAAGCACCCAGGATCTGAAACACAACAATCAGGTGCGGCAGCCCCTACATTCAGTGATCATTTCGTCCACAAGTGAGGATAACATCACGAGCTCGGGGGTTATTGATAAAATAAGAACAGCTGTCGATGCCAAAACGAGCGGACTTCGAGTAGAACGACTGCGCAAGGCGAGAGACCAAAAGGTGGTCCTGGGGTGTAGTACTAAAGAAGAGTTAGACCAGATCACGAGCCGCATCAAAAACTCCGACCAACAGTTAAACGTTGAAGGAGTGAAGAATAAGGATCCCTTAGTAATACTTAGAGACGTGCTGGCCCACAATTCTGACGAAAACATCATCGCCTATATCAAGAGCCAAAACAAACACCTCATTGGCAATATTAAGCCGGAAGATCAGAGACTGATGGTTAAATATAGACGAAGGACTAGAAATGAACATATGTGTCAGGTGGTCATGCAAGTATCACCACAGGTGTGGACACGGTTCGTGGAGGCGGGAAAAATACATGTAGACCTACAAAGAATTAAGGTCGAAGACCAGTCCCCACTGGTGCAGTGCTCGCAATGTCTTGGCTATGGCCATGGCCGCAAGTACTGCACGGAAACGGAAAAAGCCTGTAGCCACTGCGGTGGAACTCATCTAAGGGCTCAATGTCCGGACTGGTTAGCGAACACCATGCCAACATGTCTGAACTGTGTAAATGCAAAACTAGATAAAACAGACCACAATGCGTTCGACAGAGAATGTCCCGTCAGGAAAAAGTGGGATAGGCTAGCTAGGTATAGTGTAGCGTATTGCTAAGGGCTCCCCGGGGACTACACAGAATGCTCCTAAAGTGCGCTCTTACAGGGTATTACAGTCCAATCTCCAAAGGAAGAAACTAGCCACTCAAGAGCTCCTTATCGAGGCACACAAAAGAAAAGCCGCATTTGCATTAGTGCAAGAGCCGTACATCGGTTCGCAAGAGGAAATGAAGAGTTATATAGGTACTCGAATAGTCCAAAGAACAAGCAACAGGACTAAACCGATAAAGGCAGCAATTGTGGTGTTTGATGACTCACTGGAGATCCTGGAATGCCCAAATATGACAACCGAAAATGTAGCAATTGCTATAATTAAAACCGGTTCCTGGTCATTGGCGGTGGCGTCTGTGTACTTTGAAGACCACCTACCAATAGAGCCTTATATACAGCAAATAGAAGACATCAAAAAGAGCCTAAACATTCAACTGTTTTTGATGGGAGGCGATGTAAATGCCTGGAGCACATGGTGGGGTAGCGTAAGGGAAGATCACAGAGGAGAAACCCTTGCTGGCACGCTGAATGACCTAGGCATGCACATTCTGAATGAAGGTGACACTCCAACCTTCGACACAATCAGGGGCGGCAAACAATTTAGAAGTCACGTAGATATCACGAGTTGTACTCATGAGTTACTACGTGCAATTGCTGACTGGAAAATCGAAGAAGGTGTCACCAGTTCTGATCATAATGCGATCACATTCAATGTGAATTTGGGAAAGCCGGGGTCCGGAAGACCAAATAAGACCACCAGAAAATATAATACGCGAAAGGCGGACTGGACCAACTTTACCGCAACCCTCAAAACGGATCTGCAAGAAAATCACGTAGACCTGGGCCTCGTTGAGAAAGTAACGACTAAGGAAGAATTGGAGGTGATAGTCGGAAAGTACATTCACTCTGTTGAAGTAGCCTGTGAAAAAAGCATACCTAAGGTAAAGAAGAGAGATAAAATCGACTTTCCCTGGCTTACGGAAGAACTATGTCAGCTAAAAAAAGAAGTGGCCACAAAGAAACGTCGAATCCGATGTGCGGCCGCCTGCAGAAAAAATGCCGTCATCAAAGAGTACATAGAAGTAAAATCTTCATATGAGGAAAAGGCAATGGAAGCGCAGGTACAGAGCTGGAAGGACTTTTGCACAAAGCAGGATAGGGAAAGCGTATGGGACGGCATATATCGTGTTATCGGTCAAACATCAAAGCGACATGAAGATATGCCTATGATAAGCGGAAATCAGGTTATGGGTCCGGAGGAATCTGTAGCATTCCTTGCGAACACATTCTTCCCTGCTGATAAAAGTGACGATGACTCGATTAAACACAAGGAAATCAGGGAAAAGGCTAGGAACTCAACCAATAATACGGAGAGTCTAAATAAAAATGATCCCCCATTCACCATGGTTGAGCTTAAAGATGCAGTTCGTAGCTTTAACCCCAAAAAAGCACCAGGTCCGGATGGATTCACTGCCGACATATGCCAATCCGCGATTGTGCAAACTGAGGACGTTTTTCTGGCTATACTAAATAAGTGCCTGGAATTGTCCTACTTCCCAATACCTTGGAAAGAGGCGGCCGTTATCGTACTCCGCAAGCCCGGAAAGAAAGATTATAATCATCCCAAGTCGTACCGGCCAATTGGACTGTTGCCTGTAATGGGCAAGATATTGGAAAAAATGATGATAAGGCGGATCAAATGGCACGTTCTGCCAAAAGCAAACCCCAGACAGTACGGATTTGTGCCGCAGCGCAGTACGGAGGACTCCCTCTATGATCTGATACATTACATAAAAGATAACCTTAAAAAGAAACTGATAAACATCGTAGTATCCCTAGACATAGAGGGGGCTTTTGACAGCGCGTGGTGGCCGGCTGTGCAGTGTCGACTTCAGGAAAAATCATGCCCATTGAATCTGAGACAGTTGGTAGGCAGCTATTTCGAGAATAGAAATGTGAGGGTACGCTATATGGATCGGGAACACCTTGAAAGGACCACAAAAGGGTGCGTCCAGGGCTCGATAGGAGGACCCACATTCTGGAACCTCCTGTTGGATCCTCTATTGGACGAGTTGGACCGACGGGGAGTCTATTGTCAGGCATTTGCGGATGACGTAGTCTTGGTATTCTCTGGGACGGAGGTATCGAGTATCCAAGAACAGGCGAATGGAGTGCTCGACCGTGTGTATGATTGGGGGGTCGAAAACAAGTTGAAATTTGCACCTCACAAGACCAATGCCATGGTCATAACAAAAAAGCTGAATTTCGACACCCCGATCATACGCATGGGACCGGCTCCGATAGAAATGGTAGAAGAAATAAAAATCCTGGGCCTGATTGTGGACAGAAAGCTGACGTTTAATAACCACGTTACATATGTGTGCAAAAAAGCCGTCAACATCTATAGGCAACTGGCAAGAGCAGCCAGAATATCATGGGGCCTAAACTCGGACACAATTAAGACAATATACGTCGCGGTCATAGAACCAATAATACTATACGCAGCAAGCGTATGGGCAGGAGCGGCGGAAAAGATCACGGTGCAAAAACAACTCAATACAGTACAAAGAGGATTCGCACAGAAGATTTGTAAAGCCTACCGCACCGTGTCTTTAAACGCTGCACTTATACTGACCGGTATATTACCTCTGGACCTTCGAGTTCAGGAGGCCGCTCAATTGTTCGAGGCAAAACGAGGCAGGCCCCTGGTAGAGATATTTGGCGATAGACGGATCGAGGAAAGAGTGTGCTTCCTAAAGGCACCCCACCCAGCAACAGAAGTTGAGATAAGCTTCCAATGTCTCGAAAACATGCTTCCGGAGACCGTGGAAAATCTCCAATTAACTGGTCAGTACATTTTCACGGACGGAAGCAAAATTGAGGGAAAAGTTGGAGCGGCTCTCACACGCTGGGTGGGTGGAAAGGAGGCGGAGGGAAAGAAGTTCAAGCTTGAATCCTTCTGCACAGTGTTTCAGGCGGAACTGTATGCGTTAAGCCGGGCCATCGAAATGGCGAAGAACTATCCGGTCAGCAACATATTCAGCGACTCAAAATCATCGCTTGATCTCCTAAAGAACCAGAGCGTGTTTCACCCTTTGGCATTTGGAATTAAGCAGGATCTTGCAGAACTGCAGAACCAAAATAGAAGGGTGAACTTATTCTGGATTCGTGCCCACGTTGGAGTACCAGGAAATGAAAGAGCCGATCAGCTGGCCAAGGAAGCAGCGCTGAAATTAAAAACCGGTACCCACTATGATCGATGCCCAGTCTCCTTCGTGAAGAAGAGAATAAGAGAGGACACGATAGGGAAGTGGAACATCCGCTACACGCAGGGTGAAACAGCAGCAATCACAAAGATCTTTTTCCCCGAAGCTGCAACTGCCCATCGCACAATTAAACGTCTGGGCCTAACGCCAGTTTTGGTACAGATGCTGACTGGACACGGCGGCTTCGCCGAATATCTCAATAGGTTTAAGCTTAAAGAAAGCGCAGGCTGCATTTGCGATAACCAAAAAGCGCAAACGGTGCCACACATCATAGTGGAATGTCCAATATTTGAGAGCCAAAGGACTGAGCTAGAAATCGAAATAGAGCAAAAGATTACATTAAACTCAATAAAAGATATTTTGGCAAATAAAAAATCCAGGGGTCCCTTTAAAAAGTTTATAGTAAATGCAGCAAAATATATAATAAAGTCAAATAAAACTAAATAAAACATGATGTATAATCGATAATACGAAACTGTGTATGAACTAACGTTAAAATATGATATAAGATATATAAAATAAAAATAGATATAAGAAAGCTTTTCAATAATGTATATCATAAGTATATACATTAATTGTAAAATGTTATAGCTAATAAGATAGTAATAAGATAGAGTATATGAAAACCTAGAATGTAAAGCAATAACAGAATTACTAATCATATAAAATAAGAAAATACTAAAACCTAGCATAAGAAATATAGCTGTAGATTACTAAAACCGGTCGCAGGACTCCCGAACGAAAACCCGGAGCCCTGTACCACATCGACCCGATTAAGGACTAGCTAAAATAATAATAATAAAAAAAGAGTCGTCGAAGTCCGTGTTAAGCTACATAAAGTTTCTGACCTCCATGTCAGAAGTGAACAGCAAAACATACAAAAAAAAAAAAAAAAAAAACCTAACCTAACCTGACCTGACCTGACCTGACCTGACCTGACCTGACCTGACCTGACCTGACCTGACCTGACCTGACCTGACCTGACCTGACCTGACCTGACCTGACCTGACCTGACCTGACCTGACCTGACCTGACCTGACCTGACCTGACCTGACCTGACCTGACCTGACCTGACCTGACCGGACCGGACCGGACCGGACCGCACCGAACCGAACCGAACCGAACCGAACCGAACCGACCCGAACCGAACCGAACCGAACCGAACCCAACCCAACCCAACCGAACCGAACCCAACCCAACCCAACGATGATAGTTATTGGGCTACGATGGTCAACAGCGACGAAATCTATTACTTCCTGGCTTCTCTTATCAACATCACGTACCTTTTCCAGCCGAAAAACGCTTTACATGAGATATTTTTTTCATTCCGCTTCTCCTTTAAATTGAAGAGTAGCACTGCTTTTCATTTGCTGCAGTGGTGGTGGATTAAATGCGAATACCAACTGTTGTATGTGGGTAGTCTTGTGTCGATTGATACCAAATGTCAATGAGGTTATGATTGTACTGATTTTGAAACAAGAATAAAAACATGTGCTCCTACTGAAAATGCTGGTTATTTATTGAAAAGCCTGAAACTCAATAGTGGCGACGAGGTAAAACGTGAAATATGGCAGTCGCGAACGTGACAAGTGGACGCTGTTTAGCATTTATGTACCAACCCACACCCGGAACAAATTAAGCTACGAGCCTTCGAAGTTTTTCAAAGACTGGACCGGACCGGACCGGACCGGACCGCACCGAACCGAACCGAACCGAACCGAACCGAACCGAACCGAACCGAACCGAACCGAACCGAACCGAACCGAACCGAACCGAACCGAACCGAACCGAACCGAACCGAACCGAACCAAACCGAACCCAACCCAACCCAACCGAACCGAACCCAACCCAACCCAACGATGATAGTTATTGGGCTACGATGGTCAACAGCGACGAAATCTATTACTTCCTGGCTTCTCTTATCAACATCACGTACCTTTTCCAGCCGAAAAACGCTTTACATGAGATATTTTTTTCATTCCGCTTCTCCTTTAAATTGAAGAGTAGCACTGCTTTTCATTTGCTGCAGTGGTGGTGGATTAAATGCGAATACCAACTGTTGTATGTGGGTAGTCTTGTGTCGATTGATACCAAATGTCAATGAGGTTATGATTGTACTGATTTTGAAACAAGAATAAAAACATGTGCTCCTACTGAAAATGCTGGTTATTTATTGAAAAGCCTGAAACTCAATAGTGGCGACGAGGTAAAACGTGAAATATGGCAGTCGCGAACGTGACAAGTGGACGCTGTTTAGCATTTATGTACCAACCCACACCCGGAACAAATTAAGCTACGAGCCTTCGAAGTTTTTAAAAGACATTTAGTTTTCCTGCGGTCTCCCTGAACGTAAGCTCATATTATTTAGTATCACCAGGTACGTCTAAATGTCCTTATTTAAGTAATGTATGTTATTGATGTTTTGAATAAATATTTATTGAAATAAAGACGAAAACCTGTTACTTATTGCGAAATACCAACATCCTACTTTGTAAAAAGCAATTAAGTACTATGTGGCTTACAACATTATTGCTAAATAATTTACAGGGATTTTGAGATGAGAAAAATGTACCTATGTATAATCTTTGAATATCAGCTTTATTATAGTTTTGAGATCACCTACTTAGCTTAAATTAACTGTTACATCTTAAAGAATAATACACACATCAAAAAAAGTTTGTGATCACTTGGAAAAGTGGTAATATTTTTTATTGTGAAAGAATAAAACTCAATCACTTTTTATTTTTTTATTCCTTATTTAAAAATATGAAATTTAAATATAAACAATTTCGTAATTCAAATGTTTTTTTCATATAAAAAGACTATCAACCCTTGCTTGCTACCATTCAGAAATCTGACTTAGTCGCAAATTACGATGTTTTCAATTTATTCACAACAAGTTTAGTTGGTAACGATGCCGAGAGGATTAACAGAAGTTTTACGAGCCAGAATCCTAACTTTAAGTGGAGAAGGCTATTCCACGAGGGAAATATCACGCAGAGTTAATGTATCCCAAGCCTGCGTGGTGACCACGTTGCAGAGGTATCGGGGCATGGAAGATTTAGCTGACCGACCTCGCAGTGGTCGCCCAACTGTGCTTACTGCAATTTAGAAGCGCTATATCAGATTACTGGCTGCCCGTGACCCAACAATGAACGCTACTAAAATAAAAGCAGAACTGCGAGCTGCCACCGGTCGCGAAGTTAGCACCCAAACAATTAGAATTGCTTACACCAAGCTGGATTACGAGCAAGGAGATCCTGGCGAGCACCTTTGAACTCACAGCAACGGAAACGGCGCAGATTGCGATGGGCTAGGCTCCGTCAAAATGAAGAAATTGAGGACGAAAGCATTTGGCAGAACTGCCTCTTTGTTGACGAAACGCGGATTAGTACGCATCCAGATAACCGACGTGTCCGTGTCTGGAGAAGACCAGGCGACTCTGAAAGGCAGAGAACTGCCACTGGAACCGTTCTTCAGGGCGGGAAATCGGTGTCCTTTTGGGCCGGTATAATGATTGGGGCTAGGACGCCCTTAATTCCGTATCAAGGCACCATGACTGAAGCTATGTATAAAATTATTGCAATCGATGGATACGTCAGACCATTCCGCATCAACCACGGGCGCCAATTCATAATGGTAGATGATAATGCGCCCGCACATCGAAACGGACGTGTTGATGCTGCTCTCCAGCAATACGACATCACCCGGTTAGACTGGCCTGCCGGCTCACCTGACTTAAACCCGATCGAGCATGCGTGGAACGCTCATAAGCGTCAGCCACCTCCTCAAACAGTGGCAGAAATCAGGGCAGCTGCTATTGAAGAGTGGGACAGGTTACCACAAGAAATGCTGGATAACTTAATTCTTAGCATGCCCAGAAAGGTTTCCGCATGTGTGCGAGCCAGAGGAGGTTTTTATACTAACTATTAATCTTTTTGTAATAAATTTTGTTTATTTATTCCTTAATTCAATTTTTTCATTACATCAAATTTCAGCTAAAATTGCATTTCTTAACTTTAGTTTTAAAAATAATGAATAATGTTTTTTTTATTTACTTAGTGCATTTTCGTTATAAAAACATAAAATATAAACACTTTCTATAAATAATTTATATTTCATAAAATACACCTGTTTTTGCTACTGATCACAAACTTTTTTTGATGTGTGTACATTATTGCTTTTTTGAAATTCCCAGATAGTTTTTTGCAATAAGAGTGTATGTGTATAGGACATTATTGCAAAATTAAATAACGGTGACGTGAATTACGCATTAACCATTTTAGAGGATTATCTAATTAATAAAATATTTTTTTTTAACATGAGTTATAGATTCTGAAAGCTTATTTTAAGACGCATAGAACTGCATTCATAGTCCAAAATCTCAATTTGTGTGGGTTAGTACACAAATGCTAAACAGCGTCCAAGTATTGTTCTGCCTGGAAAGTTCGAGCCCAACAAGGATAAATGGCAAAACTACCGAGAGCAACTTTTCTTCGCGTTGGAGGCGGCTGGACCATTGGAAAGTGCACAGAAAAGAGCATTGTTCCTGTCGCAGTGTGGAAAAGAGGCGTTTTCATTGATCGTGTCACTGTTATCTCCAAGAAAACCGAGTGATGTGCCTTTTGATGACATCATCGAAACCCTCAACAAGTTCTTTACGCCAGTTCCACACCCGATTCTGGAGACGCAAAAGTTCTACGCAAGGAAACAAAAAGCCGGCGAGTCGATAACAAGTTTCGTGGCGGCATTGGACGATATAAGTCCTAGATGTGCATTTGAAGACCTGCACCGGCGTATTGCGGAACGATTGATACTAGGAATGCGTGATGACAGTGTAAGAAAAGACTGCTCAAGATGAGGCTTTGTGATGTTTCATACGACACGATCGTGCAGCGAGCGCTAAACATGGAAGCATTGCATCAGGAGATAAAAGCCGGGAGTTCTACGGAAAATCAGCAAGGCGTCGTTCAGAATGATACGAACGAGCCAATGGAGGTGAACAAAATCAGTGCCACCTCCCGTGCCAGACAACAAAACGCCAAGCCGTGTGAACATTGTGCGCAAAACAAACAAAAACACGTGTAAATGTTTGTTTAGAGTGCGAATCCAAGACTGAAAGTGAATCTGGCACGAGTGAGGACAATTTTGGAGTGTACAGCGTTAGCGCCGCTGCCGGAGCGGTGCCAGTGAAACCGTATATAGTAGAAGTAAAAGTAAACGGCATCCCGATCACAATGCAAATCGATTCGGGTTCCGCCAATGCTATTCTGCCGCACAGTTTGTATCTGCAGCATCGAGAGGCCTTCGCAGGTGAACTGATACCCTGTGACAGGAAGTTAATCACATGAACAAGTGACAGACTGATAATACAAGGCGAGATTGAAGTCGACGTAGAGTATCAAGATCGTAAAGGGAAGTTACCATTGGTGGTGTGCTGCGGCAATGGACCAGCGCTCCTGGGACGTGCGTGGTTTAATGCACTGGGAATAGAGGTACAAGGTGTAAACTCTGTCACCGAAGAGAAAGCGGCTAAAAGCTTCCCAAAGTTACTCGATGGTGAAATGGGGGATTACAAAGGTCCTCTAGTGCATATTACTTTGAAAGAAGATGCAAAACCAGTGTTCATGCGGGCACGTCCTGTTGCTTTTCCACTAAGAGAGTCTGTGAATGATGAACTGAAGCGGATGATAAATGACGGTATAATTACTCCGGTGAAACACTCAAAATGGGCTACTCCAATAACCAACCCTCTGAAACCTGATGGTAAAGTGAGGATATGCGGAGACTATAGGTTTACAGTCAATGCATCATGTGAAGCTGACAGCTATCCTCTACCTACAGCGAATGAAGCATTTTTCCAGCTGTCTGGAGGGAAATATTTTACCAAACTGGACTTACAGCATGCCTATAATCAGGTAAAGAAACATCAGAGCTCCTAACACTAAATACACCACTGGGGTTGATGAGAATGAATCGGTTGGCCTTTGGTGTCCATGCTGCGCCAGGAATATTTCAAAGGTTAATGGCATCTACCCTAGCTGGCATCGAAGGTGTGGCTTGTTTTTTGGATGATGTAGTAGTTTGTGGAGCAACCATGACTGAACATGACAAACGGTTACAGCATGTCCTTCAACGGTTTGATGAGCTGGGCCTAAAATTAAATAAAAATAAACGTGTTTTCGCTGCACGGAGAGTCTCATTTCTTGGTTATGAAATTGATGAAAATGGAGTCTACCCGTTAAAAGAGAAATTTTGTGGGCCAACAGAGTGATAATTCCTGCTTCTTTGCAGCAGAAAGTGCTAAAAGTGTTGCATGAAGGCCACTGTGGAATTGTGCAAACAAAGATGACGGCTAGGGCCTACTTATGGTTCCCGACATTAGATGCTGATATTGAGAGTATGATAACAGCATGTGATGCATGCCAGTATAACAGAAATAATCCAGCTGTTACACAGCATGAATGGAAAGCAGAAACTAAGCCATGGGCCAGAATACATTGTGACTTTGGGCAAAACATTTTTGGTAGTTGTTGATGCATATTCTAAATGGCCCATTATGGAAATAGTCTCATCTATGACAAGTGCAAATGTAATATCAATATTGCGACGAATTTTTGCTGATCATGGCCTGCCAGAGAGATTGGTATCAGACAATGGTCTGGCATTTACAAGCAAGGAATTTCAAGAGTTCATGAAAAAGAATAATATCAAGCATATTACTGGAGCCCCATACCACCCAGCAACGAACGGGCAAGCAGAGAGGACTATTCAAACTCTAAAGAATAAATTGAAAAAGCAGCCTGTTAACGAGTCTTGGTCAGACCGAGTAGGGAGAGTCCTATTTCAGATGCGTACTGTACCAAGCACAGTGACTGGGAAGACCCCAGCTGAGTTGTTATGTGGACGGAAATTCAGGACTGCTTTATCACAACTACACCTGGATTTGGATATTAGTTTGGACATGGAAAGAGAAGAGGAGAAGGAAGAAGGTGGAAAAGTAAAAAAGTTTAATAAAGATGATAATGTTTTATTCAGAATTTATAATTGTGATCAAAAATGGAAGCGAGGAGTGGTAGAAAGCATGATTGCACCAAGCTTGTACACAGTGCGTGGATCAGATGGAGTGGTACACCGCCGCCATGTTGACCAGCTGTTGCGTTCAAGACCACCTGGACACACAGAAGCGCAAGCTTACAGGCAACATGCAAGTGATGATGATGACAATGATTCAGTGATTGTGCCACCCCCGGAAGAATGGGCTGAAATTATTGGTGTTAACAATGTGTAGATGAAAATAAAAGAATTTATGATTGGTAATTAGTAAGTGGTAATAACAGTGATTAGTATAGTCTTTGTTATTTGTTAAATCCTTGATTATAACTAAAAGGGGAGGTGTTGTATGTGGGTAGTCTTGTGTCGATTGATACCAAATGTCAATCCCTTAGGAGGCATGTCGCCCGCAAAAAATGTGGGCCGTGGGCGAGTTGACTTTTCTTGAAAAATTTGTGGTTATCTGGCCCGAATGCTTTTTTAATATGTCAAAGTCATCGCCGAAACTTGATACTGGCGAAATCATAATGAAAACTCTGGGTCACAAATACCCGAGACCATCCTTTTACAGAAATCAATTGACCAGTATGTACGCGAACCTCCAAAATTGGGTCTGGCAGCAGTGTGCCAATTTGCGCGTTTCGCCGACCGGCACGATTCGCCAACTCGCACTGTGCCTACTTGCACGTTAAGCTTACTGCAGCGATCCGCGACCTGCGCGATTGGTAAACTTCAGCTATTGTGTACATTTAAGTACAAAATCTTTAAACCTTTTTATTTTTAAATCAGACTAAGTGTGACCATGATAAATATGACCTATGATTTCACCCGTATTTATCTGCATTTTGGAATATTTGAAAGAAAATGAAAATGCATTTATGTCGGAAACTATGTGCGCTACACTATCAGTTTCTTTGAGGATGTTGTTGTTTTGACAAGCTCTACATTTCGAATGACAGCTGTCAAACTGAAAATGCATTTATGTTGGAAATTCTTGCACAAATATGTTTATACGACCCTTTTGAGAAATGTCAATAAGGTCGAAAATCGCGTGCATCACTTCACTACATTTGTAAGCGATAGTAGAGTCAGAAAATATGGTGCAAGCAATTTTCGACCTTATTGACATTTCTAAAATTTTAGTACAAAGGGCCGTATTAACATATTAATTTGTGCAAGAATTTCCAAAATCCAGGGCATTCTGAAAACTGTAAATAAGGTCGAAAATCGCGTGCACCAGTCTATTAGATTTGTAAGCGATAGTAGAGTCAGAAAATATGGTGAAGGCAATTTTCGGCTAAACGCGTAGGTGGCGAATCACTGCAGTAAGCTAAACGCGCAAGTAGGCACAGAGCGAGTTGCCGAATCGCGCCGGTCTGCAAAAAGTGCAAGTTGGCACACCGCGCATACTCCGAATTATGTAATATTTTACAACTTATTGTTAAATATTTTTTTCTTTTTAAAATTACTTTAAACTTTCCTACCAATGGCTGCACTATTGTATTTTTTTGGTCAGGTAAAAATATTAATAAAAAAGGACAAACGCTTACAATAAAAAATATCAAATTAAAAAAAGAATAATTAATTATTCTTAATAATACAAAAATACTTATTAATAAAAAATAGTAATTTTATCTTTTGTTTTCTGTCATTTGTTTTCTCTATTTTGTAATTAAAGTTGCAATATATTTTTTTGGACCAAATAACCACTATAAGTTTTATTTGTAGTTATCTGGCCCAATATTAAAAAAGCATTCGGGCCAGATAACCACAAATTTTTCAAGAAAAGTCAACTCGCCCACGGCCCAGATATTTTGCGGGCGACATGCCCCCTAAGCCATGTCAATGAGGTTATGATTGTACTGATTTTGAAACAAGAATAAAAACATGTGCTCCTACTGAAAATGCTGGTTATTTATTGAAAAGCCTTAAACTCAATACCAACCATACCAACTGTGTTTAAACTGGCACTCGGTAATGAAATCGACTCATAATCTTCTTCCTCGCCGATAGAACGCACATGCCACTTTATGACAACTAAAATGGTATCAGAAATTAATATTATTACTTAGCTTGTTCTTTTTTCAATATTATACCAATTATATTTACACTCAATCGGTAACTAAGGGATAAATCCATCCAGAAAATTCGTGCCCAGCAAATACATTCGCCAACTAGCTTGGTAAGCTTGGCGTGAATGCTTACAACAAAAGAAACCCTTATATGGGGGACGCCCATTTTCAGTTTATCTGGGGGCACGGCAGTGCCCCCGCCAAGTCGACCTAGAAAGCGGTACAGCCGTACCATCCTTTTCTCGAAGCGGTTCAGGCCATTTTCAACACCTTATAACTTTCTTGTGGATAAAAAAAAGACTTGAAACTTCAGGAATCAATCAAAAGCCCTGTAGATACGGTATATTTCAAATTTCGTTCACTTTGAACAAATGGTTTAGGAATTATAGCTAGTCAAAGTTCTTAATTTTGTCACTGACTGACTGACTGACTGACTCACTCACTGACCGATCATCAAAATTCTAAGGCACTTCTAGCAGAAACATTTGTAATTTATTGTAAACATTAAAATACATTGAAAATATTGATATGGTCACTATAAAATAATGCTTATTAACTAATTACGTAATTAATTAACATAAATCTCTTAAGTGGGGAATGAACAAATCGATAGCCGACTTGGTTTCAAATGGATCTCATACCTTTTTACGGTTGAACAGCTCAGTAGCGAGACTTGGATTTTTTTAATATATTAATGTTTTTGAGGGGATTGTCATTTTACCTATACCCAAAGCGCATCTCATACTTACAATTATTCCAAAATAAAATAAAACAATTTCTATTTCCAAAAGAGAGTATACCGACAATGAATTTTTAATTGACAAAAATAAGTAAATTAATCTTTCTTTAAAATAAATTTATAAATATTTTTAATTATTAAATTAAAAATACTATTGATAAATACCTATTATCAATTAATTTAAAATATTAGTGAATTACGTCATGTTTTCCTTAAAGTTAATATTAAATTCAAATTAATTTAAGCATTTTAGAATTTGTCTGTATTTATTGTAAATTGTTACTAATTTATTTTTTAATTTTATGCTAATTGTGTTTATTTTGTAATTAATTATATAATTTAAGAAATAGTTCCGTTTTAAAAACATTAATTTGCAACATGTGCCCACTAAAATTAGAACCATATGATCGTGATATCAATTGTACATGAAAGCGAAATAAACAATCTAATCGAATCTACGTGTTGAAATCCCTAAGTACTACCGTACTACTCTATCTGTTTATACTCATGGGTGTGTGTGATACATTTAGTACCAGTTTTTGCCTGAATCGAATTACGACGTTTCAGAAATTGAGCTTGAAATTGATGCAGTGTGATGCCGGCTAAGAATAGCTTCACCCCACATCCTTCCCGCGAGTGTTTTAAGAGGCGTCTAAGGGATTCGAGAATAATAGTGTATTAAATTTTTTAGGCGACAGGCTGACAACCTGTGACTATAGTGAACACATGTTTTTTGATACTACTTTGGAAAACAATCCTCAAAAATGTAAGATGTGGCGATAGCGGCCGTTAACGCTCTGCCTACCCTGCAAGGGATAAAAGCGTGATATCTGTGTAGAAATTGAGCTGGTGTCGCTACTCAAACATTTAATCTCATAGTTATTCATTATAATACTTACCTAATTCGTTTCGTTTACTAAGTTTTTAAATTCTATTTTTTCATAAAGGCAATATTTGATTCATTTTAAATTCATATACCTTACTTGTTGTCAAGCTAATGTGCCGGTTTTTATATTTATAAGGAATACTTGGTAACTTATTCTTAAAATTCCCACAGGACAGGCCTAGCCTAGTGTGGGATTTTAGGTATTCGCTGTAGTAGAAGCAAATCTTATATTAGTGTTAAACATAATTTTAAGACGCTGTTATGAAGGAAGGCCAACGAAAAGCGTTACTTTCGATTCATTTTTTAAGCCTGTTACTGATGCTACCAAGACCTCAAAAAAATACATGACATACTCGAAGATATTATCTAGTAGTAACACTATCGTATGACTCGATCGGTTTGACATATTTTAATATAAAAAATCTCAAAAAGAGCATTAAAAATATTTTCAAACCAATTTTATCGTAATTTGGACTACTATTTTGATATAGTTTCTTGATGTAGAATATTCCTATTTCAATGTCCTATAAATTATACTATTAGGTTTTAGTGAATGAACAGATTTTAATTCAACAAATCATTTTTTTCCAAAAATCAGAACGGTTCTCGCCGACAAACCAACCTCCCGATGACATCCCGCACCGCCCGCTACCCCGCCAGTACCCAAATGGCTCTTGCCAGCGCCGGTACTGTGTCAAAATTTCCCGCAAAATTGACAAATATTTTTTCGTAATTATTACGTCGCTCATTTTACTCATGACGTTAGTGACATGGACAGATTGCTTGATAAAATACTTTATGGCTGACACCAAAAGGCGTAATTTAAGTATGCGCTTATTATTACGTCGGTTACGTCTTTTGGCGAGACGAGCAAAAATTTATCGTAGCTGTCGCTTCAGCTAGCCTTGACGAGAGACGATATTTTATCTATAATATAATGAAAAGCAAAAGCCTAACTAAGTCTTTTTACTTATAATAAGAAAGGAGTGATACTTAACTAGTAATTCACTTTAAATATTTACAGGGTGCATTCTGAGCGTGAGTAAAGTTTTTACAGTAGGTACTAAGTAATTTTTAATACCTATTATCTTTTCAAGATAACTCTTGGTTGACAGGTTATCTAAACAATTTTCCCCCAAGAACTTATTACAGAAACCGACACAGCGGTGCCAAATTAGATCCAGTCGGTGGTCATTCAACCACAGACCAGAGATGTATTGTGCGCGCACGCAAATATATTGTTTTCTTAGTGCTTTAACTCTTCGGACGGAGCGAATAGTGATATTTTTTAAGTCTGAAGACGATATTGCTTACGTACGCCATGATCTAGCCACGTATATATAATCTGTGATACCCATACGCTGTTCTGTGGTCGGGATGGTATAGGATTCAGACATACAAACAAAACTACATCAGAGAGCAGTCTTACCAGCTTCTTCACAATTACAAAATTTTTGCGCTGCTCTTTGTCACGCTTTTGACACATCGCTGACTGCTGCTTACTCCGCTCGTACGACTCGTGGGTTGAACACGAGAATGAATGTTTATGAGAATGAACACGAGATGTCACTACACACACTACTCCTACACGAACACGAACTACAAAAAACCTTAGTTTGGGAAATAAAGTAGTTTTACTTTCTTTGGTATAGTTGAATGTTTTGACGAATTCTTGATTTAAGGTGACAGCTGTGAAACTAAAACCTGAGTTATCTTGTTATCGAAAACTATGCATGCCAGACTATAAGTTTTTTAGGGTAATATGGCGCTTTCTATGTAAGAGTAGTATAAAAAGTTTAATTAGATGGTGCGGTTTAGGAGCTGAGTACGAACTTTTATGTTCATATTGAAGCTTCCATCAAAGAGATAATATTATAGTAATACCCAGTATCCCGTTGCGCACCATCTATATTTCCTTAAAATAACGTGGCACTTGACATATTCTTCAGAACAAAATAAAAAGGTGGTCTGTGGCCCTAGAAAGTCCCTAATTGTGGGCTTGACGAGATATTTTTAGGGTATAGAATAAAATATGAGGAAGTTGACTAAATGTAAAAGTAGACCAAATGAGAATTTGGAACAAATGAGGTAGTGAAATAGATAACAAGAAAAGTAGGAATTCAATAAAGCGCATGTGAGTGAGGCTAGGCTTAGGACAATTGTGGACTAAATAGGGGCCCAATTTTAATTTTCATATTATCAAACAAGTCCTAAAATATGAGTACCGAAACTGAAAAATTTTTGCTCTACTTTGCACCGTTTTTGAGGTATTTTCACTTTTAGTTTGCATTCTTTTTAATTTTCGGAAAAGTTATTATTTTGAAATGTTTAATGGCGTTTGCGAATGGCAATTATCTGTCACGCGTACTTTTTTCTATTCTTTATTGCATCTTTTTGTTTTTTATCCGACCAGCTTGGAAAAAGGGTTATGTTTTATATGAGATGGGGCACTTAACTAAAGTCTTTTGTAAGCTTTTTAGTTTTATTTTCGCTGTAATAACATACCCATGTTATTACAGCGAAGTTTTAAGTTCTCTGTGGCTGTGGATGTAGAAGAAAGAATAAGTTAATTTTCGAATTTTCTTCAGATTACCCCGGGTTTTTTCGCCCGTGATCCTATTTAAAAAGTATCTGTTCACCCTCTCTTTCACGCTTGTTTACTCACCTACATTGCTTTTCCGTTCTAACATCATACTTCAGAAATTCATCTAACATCCGGCTTACGTTAAAAAATTATCGTTCAGTTGTCCATTCGTTTCATCTTACAGTTGTTCGTCTAATCTTACAAATCATCCCACATACATGATGTAAATTCTAGTATTTCACGGGGTACAGCCCAAGTCGACGGTTGTCGGCACTTAAGCCGGCGGCATAAACAAAAGAAAACAATGAAGTACCTACCTATAGCAAGAAGCAGGCGTGACTGAGGACTCCAATGCAAAACGCCATTTAACATTTTAGTTAAATATCATTTTTGAATATTAAAAACGAATGGAAACTAAAAGTGCATTATATCTTGAGAACAGTACATCGTGATGATCTCTCCGACCGATTTCGGCCATGGCGACCACTTTGACTCCTAATCAGATCGGCGCTGATGCGCCCGGAGATGGCTATTGTAGCCAATTTTGGCAGAAAACTCCCGTGCACAGAGTGGACACGTGAGTTTGCCATTTACATAATTATAGTTAATGGCGACGGGTGGACGGGCCTTCAGCTCATCGCGCTTAGCGTCGAGGTCTGCTTTACGCTGTTCCTCAAACTCGCGGACTTGCCTCTTAACCATCCCGCGCCATTCGGGACGCTGTGCTGCCAGACCCTCCCATTGAGTGGGCTCAATGTTGCATCTTTTCATGTGTCGTTTCTGAACATCTTTATATCTGAGGAGTTGTCCGCCATGCTTTCGCTTGCCCTCCTCTAGCTCAGAATAAAAGATGCGCTTCGCCACTCTCTCCTCCGACATCCGGGATACATGACCGCACCACCGTAGCTGACGACGCATTAGATAGGCCTCAATGCCACCAACATTGGCTCGTCTCAGAACTTCGGTATTGCGCACTCGGTCGGACCATCTGATCTTCATGATGGTGCGAAGGCATTTTAGGTGGAAGCGATCCAGAGTGCGTATGTGGTGACGATACACACACCAAGTCTCGGAGGAGTATAGAAGGTTTGGCAGCACAATCGCCATATATACAGAGATTTTTGTGGCTAGCTTTAGGTCGTGCGAGCAGAAAACCTTGGAACACAACTTCCCAAATGCTGCAGCTGCAGCACTGATTCTGCTGTTGACCTCAGCATCAAGGTTACACTTAGATGTTATAGTGTTCCCCAGATAACGAAACTTATCAACCTGTTTCAGCATATCCTCACCAAGCATAATCGCCAGTGTCTCGCGACCATGCGAGTCTAAGGACATCACTTCCGTCTTTTTGACACTGATCTTCAGGCCAAATTTACAGCATGCTTGGTGAAAAACGGACATTAGCTGTTGCAGGCCGTCTGGGGATTCTGCAAGAAAGCACAAGTCATCAGCATACATGATCTCAGTAATCAATGCATACGAGACTTTAGTGCGCGCCTTAAGTCTAGCCAGGTTAAAAAGACTGCCATCTGTGCGGAAACGGATGCGGACTCCTTGGGAAACAGTATTTAGGACTTCTTTGACTACAACTGCAAAGTACAAGGCGAACAGTGTGGGCGCTAGAACACACCCTTGTTTCACCCCACAGGTGACGGGGAAGAAATCAGACTGTTCACCGTCTACAGAGACGCAGCACTGCATGTCGTCATGCAGGAGTCTTAGGAGTCGCACATACTTTTCTGTGCACCCTAACTTTCCTAGCACCATCCAGAGAGCTTCGCGAGGCACACTGTCGAATGCTTTCTCTAAATCAACAAAGCAGAGGTACAACTGGCGACCTTGTTCTCTACTTTTTTCTTGTAGTTGACGCACCGAGAAAATAGCTTCACATGTACCTCGGTCAGGTCGGAAGCCGAACTGGGTTTCGGGCAGAATTTTTTCCGACAAATCTTTGAGGCGGTTCAGTAAAACTCTGGCAAAGACTTTTCCAGGGACTGACAGCAATGAAATACCGCGATAAGAGTTACAGTCAGAACGGTCACCCTTGTTCTTGTAGAGGGCACAAATGCGAGACACTTTGAAGTCCTCAGGGACCCTCTCCTCCTCCCACATTCGAACGAAAAGTTTCCATACCGACGTGTGCAACTCCGTACCACCATATTTAAGTAGTTCACCCGGTATAAGGTCAATGCCAACCGCCCGGTTATTATGCTGCTGTCTGATGGCAGTAACAACCTCGTCGCATGACAGGGGCTCGTCCAGCTCCGTGGCTAACGGGAGTTGAGGCATTAAACTGATATGATGCAGATCAGCTGATCAGTACATCGTATAGCAAATATAACTGAAATTTCGTACCCAAATTTTTGGACTTGGGACATTTTCCGACTTTCGACCATTTTCTATCAAAATTGAAATAATTGTTTACACCGTTTGATTCATAATCATCTTTTTTACAATCTTTTCGTACTTTTTTTAACTTTACAGAATCTGAATCGGGTCGGTTAGATTTTTTTTTCATATTTCGACCTATTTTCCAGAGGAATAGTTGTTCAGTTTCAAGGACAGGTTCATAAAAGGAGCTTAGTACTTATCCTAACATCCTTTGTAATTAAATTTGTGTGTTTTAATTAGCCATTACGTTCTTTTAAGGCCTTCCTCCTCTTCTGCGTCCATCCATCTACCCACATTCATATTTCGTTTCGTCGCATTATCACAAAAATAAAATAATTTACGGTAGAAGTAAAAGTTCCAGGGCCGGGATAAAGCTCAAATATATTTAAAAGGTGGTCGGACTGCGGTCATGTCCAGATGATGTGTCTGAGCGCGGGGAGCGCGGGCGGCCCCCCCCCGCTTTACCCCCTGAAATCGTGATTTGAGCAGCAACTCCTCGCCTTAAGGTATCACCATGTAAATTTGCCTTTGTTGTGAAATAAACAATTTCGTTATTTTTATTATTTATAGTTTTGTCTAAAAAAATTATACATCAGGAAGTACTCCGTAACAATACAACTAAGAAGGCAGATAGGCTGGTAGCGCAGGTATATCTGAAGTTGGTAGAGAGAATAACGGGTTAAAAGCCGTAGTACGATTCCTGAGCAAATTGGATAAGAATCGGTGCAATAATGCACTGATTACATACATTATTACAGGGCATAACTGGGAGGGTGTAGTGGCAAAGTAGAAGAGATAGCCACTATTCGGGGTGTAAGAGACGGTGTAACGAAAACTTTGCAGGCGTAACTGAACAACTTTTTATTTAGGAGCGATGTTGAGAAACATGATTTTTTTTAGACCTTCCATACAAAATTCCCGATCAGCTGACTGAGTTTGTATGGCAAGCTCTAGCTCAATAACATACGTACGACATGGTTATCCGGTACGCACGGGCGGTAGTAGGCATGCGGAGGACGGGTAACACAGATCTGAGTTCGTCACTTGATCCCCTCCGTGCCTTCTTCCAGGGATTGAGACGGGACAGCTTCAGCATTAAAGTACTCGGCAATTGAAGTACGCTCTTCTGATCAAATTTCAAATTTAAATCGTTTATTTCCAAGTAGATTCACAACGAATGCTTTCAGAAAGTCAGGAATTTACAATACAATACTGTCACAAAAAAAATTGACAGTGGTGGTCGAAGTTGTGCTGTGGAGTAAGTAGGTAAAATACTCTTCCTCTATTCGTGTGGAACCGAGTCACCCGACGGTACGCAGAAATCACTAGCTATTTATAAAAAAGGAAAGATTCGTCAATATGCCAGAGTAAAATAGGCAAGCTCGATATTACACAGAACACCAACAAGGAAAGTAGGTATGTCTTCTTAAAAAATATATTAAGTTTATCTGAAAGTAAATTTAAATCTATTATTAAGAAAAAAATATGTTATAAAGCTTATTATAAGTTGATTATGATTATGTTAATGACAAAGAGGCATGGACCTCTGAAATTCCAGCACAGCACAAGAAACATGCAGTCATTTTTAATACCAAATCAGGACGTGCATCGAATTTACAATTGGCATAATTAGTAAGGAAGACGAAACAGTTAGAATTATCTATTGTTATACTTTTATTTTATTTTATTTTAGCGTAGCCGTTTTTTGGAGCGTCGGTGGCCAAGTGGTTAGGACACCGGTCTTACAATCGTGAGACCCGAGTTCGATCCCCGCCATGTACCAATGTGTTGTTACTCACGTACATTTACCGACTGCTCTTACGGTGAAGGAATAACATCGTGATGAAACCCACATTCAAATAAAATTTGAATTTAGATGATATTTGAATGTGACTTAACCTAGGATTCGGGCCAGGTTAGCCTTCGGGTTGCAGAGGTCAGATGGCAGTCGCTCTGTGTAAAAACTTGGTTCCACGTCAAATCCCCTAGGTTAGGTAGCCAACCCCGACAGAGAACGGGATAAGGCAAGGAGAATGATGTAGCCGTTTTTTGGGCTAATAATATATATGGTTATAAAACTTAGCTAGGGTAGCCTAGGGCCTATTCTATAGGTACAGATTGTAAAGATTGTGAGATTAGAAGCACTTCTGAGCAGGTTTTTGGGTGGTTTTCCTGTTCAGGGGGCCGGCTGATTAGCATGTAACATGTATTTTTTTAAATATTGCTTTTAATTTAATTGATTCCATAAATTGATGGTGGTGACGTAAGTTACATGCTGTGTGGTCAGCCTGGCCAGCCCCGAGGCAGTGCCTTTATTTTTTTTTATCCCACTCGTGCCGCGATTCTATTAGGAACATAAAATTGTTATTGTTTACTATGACTAGTTCACTTATTCAGTGGCCGTATTGTAATTTAACTCTATGAAATTCTAAAAGCATTCATTGTGAATCTACTTGGAAATAAACGATTGAATCGGGAATCTCCTGATTTTCGATTTGAAAATTGCACCCATTATGATGATGGCTGAAAGGGGTTAAAAGTAAGTAAAAAATAAGGTTTTTTACTATTTAAAGAAATGTGCAACTCGAAATGTGCGCATAATGTTCGTTTCACAAAATGTCTCGTTTCCACAATGTGATAAAATGTATAAAAAGTCTGTACTTAGGTTCCTACTATCTGTTGACGTATTATCAAAGAGTACCAACTATAGCTACCTATATAGTATTATCATGGACCAATAATACTAGGTATTATCTCTTAATAAGTGTGTCTGTTTTTTTTGTGATCTTTGCCAGACGATACTTTTGCAGAGCGTGTCGAAAGCCTTTATTGTTTACAAGATTATCTTCGATATGGTTGGCATAAATAATAAACTAAGTAATGATATTCACTGCCTTTTCAAGTGCTGTGTCCAGCTGTGCGAACGTTCCGACGTGTTTTAAACATGAAGAGATCACCGTTTTTATTTATTTTATTGGCCATAATAGAATTGAGTCACGAAGAGCCTCCAAACTGCACGAGGTTCGGTCTGCCGCGGCCGCTTGCGTCGAAGCTGCGCTCCTTCGCGCGCGAGGTGCAGAAGAAGATGGTCCACGTGCCAAGGTTAGCGGATTACGCCGACGGAGACAAAGCGGTTAACCAAGATCTTACACGATACATCGAAGGAATGTACAGGATAGACGCCCGTTTGACCATCGCTCAAATCGCTGAAGAATATGGATTTAAATTCGAACAACACAACAACGTGAAGACCTCTGATGGTTACTTTTTGACTCTACACAGGATCCCCAGTAACGGCAAGGTGGTGTTCTTAAATCACGGTTTGTTCGGGTCGTCGGTGGACTGGCTGATGGCGGGGAATGACAGTCTACCGTTCATTCTGTCAAGGCTCGGGTACGACGTGTGGCTGGGCAACTTCCGGGGCAACCGCTACTCTGATACTCACGAGAGTTTATCTTTGGAGTGTGCGGAGTATTGGGACTTCAGTTGGGACGAATTCGGGAACTACGACCTCCCAGCGTCTATTGACTACATCTTGAAGAATTCTGGACAAAGCAAACTAACTTACATCGGGTATTCTATTAGCTCTACAGCGTTTTTCGTCATGGCTTCACTGTTGCCGGAACACAATCAAAAGATTCAATCGATGATCGCTTTATCTCCGATGGCGTGGAACACACACGTCAAAAGTCCTGTTGTCAGACTATTTGCTTCAAATCACGACTTAGAAAGACAGTTGATGAGTGCTATAGGAGCTCACGAGTTCCGGCCGAGCGACCTCCTCACAAACACCTTGAGAAGAGTAATTTGTGGCGACAACTTGATGTCCCCAGTGCTCTGTCACAGCCTTCCATTCCTCATAACCGGATTTAACTATAAACTATTGGACAGTAACAACTTCTACACGATATCCCAGCACTACCCAGCAGGCGGCTCCACAAAAACTCTTCTTCATTCCTCGCAGAACGCTGTTTCGCGCCGCTTCCGCCGGTTCGATTATCCAGATTCCGTCAAAAACATAGACAAGTATCATTCCTTAAACCCTCCAGAGTACCCGGTTGAGAACATTCGTGTGAACGTGTCATTGATAGTGAGCGACAACGACTGGCTGTCAAACATAACGGACGTGGTGAAGTTGCGCGGGTTCCTGCCGCAGATCGGCGAGGTGGTGTTCATCGGCGACTACAGCGCGGGAGACTACTTGTGGGCGCGCGACGTCGCCGACCAGG
Organism: Keiferia lycopersicella; assembly: GCA_029255805.1. Lineage (NCBI taxonomy): Eukaryota > Metazoa > Arthropoda > Insecta > Lepidoptera > Gelechiidae > Keiferia > Keiferia lycopersicella. The sequence goes on along the minus strand of JARACZ010000020.1, from coordinate 9,511,191 downwards.
TCTACGACACTGTTGTCAGGCTCATTGAGAAGTATTCCTCGTAGGATTCTGAGATACCTTTGCATTGAATAAAGCGTTGCAGCAACAATTTGTATACTTTTAAAACACATATCACGCCTTTGTCCCTTGTTTGCCATGTGATGCCGGCTTAGAATAGCATTGTCCCATTTCTTTCCTGTGGGTGTTATAAGATGCGAGAAATGGACTCGAGGGTTTCATGTGTATGACAAATTTAGACGACAGGCTGATAAACTGTCGCTACACGAATCATTTGAAAACCATCATCGTATGTTGACGGTCGCTAACGCGCTGCCTACTATACCCTACCTACACATGAAACCCTCGGGTCCCTTAGTCGCCTCTTACGAGACCCGTGGGTAAGAATGGGGTGTTCCTATTCTAAGCCGGCATCACTTAAAGTTATACTTTTAAAATACTTTACAATGAACACTTCATTCAAGATTTAAAACTTTTATTTCTAAGTAGATTCACAATGAATAGGTACTTTTTAGAATGTTTAGTACAATATTTTCTCATAAATCATAAATCTTTATGAGCGTTCATGTGGTGTGAAATACAGATGTTACTTATAAATAAAACACACATGAAACCCTGTTAGTTAGGGCACTGCTAAGTAGTAGGTAGATAATAAAATATTCTTAGACGAATCTTCATATGAGCCTAGTCCGGCGATTGATTTCTCGCCAATCCCTGGTCCATCATAGCGCTGAGACGATTGACAATCACTAGAAGCATGCTTGATGAAGCTTGAACCACGGGCAATCAAGCATAGACTTAACTCACTTCTCGGCTTGCGTTTCGTGGCGACGGACGTTTATTGTATCTCAGGGAATTCGTTTTGAGGTTATCTGATTTGTTACTGATTTTCTAATTATTATATTCCGTAAAATTCATTAACTGTACGTTTTCCTTTCTAAAAAAGCTCATTTCCCTTCTGATTTCTAAGATCAGCAGCGGGATGAACCACGTGATTTAGCTCGTTTGCCATCTCATTGCGTAAATTTTATGTTTCATTGTCTTTATGTAAAAAAAAAACGTACGAATGTTATAAGTGTGATTTGTGCCTGAAATACGTAAGTACGTGTACATTTCTTTGTAAAATAACGGTGTGTGTGTGTTCTTTCGTGACGTTCGTGATCAAAATCTGCATAAAATATCGTTGCATTTCAAAGTAATTGACGCATTATCATGACGGGACGTGCGTCAAAATCAGTGCGTTGTAAAACACCTCCCGATCCTCCACCTAGAAGGCGACGCGAGCGCAGTGATTCACGCGAGCGAAGTCGATACCGTGATCGATCGGGAAGTCGTTCCAATATCGGTTCGGGACGGTCGAATAGTTTGCGCAAGCACCGCGACAGAAGTAGGTCAAGGTCACTTAGGCGGCGTAATCTATCTTGCAGTTCGGAAAAAGCTCAAAAACGTCGCGACAGCTCACGTGATCGTAATGACTGCAAGATGGACAAAATACTGGACAGGTTACATGCGCTAGAAAATCAGATAGCCTCTTCTACTTTGCCTTCGTCGACTCCTTTGATACGTCCGTCTGCCGAACATTGTCCACCATCTTTTGCTCCGCCTCCGCGCGAAACGCCTGGAATAAACATCAATGCAGGTTGTGCGGCTCCCCGCGTCGCGGCGTCGCATGATGCGTTATTGCAAAGAGACACGGACAGAATTGTAGGCGCTCTAACTAATTTAGTTCAAGGGAGATCTAAACATTATTACATTTCTAACTTTGACCCCAGTGTGCATGATTTTGACGTTTGGTGCGCGGAAGTCGATCGTGGCCAGGCTTTGAACCATTGGGATGACGGTGAGTGTCTTGGACGTATTGGCGGATGCTTACGCGGTGACGCGAAAACGTGGCTCAATGACTGGGTTACGAATACCCGTACCTGGAGTAATTTTAAAGTCGAATTCCGATCATTGTGCCCTCGTAACATAGATGTGGCATCTGTGTTATATGACGTAATGAGCACAAATTCAAATGAATTCGCGACATACGCTGAATACGCCCGTAAGTCCCTTCTTCAGCTAAATATTGTTAAGGGGCTTTCGGACGATTTAAAAACCGCCATAGTCGTTCGAGGTATCACCGATCCCCAAGTCAAAGCTGCGGCTACGAACGCCAAATTACAGCCTAAAGACCTAGTGGAGTTTTTGTCTGTTTACATTAAGCCAAAAACTGATTTCAAAACGTCCCATAATTGTGCTCCTTCTACAAGTACCGATTCATTCAACTCACGCAAACGTGAATTCTATAAGCCAAACAAAATTACGAACTTTACACGTAAGAATTTCGGTCACAATCAAAGAGAACACACCTCCGGACCTAAAAGACTTAAAGCCGATACCAATAATACAAATCCGACATCAGTTAGTACAAATAACCCTCCAAAGCCAACCAATGTCTCCAACAACAACTTCAACCAACCCTCCAAAGTCTCCAAATCACCCTCGTTTTGCACATTTTGTAAGAAAAATGGGCATTTAGCCAGCAACTGTTTCATTAAGCTTCGGCTCGACTCGAGGAACACTAACGGTCATTCGGGTCAAGTAAATTTTTGTACAGAATCGAATCCGAAGGAGACGACGTAATACCGGCTTTCGTACAATCTTTACCGATCGATATTTTAATTGATAATGGCTCAGACATTTCACTTATTTCCGAAACAGTACTTAGACATTTTGAGTTCAATAGAATTCCAACATATCGACGAATGCGAGGAATAGGAAGCCAGGATGTAGAATCAACTTCATACGTCACGACAGTCATCGAATTTCCAGAAATTTCAGTTGAGGTTGATTTATACGTTGTGCCGCCTGGCTGCATTAACGTTCCAATGTTGATAGGTAAAGATGTTTTAAATAGACCCGGCCTTACTTTTATTCGGGACAAGGATTCACAACGTCTAATTAGACTTGATAAGGACACTGTGCTGACCGTAACTACTGTAGTAGGTGAGAATATTAAAACGCCATTAGTAGAAAAGGATAAAGAGCAGTTGTTGACCGTTATCAATGAGTTTTCTGATATCTTCACGACGGGAACAGCTACATCTACAGTAAATACGGGCAGCATGGAAATAAAACTAACTAGTAGCGACCCAGTAAACTACCGGCCTTACAAGCTGTCAGAAGATGAGAAGCGGCGCGTACGAGAAATCGTAAATGATTTATTAGGTAAGGGAATAATCCGCGAATCGCAGTCTGACTATGCCAGTCCTATCATCCTCGTTAAGAAAAAGAATGGGGAAGATAGGATGTGCGTTGATTATCGCGCTTTAAACGCCATAACCACCAAAGAACGATTTCCGTTACCGTTAATCGACGACCATATTGATAAATTAGGGAGTTTTAAATACTTCACTAGCCTTGACATGGCAACCGGTTTCCATCAGGTGCCAATGAAAGATGATGATTCGATAAGCAAAACAGCATTTGTGACGCCCGAGGGGCATTTTGAATACCTCAAGATGCCCTACGGACTTGCTAATGCTCCTATCGTTTACCAAAGAATCATTACGAAGACTCTAAAGCACCTGATAGATACCGGCAAAGTCCTTACGTATATCGATGACGTGTTGATCATGTCAAATTCTATTGAGGAAGGTTTAGAGACATTACGCGAGGTACTAAAAACTCTTCAATCTGCCGGTTTTTCCATTAACTTAAAGAAGTGCACGTTCTTAGCCCCAGAAATCGAATACTTAGGGCGTCTTATTGGACATGGTCAGGTACGGCCGAGTCCTACCAAAGTTGAGGCACTTGTCAAGTCACGCAAGCCAACAAACGTGAGGGAAGTGCGTCAATTTTTGGGACTCGCGGGGTATTTTCGACGGTACATTGCTGGCTATGCGTCAAAAACTGCGTGCATATCCAAACTGCTAAAAAGGGGTGAGCCTTTCGTATGGGGTACCGAACAAGACTCTGCCCGAGATTACATCATTAAATGCTTAACCGAGGAACCCGTTTTAGCAATCTTCGACCCAAAACTACCCACGGAACTGCATACAGATGCAAGTGCCGTAGGGTACGGTGCAATACTGATGCAAGAACATGAGGGTAAACTTAAACGCGTTGTCGGCTACTTCAGTAAATCTACTCAGGGCGCTGAATCTCGGTATCATAGTTACGAGTTAGAAACTCTAGCGATCATACGCGCGTTACAGCACTTCCGTCACTATTTGATAGGCATCGAGTTTAAAATAGTGACGGATTGCAATTCGCTCAAACTAACGGAACGTAAAAAGGATTTGCTGCCTAGGGTTGCGCGCTGGTGGGTTTACATGCAAGACTTTCGGTTCAAGTTAGAATATCGAAAGGGTTGCCAGATGCAACACGCGGACTTTTTGAGTAGAAACCCCGTTAATGTAGCACATATTCGTAATCCCAAAAATTGGGCAAAGATTGCTCAGACGGCTGACTCAGAAACACAAGATCTTATGACAAAATTAAGGGAGGGTGAGTTAGACAGCACAAGGTACCTAATTAAGAACGACCTCTTGTATTACAAGTTCACTTCCACTGGTGAAGATTATCGCCTTCTATGCTATATTCCCAAGGGCCATAGGCTGAGCCTCTTGCGCGTCTTTCATGATGACCACGATCATATTGGCATTGACAAAACCACTGATCTGATTCTGCGACATTTCTGGTTTCCGGGAGTCAGGCAATTTGTACGAAAGTACATAGGTCATTGTATAATCTGTTTGGCACATAAAAAGATACCCCGAGCTCCAAACCAGCCCATCGAATCTTGGACAAAACCTGACGTTCCCTTTTCTGTGATTCACACAGATGTCCTCGGACCCCTACCTGTTTCAAATGGATTCAAATACATTTTAATCGTGATTGATTCATTCTCAAAGTTTTGCGTATTGTACTCCCTATATAGACAAGACGCTGAAGAATTGAAACGCGTATTCTCAAACTTAATCTCTCTCTTCGGCACTCCATCTACTATTGTGTGTGATCGTGGAAGGATGTTTGAGAGTGCTGCCTTTCAAAATTGGGTTGATTCATTGGGATGCTCTGTGCATTTCATCACTCCCGAAATGCACCGTGAAAACGGTCAAGTCGAGAGGTACTGTAGGACAGTGCTCAACATGTTGCGCATAGAGGTGAACAGTAAGGGTTCCGCCTGGTCCGATGTTTTATGGAAGGTCCAGCTGACGTTGAATATCACGAAGCAAGCTACTACACGTACATCAGCGCTCCAGCTGCTGACAGGGGTTGAAGGCACTAGTCCTATCATCCGTTCTTTAGTGAGGGACGTTGCACTCAGCAACTCCCAACCAAATCGTGAGGCTTTGTTAGTTCTCAGGAGACAACGAGCGACAGAGCTTCTTCAGACAAACCAACAACGTCAGGACGCCTATGTCAACCAGGGGCGACATCCGCCTCGGACCTTCACAACTGGTGATTTTGTCTTCGTCGGCAAAAGTTCTCAAAGTACTGGAAAGCTCGATTCGGGTATGCGTGGCCCTTACAAGGTGCTGCGCGTACTACCACACCACCGCTACGAGCTAGAGCTTTTAGCTGGCTCATACGGGAAGAAAACTCAGGCTGCTGCCGAACATATGGTCTTATGGCGCGGCGAGTGGACCCCAGACGTGTGTGAAGCTTTCTTTGAGAATGGTATGTGATATGCGAACTTTTTGAGCCTATGTCATCTGCCTTATGAATGATATGCGAACTTTTGGAGCCTATGTCATTTACTCAATGAATGATATGCGAACTTTCGGAGCCTATGTCATTCGTTAGATGAATGGTATGCGAACTTTTAGAGCCTATGTCATTCATCCAGTAAGGAGAGTGATAAGCAAACTTGGAGCCTCTATCACCATGATTGACTGTGATAAGCAAACTTTGAAGCGCCTCTTTCATAGTCAATAAACCATATGCCACTAGCAATGATAGTGGACTTGATTCCTGTTATTGATAGTGCATATCCTTATTTCTTATTTTCTTGAGCTTTGTGAGTGATTGCTTGAGTGCACGCTTGTAATCATTGCACATAAGCTTGATGCTTTCTTAGCTTGTTGCTTGTTATGCTTCAAATGTTATTTTGGTGTGTTTTAGATGATGCAAGCAATGATGACCAAGATGACGAGCTACTAAAAGAGACGGGACAAGCTAGCGAGGACGCTGAGCTCTCAGGAACGGCCGTCTTAGACGAATCTTCATATGAGCCTAGTCCGGCGATTGATTTCTCGCCAATCCCTGGTCCATCATGGCGCTGAGACGATTGACAATCACTAGAAGCATGCTTGATGAAGCTTGAACCACGGGCAATCAAGCATAGACTTAACTCACTTCTCGGCTTGCGTTTCGTGGCGACGGACGTTTATTGTATCTCAGGGAATTCGTTTTGAGGTTATCTGATTTGTTACTGATTTTCTAATTATTATATTCCGTAAAATTCATTAACTGTACGTTTTCCTTTCTAAAAAAGCTCATTTCCCTTCTGATTTCTAAGAATATACTAACAGCATTTTTATATTTTGCCTATAAATTAACATTATACTTCAAAAAATTCTTGTAAGTTATAAAAACAATTTTCTATTAGATATTTTTTAACTTTGTTTATAAATTTTTCATCATCTTCTAGTGATGTAATTTCTTTGGGAATTTTTTTATAAATTTTTATGGCCATGTTATAAGTGCTACTTCTGAACATTTCCAAATTTATAGAGGGTAGCGATAATATATTTTAATTCCGTAAATTTCGATTAGTCATTGTAAAATATGAGAAAAATTGTAGGACACCTTTTTACGTACTTATTTTGTACTGAAACATTACCTTTGACTTTCAGACGGCTACAATTAACAGAAAGATTCTGTCTGAAGTTAATGTCTTATTATCAGTAATCATACTGTTCTTGATAGAATTTTACTCCAGCATGAAGTCAGCATGGAAGCAGGTCCCTATGTCCAATCAGATGATGTCTGGATATTAACGTGAAATTATGAGAATAGCATTACATGTACATACATACACTGATAATATTTACAAAGTTAGCTTATGGGCTGTGTATAACGTGGAATATGATGCTCTTTTTAAGGTTAAGCCACATTGGGACACATCAGTTGTACCTACAGGTTGTACACTGATGGTTCTAAGTCAGAAAATGGTGTAACATCTGCGTTTTATGACCCTCAACAGAAAGTTACAGAAGCATATGTAGACAGTTAAAATATCTATCTACATAATGACACCATTAAAATTAAAATTGGTTTGTCGGAACTCTCAAAATATATCAATTAACTGAAGTAAGTAGCCGCCATCTTTGTGACGTCATTGATACCAGGTGTACTATCTTCTTAAGTGAAAACAGGCCAATTCGTCATCAGGAGATTATGACGAATACCTGTTTTAGGTATGGCTCTTGAAGTGTCGACGAATTCGAAAACTAGAGCACTTATTGCAATATCACCTCCAATCTATACAGGACAGAAATTATTAAAATTAAAGAAGAACTATTGAAATTAAATAATAAAATCACTCAATTCTTGCTCGAAGCTCATTTATTTCTTAAATCAAGTTTAATGACTACTTAAAATAAATAAGTAAATGCTCTTTGCATCAGCCTTTGAGAATCACAGATCATTTAACTTACTACTATTTAAGCTGTTTTGTCATTTATGACAACTACAAAAATGTTAATAAAATAAAGTGACATTTTCTAGTTAATATTCTAGTAAGTTTTCATAGATAGATTAAACCACATTAAGCTATCGTTATCAGTATATAGAAAAAGTATTTCCAAGAAAATGCATTTCATCTAGTTGAGTGTGAACATAACACAACGCCGTCTGGCATCAAATTATATAAAGGGCAAAAACTGTCTGCTAGAAAATTTTCTATTTGAGATTTAACTATTATTATAATTTTTGGTCCATATTTTACTTTTTTTTTACAAAATTGTCCTCTTTTAATATTTTATGTTTTTTTTTTTATTCAAATTAAATATCCTAGAGAATAACTAGGTAATATAAGAACAGAAAACTTAACTACTAACTACTGAACAACTTATTTTTATATTTTATTATTATTATTATATTAGCCTATAGTTTTTTATATTAACAATTTTTATTTCGTATCAACAATTTTTTTGGTACTTAACTCACCAGTAATGATAATCTATCTGTACATATATCACGACAGTAAACAAGTCAGTTTCCAGTTAGCCTATATAATTTCAGAAAACACGTCGATGGCGTGTTTTAAAATACCTGCAGCGACATCTATGGACAAGTTTTTTTACGATGTCTGGATATTTAGATGTTTGGATGAGGAAGCATCAAGTGAAAACGACTGAACGGAATTTGATGAAACCTTTGCTAATATGTCAAAAAATCACCGACCAGGATATAAGCTAAAAAAATCCTCTAAAAGGAGGGTTTGGTACACATAAAGTAAGTTGTCAGTCACGTGAATCTTATAGTGGCGACGACACTGGCAAATTTTTATTCTCTTGATACTCGTTTCCGAGCGCTTAGCGTCATCTAGTAGAAGCTGTTTACGCATAAATTGTTATTTATGGGGTAGTGTTGTCTACAATATGGCGAATCCACTGTAAATGTAGTTGCACTGAAGTGTATATCCCGGGCGAGCCGCGTGTCCCGCAGTGTACGTTGCCGGAGGAGGTGACGCCCCATAACTCCACCCTGTTCAAACAATCAAATATGATTTATGTAAAGTATTTTTTTTTGAAACTGACAATCTGCACATATAGGTAAGGTGTAAAAATATTAGCTGCAATAGGTATTTTAAGGGGTGAACTAGTCCATTAAACTTATCGACTTTCTGTAACGAACAAAGTCAAAATATGAAAAAAATACTGGACACATTTGCTAAGTCGGCTGGTACATTTTGGTATGGGACGTCCAAAAATTTTTTTCATCTTTCGACTTATGTTCATTGACGAAAGTTGTTCAGTTTCATGGCCTGGTTCACCCCTTGAAATATTAGAAGTCGTTTTTTTTACACCCCGTATATCTATTCAACATTATCACGCCTTTATCCCCTGCGGGACCTGTGTTTTTACCTGTGTTTATGCAGGACCAGTGGTCCGCCGGAGTCTCCACGACAGGTGTCAAACCCGTCCTCGCCGCCCGCACACATCACACCCTCGGGGAGGTAGAAGTGTTTGTACACCTGGAAGTGAATACAAGGAATAAGTTAGTGCTTAATCAAGGGAATGGACAGCAGCGTTCCCTGTGAATATGACATCTTGCACTGCGCTCGCCAATCCGCCTGCCAAGCGCGGTGAGCGTGGCTGTTGTTGTTGTTAAGGCTGGTAGGGAGTTACGGAGTCGTCAGCTTACGAATAGGCTTGTTTCCTCCCCTTCCTGACAGGTCAAATGCGCTACTTTTTAAAACGATCTATAACGATATTTTGTATGAAGAATTTAGAATTATGACGTCACGCCGTAAGTATATGGATGGCGTCAAAACACTTACTTTTATATTATATGTTTCTGTTTATTAATTCAAACTTTGGATATTTCGAAAAACTATGAATGAATTTCGTAGTATTTTTCGACAATAGTTTTAAGCATACAACTGTTATATTTTTTTAATGACCCAGGAAACTAGCGAATTATTTTGCTCGGCCATCACAATGTCCTGTCGTAGAAGTTTTCAAAACCACCAACCTGTCGACAAGCGTCCTTGCTCCAGTACGGCAGCGGTATGGACTTCTTGACGTGCGAGTACACGTGGCTGTTGGGCACCTCGCCCCAGCCCGCGGCCGAGAACTCTGCGTGCCGGGGGGTATCAAGCCGGTCGGCAGGCAGACCGGCCGGATGAAGTCTACAGATAACATAACATAACATGACATAACAAAACGTAATATAACATAACATAACAAAACAAAATTCTTTATTGCACAAAATTGTGACAACATGTAGAAAACACAAACAAAGGAAACAGTACGCCAAGGCGGCCTTACTGCTAGGCAGCATTCTCTAAAGGGTGAAAGAGAGAGAGTGCGATTATGGAAGCGGGATAGTGCAAATATTACCTGCTAGTACACACTACATAAATAATAATATAATACACAATCAATTCTACATATCAATACACAAATAATTCTGTAAACAAAACTTAATATACTAATAAACACATTAAAATAATCGAATACATATCTAAGCTATGGATGACAGGATAATATGCATTACGAAGATAGAAAGAATAACAGTTAATTGAGTACAGATATAATAATATAATAAAGATAATACAATGTAGAGAAAAAAACAAATAAGAGAAAATTATACAATACATATGATTACGAGTTAAGTATGGTTAGTATAATGAACTACGATTCATTGCTTTGGAAGGTACGTTAAGCCATCAGTCGCGGATAGAAGCACGAATAAATAATAGTAGGTACTAGCGTAGTAGTAAAATGAAGAATTGTTTAAAGACGAATGGGATGTCTTTTTATTTTTGATAACATTATACCTATTGCTGTATCTGTATACCATTCTGTATATGAATGTGAGGCGAAAGGATATTTCTAAAAAAGGAAAAACCAGCCATGGTTGGTTTTAACCTAAAGTTGTAATAAAGAAAAACATCGATAAATTTCGTCATTCGTTATATTATTATTATGTAATTTAACGTAGTTGTCAACTAACATTGACCATAAAACGATTCATCTTTCATATTCTAGCCGTCAGGGTATACATACATACATACACTTATCACGCCTTTTTCCCTTACGGGGAAGGCAGAGCGTTAACGGCCGTAATAAAACGGTCGCCGTCGCCACGTCTGACAAATATAGAGGGGCGTTTGAGATAATTTGGATCACTATAGTGACAGGTTGTCGCCTAAAAGTTGTAATACACCTGAAACCCCCAAGTCCCTCAGTCGTCTCTTACTACACCCAGGGGTAGGAAATGGGGTGATGCCATTTTAAGCCGGCATCACACGGCAAATCATCTTATCCTGTCGGCAGGATTTATCTAATAAAAGAAAATTAAACAAAGTAATAATGACCAGTATAAGGCGCGTCTTCTTCCAACACCAGCACGGCTATATCGTGGTCCAGCACCCCGTCGTACCCCTCGTGCGTGACGACGTCAGCCACGGCGATCCTGAGCACGGGATCCGCGGTGATGCCGTCCAGAGAGTCCAGGTCGGTCTGCAGGTCGTATTCGCCGAGACGGGCCACTAGTCTGGAAGGTAGATAGAAGTGGTAACAACTTATATAACCTTTTCCAGTGGTTGGCCACGGAAATTCCTCTAGAGTTTGCTTCCTGGAGGTCTTGAAGCGTGCATAAGTTTGGACAGTTAGGGCAGGATAGTAAATGTCCCATAGATTGAACAGCACCGCAATCGCAACTGTCATCCATCGAGTAACCAGGGGGAAGCCTCTCAGCAGGAGGCAAATGAGACGCATCAGGTGTAGGTAATAAAAATGGGTCAACCGTCTAGTTAAAGCCTTCAACGCCCTTCGCGTTCAATATAATAATGGTTTTAGAATGCTGATGGGGCTGTCGTGCTACTGCAGCGCGTCTGGTATGTTCGCTGAGGCTAGGACTGACGATTTCTTTGCTATCATACGCAAAAGAACATCGTCTGTCCTTGCCAGGATGCGCGGTAGCGACAACAGCCTTCTCAAAACACTGGCTGCCTTACCCGACTCACTAATGCTTGATCATTGGCAGAATACATTGGTGAGAAGGGTACGACGCCTAAATCATGTTTAATTTTTATGTTTCTTTTTCACTTTATTTTCTAAATAACATAGTTTTAAGTGTGTTTTGTTTTACTAACTAAATGGTCCTAAGTTGGCTAAATAAATAAATTTTATTATTATTATATTACTATAGTAACAGGTAGTCAGCCTGTCGCTTAAAAATTGTAATACGCCAACACTCTCGAGTCCCTTAGTCGCCTCTTATGACATCCGCGGTGGATGTGGGGTGATGCTATTCTGAGGCGGCATCACACGGCAATGTGTATGTATAAAAACACGATACCTAGTGTAGAGTCCCGTGCGCACGCAATGCGCCGCTGTGACCGCATGCCTGGCGCCGACGAGCGCGGCGGCGCAGCGCAAGACGCGGCGTTGTCCGTCGCGGTAGTACTCCAGGTGCACCAGCCAGGGGTGCCGATGCAGAGGGGTGGAGCTCGCTTCCACGCCGCAGGGAGCTGTGGTAGTCAACACGTGTTTTTTAAATAATTTGATATATATTATTAATAAGTATATTTAGTTCGACCGATAAGATAATTGTAAATGACAATGGTAGTGCTAAATTAACTAAAAAGGAAAATAAAAATAATTACTTAATTACTTTAAATCTGTAAATTATTTTATGTTAAACTATTGGTATTATTATTACAAACTAATCAATAATAATATAGGCAAATATTGTTATTTAATAATATTAAATAAGTTAAAATTAATTACAAGTTTATTCATGTAAAACAGGAAGAACTAATAAGTCAATTTTGAACAGAAGTAATTAATTATTTAAAACATTAATCATAAATAAATGCAAAGTTAATTAGTAATTTGAATTGAATAAATTATGTTTCTAATAAATATAAAAGTGCGAAAAATTATTATCTTCTTTTTCTTTTTCGTGTCAGAATTTTTCAACCGCCTACTACAAGTAACAGGCTTCTGACATGGTTGTGTAACGACCGCCGTCTAAGTGATTATAGACAGCAACCGGGACCTACGGCTGAACGTGCCATCCGAAACACGGAACCATCTTACTTACGGACAATCGGGTGGTTCAGCCCGCAATGTCCTAACCAGACTGGGAACAAATTCACAAAGTGATAGATATTAACTTTGTGAGTGACCCACCGAGAATCGAACCCGGGACCTTCTAATTATTATAATTGCATGGTAGTACTAAAATATTTTTTACTAAACAATATTACGGTAACATTCATTTTCCTCAAGCTTCCACTTATGACGATTTCCTGTACTAAGTTTGGGGAAATCTCAGGACATTCCTCACAGCCTGACTCACGCTGGGACTTTAATAAAAAAAACCTGGGTATATTTATATTGGCCCACATTATTATACCGGGTGTTAGGCAAACTTTTTTAAATTGAATGATGATAAGGGTAATGAACAGGGGTCGGAAAATCAGTGGTCATTACAGGTCCGAACTTGAAATTTTTAATTAAGATTTATTGTAGTTAATTAATTTTTTTATTGAAAATTCGTAAGCGACAAGTAGGGTATTGCTTTCTCATAAAATACCATACAATTATAAATACACCTTTTTTGTGTTATTTATAAAAAAGTGGCTTATTTTTTTGGTTCATTATTTTAAATTCCGCGTGATAGCGCTAAAATAAAGCACAATAATTCTCCCCTTTGCTTTAATACAAATACAATTATTAGTGTAAATTTAATTAATTATTAGAAATTAATTACTTTATTAATTAATGTTCATTAATATTAGGGTTTTTTCTGACTACGGGCCTGTAATGACGCCTCGATTCCGACCTATGGTAATGAATGATGTCCCACTAAACTGAATAAAAAAATCGTAATATATTTTTTACGGTATTCAGTAACTAAAAATTAAAACAAATACGTGACCTAATCGTAATACCTAAGGGACAGTGTATCGAAATTTCGAAAACTTTGCAGACATGATCAGGGCCCTAAGTCTGCTAAATGGAAATCGTTTCAGTTGGATACCGATTGGATCTCAGTTGGATGATTTCGGTAATTTCGTAGTCTGCTAACAGTTTGAAAACATTGTTGACACCCCGCTCATATGTCTTATACAGGGTGTAAACATATTAGCTGCAAATATTTTGAGGAGTGAATCAGGCCATGAAACAGAACACCTTGCCCCAAGAAACATAGGTCGTAATATGGAAAAAATATGGACCGCCCGGTCGTGACGACAGCGGGATCAATTTGTATGGGCGGGCCAATTTTTATAATCCATGTTGTTTCCCTTTTTGAGCCTTTGTAACCTTTTTGGACCTTTTCAAAAGTGGTAAAAAGTTATAAGTTCTATGGGTGGAGATTCATCATAATAAGTACCTACAGTATTATATTTTGAGCTAACTTGTGTATAAAACAGTTTATATCCCAAATAAAAGAAAGTCGGGGAAAATTGATCAGTTTTAAAATACTTGAATTTTTATACACCTGTATAACTAATTAAAACTTAGAAAGTAGGTCAATAACCTACCTTTATTATCAGCGACCTCCTTTTCTCCAACAGGCAAACACTGAACACAAACAACACAAACACAAATCACAAACAGAAACATCTTCCCATGATGTTCCACTTTCACTGAAAGATCAAACATTCCTGGCCCTTTATATAAGGCTATAGGAGTATAGTCCAGGCCGATAGGCAGTGCCTACTATACGACCCGAACTTGAATGGTGCCGACCACAGAGTGATTTTAATTCATTCAGTTCCCTTGGAGTATATATCGAACTTCAAGCTATGCATGTGTTGTATTTACGCACACATCCTCGTAGGAAACCGTAGAAATAATGTAGACATTCTTATTTTCCTGAGTCGCGATGCGAAAGTTTGTTTGTCCTGTTGTGACGCAGACGTTTTTAATACTTACCTATTTAAATTAAATATGCTCTCCGTCTTATATTCTTACAAATCTATAACTATATTTTCTATTTTTTTGTACATGTTTAGGTAGGTAATTAATTATAAAGCACAAGATAAAAAATGCAATGCAAAGGTAAAATTAAAATTATCTCTATAAAGACACACTGTACTGTAGACATAAATTAAAACGATAATTTAAAATTGTGTACCTACTTATTTTATTAAACCTAATTTGAAGCAAATCCGAATGCCTGCTTCTATAGCTAAAGAAAAGGAAGATGCATAGCAGTGACGAATATGACGCACTCAATAATCCTACAGTTTACCCTGTGAGACGTAACGGCCGGTGGGTATTTCGTTACGTAGCTGTAAAAATCTCGCGGGAACCACGTATACTTTTTTAGACAGAACACTAGTTATAAAGTTTAGTCGGGGTAAATTTTCTACCAACACGACCACATCAGCCGACCAAACTTTGGTACTTAGTGCGGAGCGGAGAGAAATGTTCTTTATTTAAATTCAGCTTGTCAAACGTGTATTAAATGCGTAATTTTACTTAGTCTTCATAAACAACAGGAAAATTATTTAGATGAACTATGTATGTATAAAAATAACTTTCTACTTATGGGCATAATTAAAATTAAAACTTACACAAGTTATGAAATATTTTCAAAGCCGGAAAGAAAATTATTAAAAATAAAAGTACCGTTTAAGGACATAATATTAATTTATTTTTATATCAATGACATGCAACCTCGCCGTAGACTATTACACTTTGAAACGACATACAATGCGGAGTAACTAGGGTCTCAAAATACTATTTCGAACGTGATATTAAGACATGTATACATTTAAAAGTGCAAATATTTTAAGGTCGTGTACTTTTCTTTGCAACTCTTTTCAATGGAGATAAAATGTCGACCTGCATATAAAAACAAAAGTCTTTGTATGTAAGCCTTAAAATAAGTATTTTTGCATACATTTAAAAAAGACAATATAAGTCGTTTACTTTTATGAGTAGAACACAACCTGAAAATATTTTTACTTACGTAAATGTAACCTTATATAATAATTATATACCAACGCAAAGCGGATGTTATATAAATATAAGAACGATATTTTTGGACGTTTTAACGTTTTGATTCGAGATATGTTGAACAGCTAATCTAACGGCTAATATTTTATATATTTTCGATTAATTATAAACACACTAATTATTACAAGCTACATTAGTAAACTAACAATCAGTACTGCCCGTTTTATTACAAAAATTATAGCAAAGAAATACATTTATATTTTTTAAAGTATAAAAACTAAGATGCGCATCAGACATAGAAAAATATAGAGTCGAGCGTATCTATTTACTGAAAATAATTGCTATATATATTGACTATGTTATATTATATACTTAACTTGCACGTAACAAAAATAATAAGTTAGTTAGCCTCATACATAGCCACATTTGTTCTAACTATAAAAAACTACATTCACTCTTATAAAAGATCAGATGTTATCTATTAAATGCTAATAATGAATCATATAATATATATTATACACAAAAAAGTATAATTATATCAACTATCGGACAATGTATATAAATATAATTATTCGAAAGATATGAGCGTCGAAAAGTTACGGTATTTTTGTCGGGACATTTTTTAAACATTTATGTGGACATTAAAAACACATCTTTAACACTCAAGTATGCCTACATTTCATAAAAAATATTACTAAAATCATAGTAGATAGAACTCTGTCACAATATCAGCATTCTCGTGATATTATCTGTGACAAAGTTGTAGCAGATCTCATTCCGATATGTCGAAGATTTACATTCATATTAAAGTATCATTATAATACAAAGTATCTTCAATTATCTCTTATCTAGTTTTTCAAATACATAACTTAATTTTAATAATTATATCAATCTACACAAATCACTATAGGTATTATAAAACACAAGCTTAATGCATACATTTGCGAACACAAAACCATATACCGCGACTTTTTTTTGCATAAACTAATATTATTTATTTTAGTAGAAATTATCTAATTTTGCAGATTTTTTATATACTACCAAGCATCAACAGTATTCGTCATATACATTATGATATCGTCAACACGGTGGTGTAATATACATTTTTGACTGAATGTTAACCTTCACACTAAAATAAAAGAAAGACCTTATTCAGTGGAGGTGCCAAGTCAATTTATATTGATGTGTAAGTATTTCACAATTTTCCCACTGCTCAGTGAAATTTTGCCCGTAATATTGTATTGAAAAATACAATTAAAAGTTAATATTCTTCCTGTAAAGGAAGTTTTAAAACCCTATGTAGACTGAAGCTACTAATTTCACGTTTAGTTGAAAGATATCAATAATAAAACATACAAAATCCTTATTTATGTGATACTTTAGATTCAAAACTCAATGTTGTATAAGTTTGCTTTTATATCAAATATTTCTATAAGTGTATAAGAAGTATAGTGATAAACAGTAGAAACAGGACAATTGTTGAACAGGTAATTTCATAGAAACTTGTATCAAACGTGGAGTAACAACAGGTATATTTTCTTAACAGCTATTTTATTTTATAAACTTTAGAAAGCAACCTACAAGCTATTGTCAAAAATCCTTGATATTAAACAGGTGTAATAAAATTAACTGGAAACATTTTAAGAAGTGAAACTGAACATCTTTCCCCAAGGCATCGAAATACCTATGAAAAATATTTTTTTGACCTCCCATACAAATGTACCAGATGAGTCTATTTGTATTGGAGATCCAAAAGATTTTATTCATATTTCGACCTATGTTCCTCGGGGAAAGTTGTTCAGTTTCATGGACTGGTACACCCCTCGAAATATTTGCAGTATTTTTTAAAACCTTATACTGACGTATATCTTTGTTCGTTTAAAATTCACTGCTTTAAATACGTACTGTTAATATAATTTTAATTAACAGAAATCCGACTTCATAAAACCCACTAAACTATGATCAAATTGAGAATTCCCTCAAAATTATCAAAAAGCTTCTGAAGTGATTTTCCTATAAGGTGGACCGTTTGAGAAAATCCCCGTAAAATCATTATTCTTATCCTGGTAAGCTGCAACACTTTTGACACTAATGACTCACATGGTCGCGAGACACTCGCGATTATTGTTGGTGAGGATATGCTGAAACAGGTTGATAACTTTCGTTATCTGGGGAACACTATAACATCTAAGTGTGGTGTGACCTTGATTCTGAGATCAATAGCAGAATCAGCGTAAAGCAGACCTCAACGCTAAGCGCGATGAGTTAAAGGCCCGTCCACCCGTCGCCATTAACTATAATTATGTAAATGGCAAACTCACGTGTCCACACTGTGCACGGGAGTTTACTGCCAAAATTGGCTACAATAGCCATCCCCGGACGCATCAGCGCCGATCTGATTAGGAGCCGAAGTGGTCGCCATGGCCGGAATCGGTCGGAGAGATCATCATCATCAACACTTTTGACGCTGTGAATTTTTGTGTTAATAACCTGTGAGAGAATGTTCGTGGAAACTCAAAAGACCACATAAAGAAACATGAAAAATAATAAATAAGGCTTGTAAAGTCAGAAGTTTGATTCCGAAAGAGTATGATACGGATTGATTCCTTGAAGTCTGTGGCAGGGAAACGGTATGGACACTGGATTCTGGATAATTTCTGGTTCTAACTTGATGATTTCCTTTCATGTTGAAATATTGCATGTCTTTTATGTTCTGACGAGCGGCCTGCCCAGCGGCTGCGCCCGCTGTTACTCAATTTCCTGTGGGAATTGGATGTTTTCCCGGCACGTATCCTACATAAACCTTCCTCTGGAATCTATAAAAAAAAAGCATCAAAATCCGTTTTGTAGTTTTAAAGATATAAGCATACAAACATAGAGACAGGCGACTTTGTTGTAAACGATGTTGTGTTTTAGTTTCTTTGAGATATCAGGAAGGAAAACTTAAATAACTCTGTTTATATAATAAATTTTCATGTAGTATTAAGCATGATAAAAACGTAAATATTTTAGAAATCAATAATATTATGGTGCAATTTGCTGACTAAGTAATGTTTTTGTTATTGTGTATTTTCCACAGACTTGATGAAACCATGAAACCAGAATAATTACATGTAGGGTCGTTAAACGCAACTTCTCGGTCAGCCTCGAGGCAGTGCCTTTATTCTTATTTTATTCCACCCGAGCCGCGTTTCTACAAGGAACATAAAATTGTTATAAAAAGATAAATTGTGTCTGACAATTTTCTTTTTTTTTTTACAATGACTAATCCTTTTATTCAGTGATAGTTATCACTTATTTATAAGCGTATTGAGATTGAAATTTTAAAAGTATTCGTTGTGAATCTACTTGGAAATAAACGATTGAAATTTGAATTTGAACATTCTCTTGTAGCATTTCGCAATACATCTCCTACTCCGAAACTAAGTGACTTGGTCGGCTAGTACAAGGACAGGTTCACATTTTTTTTAAAGAAATGATTAAATAAAATGTTCCCGACATTGTTGAGTTGAATGACTAGAACATTCTCTAATATATAACCCTATATGAGAGATGCCTAATATAGTTGAGTTTGAGGTAAAAGAATAATTGTGAAAGCAATCTCGGATTTTGGAATTCCCTCTCATACGATAGCCATTTTAGTTTAGAGTAAAACCCGAGAACAATCCCATGAGGATAATTCGTTTTAGCAAGTTTTGGTATTAATTCATAAACGAGAATTAACGAAACTATAAAATTAACGATATTAATAAACGACAGTTTATCTATTGACTTCACAACGGCGATTACTTTCCCTTTTTATTTATTTGTCGGACTGCATAATGTTTGTAAATTGAATTTATCTGTTCTAGTCAACCCTATCAGAAGTTATTTATTTTCCCTTTCTTCACATTGTATTTTGTTCTTGCCGGCGCCAAAGCGGATCAAAACAAACATGGTGTAACATGTTTTATAAATTATGTAAATAAGCTGTACGAGTTACATAAATATACAGCTCTCGTGCCGCATTTATGCCAGGATAGAAACATAAAATTGTTATAAAAGAGAGAAAATTGTGTCTTAAAATTTTCTATTTACAATGACTTTGTTATTCTGTAATCCATTTATTCAATGAAAACATTGTTGTTTATTGACATTTTAAAAGTATTTATTGTGAATCTAAAAATAAAACTTTCGAAATATTGATATTTTCCTCTGATGTGGATTACTGGGTAGTAAATGACGAAAATTTTTATAACTGGCAAGATTCTAAAAAGGGTCGCTTTCCTAACAAATTTCCTAACAAGTGAGAGATATTTAAAAAAACAGGTATATGCCCTGCCAAACCCTTATGTGGGCTACTGTGGTAGTCTTTCCTTGAATTGAACCATCTGGCCACAAATTGTATAATTTCGGTGTCATCATTTGACTTCACATGCATTTCATCATAGTTACGTGAACCTACGTCATTTGCATCCATCACACCGATTATATACTATGTAGTTATGAAATGTCTATGAGGATAAATTATTTGAGTAATAGGTAGGTATATTCATAAACAAAAAAGGTAATAATTAGAACGGCAAAATATAATTGCTGCTAATAATGGTCTTATCTCGAAATATTTTCTATATTTCGAGATAAGACCATTATTTAAATTCATTCGAAAATTGGAGATTGGAGATTTAATGGAATACCCTGGATGGCGAAAGCGTTTATTATGACGTACCCTGGGGGAGGAGGCCTATATCCAGTAGTGGACTGCTATAGGCTGAAGTGATGATGATGATGATAATGAATGGAAAACCCAGAGCAGTACTGACATAATTTCAGAAGATTTATTTTTCGTAAAGTTTTTTCTTTTCTTCATTTGGTACACAATGTTAGGACTAAAATTAACATCGTCAAAAGTGTTGCACAAGTATATATTTCGATATGTTCAGATATGTACTATAGATTTTAAGGTACTGAGTTAGTTTCGTTTCATAACCTCAAAGACAATGCTTTTCTACAAGTGTAAGAAAAAATAAAAGTTGTAATTTTTACTGTTTATTTTAAAAGTTAAATTTTATTGGTTAAACCCGACTGTATTTAAATTAAAACGTATTGAAAAGATTTTACACATTATGTCTATTAATCGAAACCAAAAACTTATAACATGTCAATCATTTTACACGCAATGTAGGTTACATATTATTAATTCCTATATAAATATTTTGCCGCCAAAGAGCAAGGTTTTCAATAAAATTTGGACAAACATAAACTTACCGAGTCTCCAATAAGTCGCCAGATTAGTACTCCTTCTTTATCGTGTATCGTGTGGTCACCTTTGGCAAATATAGTATACTCTTCAGCGAATAGAGTGTTCTGCTACCAGAGAATGAACTATACTGTTCGTCAAAAAGAGAGCACTTGGTAATAGCTCGTATAACTAGTTTTTTTTAAGAAACGATCCCGAAAGGGCAACATTATTCTTGATATCCAATATATTTTGATAGAGAGACAAACAATAATGTTCCCAATTCGGGATTGTTTCTTGATCTGTACGAGATATAAATACTCTTCAGCGAATAAAAGATACTCTTTGTGAAAAGGAGTATACAGCAAATATAGTATTACACTGTGTAATAATTATACTCTTCAGCGAATACAGTATATTCTAAAACGAATAGAGGACATATTTCGGCAAATTAATTACATTGTTCGACGAATATTGCTATTACGATGTAAAATTGCATTGAATTAGAAATCTGTCGTATCTTAGGCTTAAACAAAGATATTCCCACGTGAATCTATCGTATCTTGGGTTTCAACAAAGATATTCCCACATGAATCTATCGTATCTCACGCGAATCTATCGTATCCTGGACTTGATCTAAGATATGCTCACGTGGATCTATGGTATCTTATGTGTATCTATCGTATCTTGGGCTTAAACAAAGATATTCTCACGTGAACCTATTTTATCTTGGGCTCGAACAAAGATATTCTCACGTGAACCTATCGTATCTTGGCCTTAAACAAAGATATTCTCACGTGAACCTATCGTATCTTGGGCTTGAACAAAGATATTCTCACGTGAACCTATCGTATCTTGGGCTTGAACAAAGATATTCTAACGTGAACTTATCGAATCTTGGGCATGAACAAAGATATTCTCGTGTGAACCTATCGTATCTTGGGCTTGAACAAGGATATTCTCACGTGAACCTATCGTATCTTGGGCTTGAACAAAGATATTCTCGTGTGAACCTATCGTATCTTGGGCTTGAACAAGGATATTCTCACGTGAACCTATCGTATCTTGGGCGCGGAGCGGTCGTTGACGTGTTTGTTGCGCTTGAGCGTGGCGCCGCGCTTGATCTGCTCCATGAGCGACGTGTGGCACACGCGCGGGTCCGGCTGCGGGGAACGGGAACGAAATAACGATTAGATAGATATATAGATAGATTCATTTATTACACATTATCAAATTCATAGTTACAGTGCTAAAACTAAATCAAAATGTCATAGGATAATGCGATCGTCAAATAATATAAAATTAAAAGTATATAACAATGTCAAACTACTACAACTGTAGAATAAAAAGTCTTTAGTCGGACGGGTTTCGAAATGCATACACACATACATAAATCACGCCTTTATCCCTCGCGGGGTAGGCAGAGCGATAACGATAGCAAAATAACGGTTGTTATCGCCACGTCTGACAATATTTGAAGGTCGTTGCAGTCGTGTATCACTGTACTGACAGGTTGTCAGCCTGTCGCCTAAAATTGCAAAACACTTAAAACCCTCGAGTCCCTCGGTCGCATCTTACGACACCCACGGGAAAGAAATGGGGTGATGCTATTCTAAGCCGGCATCACACCAATCACATCACACCGGTTTCCAAATAAAAGGTGTAAAAAAATCTACTACAAATATTTTAAACGGCGAACCAGTAAATTAACGACTTTCCCCAAAGAACACAGGTCGGAATATGAAATATTTTTTTTGGTGTAATAATTTAAACCATTTTTTAAAATACACACATACATAATTAAATACAATATAAAAACAAACATGTACTTAAAACTACATTCGATTTTTTTTTAACTAGTTTGCACTCAAAAATAATATTAACTCACACCTCAAACACACTTTGTTATATAGCATAATTTTGTTCTGTGATACTTGGTGTCATGCTTTCAATTCACGTTATTTTCAACAACTTTCCGAACTGAGCAGGGTTAACTTTTACAACAGGACAAGGTAAGATCTTAAAACAGGACAGGGGAAGGTTTTAAAACAGGACAGAATTAACTTTTAGAACAGGACAGAATAAACTTTTAGAACAGGAAAGAATAAACTTTTAGAACAGGATAAGCTAAGCTCTTAAAACAAGACAAGGCAAAGTTTCAGAACAGGACAGAATTAACTTTTAGAACAGATTAAAATAAATTTTTAGAACAGGACAATCAAGCTCTTAAAACAGGACAGGGGAAGGTTTTAGAACAGGACAGATTTAACTTTTCGAACATGGAAGAAAATACTTTTTAATCAGTACAGTGTTAACTATTTTTAATAAAATACTAAAGCTATTGGTTAAATATAAATTTTAAAGGCGCATTTAAATAGGTTTCCGGTTTAGTGGGTCAAGTAAAAATCACAGTGAATCAAATTACTAAAGTTATTAGTAGGGATTATTTATTTGATCACCAATTATTTGTGTGCGCGGTGCTCCCACATTTGACGGGCATTTTGTTTTTGTGGAGGGTCAATCTACAAAATTAAAAACATATTTTTAAAAAGTGCAATAAAGGTGTATTCTTTAAAAAGTTGTGTATTTTTATTACCAAGGAACTCTACCGCATTAGATATGTAAAGTAATTCCATACAGTTTCATTGTTGATATTATAACTGAAGAAATACACAATAGTAGCGAATTTCACCTTGTAACGCGAAGAAAAGAAAGAAAAACACCAGCTATGTCCTTATCGAATCGCAAATCACCGTTGAAAAGTCGAATTTAGCAAGCTTTTTGTTTAGCTGTATGTAGACTTGCTAGATCGTTGTTTTATACAATTTTATTTGCATTGATTCAAAATCATTTGTATATTCTGTTGTATTTTTAACATAAATCCAGCTGAAATAATAAAAAGTAAAACTGCAGCCAAAACAGTCCACTGCTGAACATAGGGCTTCAACTATCGGGGCGTATTCCCAAATAAAATACATACAAACATGCATACATATATCATCACGCCTTTATCCCTTGAGGGGTAGGCAAAACGTTAACGACCGTAAGAATACGGTCGCTATCGCCACGTTTGTCATTTTTGAGGATTGTTTCCCAATGTTGATTCAGAAAACATGTGTATCGCTTAGGTGACAGGTTATTAGCCTGTCGCCTTTAACAATTACAATTTTTAATTCACCAACACTCTTGAGTCCCTTTGACGTCTCTTACGACAGCCGCGGGAAGGATTTGGGGTGATGCTATTCTAGGCCAGCATCACACGGCAAATAAAATAAAATAAACTAAATGAAAACATTACCTGAGCGTGTGCGTTGATCATGTCTCGTACAGAGGTGGCCCGCGGGGACTCCAGCTGTCGTTTCTGCAGCTGTATGGTGGCTGACAGCTTGTCAAGGAAGCCGGGCTGTACCGCGCCCGCGCCCGGCAGCGCTATAACAACACAACAAATATAAGGTGTAAAAATATTAGCTGCAAATATTTTAAAGGGTGAACCAGCACATGAAACTGAAAAACTTTCTCCAAGAAACATAGGTCGAGATATGAAAAAAAATTGGACCTCCTATACAAAACTACCAGCCGACCAAGTCAATTTGTATGGGAGGAACAAAAAACTTTTTAAATTTTCGACCTATATTTCTTGGGGAAAGTTGTTCAGTTTCATGGGCTAAATCATCCCTTAAAATATTTGCAGGTAATATTTTTACACCTTATATTATTTTTACACCTTATATAGTTTCGTTTGTATTGACTTTGTTACAACAAGTTGATTAGAGTGTTACCACAGATAATATAAATACTACTAAAGTAGTACAGATACCTAACGTCATAGAGGGAGTTCGATTGCCCTAAGACGGCTATTGGCGGGCTATTTGATATGTCGACACAGCGCGTGCGTTGCTAGCGACATCTAGCTTATTTATTGGATACTTCATATTGACGTCATTTGTATTGAAAAATATTGCAAAAATGTGAATATTTTCGCGTATTTTCCATCTCAAAACATCTTAAATAATGTATTTATAATTTTCCAATATATTTTTTTTGTAAATTTTCTTTTATATCAATCTCTTAAGTAACATTCGCTACAAGTATCGCCATCTATCGATTTATTTTTGGACTAATTTCCTTGAGTAACGAATGAGACCCCATGGTGTTACCTTTCCCCTTGTGCGTGTCGGCGGCGATGGTGGCGAGCACGCGGCGCGAGGTGCGCGGCGACAGCTGCGGCGCCAGCTTCGCGCTCAGCGACGCGATCAGACCCTCTGTCGACAACACAACAGATATATGTTTTGAGATTTTCGCAGTTGTTCACAACACTTAAATTATTAGTATTAACGGGATTATCACCATGATTATGTTTGTTTCACCACAAGTGCTATCGACAGAACGTCACGGTATACCGCGTTTGGTGCGTGAAGCCATCGAAATCACAAAGTACAAACACTTCAATCGTGAAGATGGTTTCAAACTATCAAGTGCGTGGAATCTATTATTAAACGCATACAACCGGAAAAAAGGCTCGGTTTCAAATTCGCGGGTGGATGCTGTAAGCATAGTGTGTCGTGAGAAATTAGTGAGTGACAATAGTAGTGGTACGAACAACCGAACGGATCGCAGTCGACGTATTAGAAAGAGGGAAGACAGATATGTTTGCTCTTAGAAAGATGACAACATTCGCTAAAACAGTCTACTCGTGACCATGGAGCGTGCAACCGCTTCCAAATATCGAGGTAAAAATAAACATAATCGTGGTGATAATTCTTGTAAATACTAATCATTTCAGTGTTGTACTATATATATATTATATTATCAGCCTACACTGTCCCACTGCTGGGCAAAGACCTCCCCACACTTCTTCCACTTATCTCGATCCCTACCAACCACCAGTTTTTATCGTAAGCTTCCAGATCGTCTAGCCATCTTTCGCGAGGTCTACCCCGTCTCCGTTGTCCATGAGGGGGGACCCATTGGGTGACAAGATGTGCCCGTCGCTCCGGGTGCATACGACTAACGTGTCCGCCCCAGTTCGACTTCAACATAGCAGATTTTCTGCCTACGTCAGCAATAGCAGTCTTGGCACGGAGCGTGGTGTTTCTCCCTCAGTCTATCCGCAAATTGTACTAAGTATTTTTTAAAAAACATTGCCACTGTCGAATCATGTTATTTATGACACTTTCTTCCTGAGTACCTATTAGTTCTAAACTTTTCAACCCTGCTACACAATACGCCAACTCACTACTAGATTGCTACAATACTGTTGAAACCGGTAACTATATTGTTCAACCAGGCTAGTATATTGTTGAACCTGGCTTCTATATTGTTGAACCAGGCTACTATATTGTTGAACCTGGCTACTATATTGTTGAACCAGGCTACTATATTGTTGAACCTGGCTACTATATTGTTGAACCTGGCTAGTACATTGTTAAGTCCGGCTAATATATTGTTGAACACGGCTACTATATTGTTGAGCCCGGATAATATATTGTTGAACCCAGCTACTATATTGTTGAACCCGGCTACTATATTGTTGAACCCGGCTACTATATTGTTGAATCCGACTACAATATTGTTAAACCAGGCTACTATATTGTTGAACTAGGCTACTATATTGTTGAACCCGGCATCTATATTGTTGAACCCGGCTACTATATTGTTAAACCAAACTACTATATTGTTGAACCCGGCTACTATATTGTTGAACCCGACTACAATATTGTTGTACCCGGCTACTGTATTGTTGAACCCGACTACAATATTGTTGAACAGGTTACTATATTGTTAATCCCTTGTACTTACGGTCAGCATGTCTGTCGGCGCTGTGTGATCTCGCGGCTATGTTCTTCCTGAGAGCCAAAGGACTGAGCGTGTCGTGTCTGGAGACCGCCATGTTGTTGAAGCCGGCGATTATCTGCGAAGGCTGTGCGTAGATCGTGTTGCTTTGCCCGTACTTCTTCTCTTGCAACTTGTAACCTTAAAGAAAAGGAAAAATTAAAACAAATTTACATTTCATTTAAAATGATATAGTCTGAGAAATATAATTTGAGCTGATTCGGCTTAACGACTTCTTTATGTGAACATAATAGAACAAAAGACTTACACAATAGAAAACAATCGTTTAGAGATAACATTAATCGGCTCAAATTATATTTCCTAGACTATACCTAGCTTAAATCAAGCCAAGGAAATACCCCATTAGTATGGCAGCTATTGTAACTTGTCTTCTTCTTTACGTGTGGGACACCAAATCGTCGAACGACCCAGTGAACCCTGGTGTCAATTTTTCAACCGCCTTCTAAGAGTAGCAGGCTTCTGCTATGGTTGTGTAACGACCGCCGTCTAAGTAATCATAGACAGCGACCGGGACCTACAGCATAACGTGCCGTCCGAAACACGGAACCATCTTTCTTACTAACAATCGGGTGGTTCAGCCCGCAATGTCGTAACCAGACTGGGAACAAATTCACAAAGTGGTAAATGCCGACTTTGTGAGTGACCCACCGAGAATCGAACCCCAAACCTTCTGTGTCAAAGGCAGTCGCACCACCACTGCGCCACATCGGTCATCACATTGTAACTTGTAAGGATGAATATATACCAGCTTGTCCGTATTGCGAGGCGTTGTCCCGCGGGCCGAAGCTCGAGAAGGAGTTGTTCTCTCCGAAACTCGGAGTCGACGGGCTCGAGCCGTGCGGCGAGCCCTTGTCATACACCCCGCCTGTCAAACGAGACATACCGTGTAAAAAAAAATTCTGACGTAGTACCTATATCAGTTACATCAGTTATATAGTTATATCATATCATATACATATATATAGTTATATCAGTAAGTATAAAAATGATAATAGTGGCTGTCGTTCCAATGAAATAGATTATTTTATACATACATATATCACGCCTTTATCCCTTGCGGGGTAGGCTGAGCGTTAACGGCCGTAAGAATACGGTCGCTATTGCCACGTCTGATATTTTTGAGAACTGTTTTGTTTCAACAAACATGTGTATCACTTTAGTGACAGGTTGTCATCCTGTCGCCTAAAAAATGTAATACGCCAATACTCTCGGATCCCTTAGTCGCCTCTTACGACACCCAAGGGATGGATGTGGGATGATGCTATTCTAAGCCGGCGTCACACGGCAAATGAGACATTCCGTTTACAAAACATTTTCTGAACTAGTATATCAGTAACTTATGACAATCGGGTGGTTCAGCCCGCAATGTCCTAACCAGACTGGGAACAAATTCACAAAGTGATAAATATCATGTTTGTGAGTGGCGCACCGAGAATCGAACCGGGAACCTTCTGCGTGAAAGGCAGTCGCACTACCACTGCGCCACATCGGTCGTCGTGATGATGACAACATGTCATTCGACTCACCCGCGGCAGTCTCGCGGAACAGATCCGAGTTGGATGCGTTGAGGCTGTTCTTACGCGCGTACATATTATTCTCCACGTAAGCAAGTATCCTGAAAGAAATATATATATACATACGTACACATATCACGCCTTTATCCCTCGCGGGGTAGGCAGAACGTTTACGACCGTTAAATTACAGTCGATATCGCCCCGTCTGACAAATATTTGAGGATCGTTTCAGATGAGTCATGTTTCACTATTGTGACAGGCTGTCAGCCTGTCGCTCAGAATTGCAACACACATGAAACCCTCGAGTCCCTTAGTGGCCTCCTACGACACCCGCGGGAAAGAAATGGAGTGATGCTATTCTAAGCCGGCATAGAAATATATAAGGTGTAAAAATATTAGCTGCAAATATTTTGATGAGTGAACCAGTCCATGAAACTGAACAACTTTTCCGAAGAAACATAGGTCGAAATGTGAAAAAAATTTTTAGACCTCCCACCAGAATGTAGCCGCCGAGCGAGCCAACTGTATTGGTGGTCCAAAAGTTTTTCATGCGGGCATGATGCACCCCTTCAAATATTTGCAGCAATTTTTTTTACACCCTGTATCATCATTATTTTGATGAAATAAGAGCGTCGGTGGCCAAGTGGTTAGAACACCGGTCTTACAATCGTGAGACTCGAGTTCG
Source organism: Keiferia lycopersicella (assembly GCA_029255805.1). Lineage (NCBI taxonomy): Eukaryota > Metazoa > Arthropoda > Insecta > Lepidoptera > Gelechiidae > Keiferia > Keiferia lycopersicella. The sequence continues at coordinate 9,482,283 of JARACZ010000020.1, read as the reverse complement.
ATCCCCGCCATGTACGAGTGCGTTTTTACTCATTTACATTTACCGACTGCTCTTACGGTGAAGGAAACACATGGTGATGAAACCCACATTCAAATAAAATTTGAGTTCAGATTATATTTAAATGTGACTTAACCTAGGATTCGGTCCAGATTAGCCTTCTGGTTGCAGAGGTCAGATGGCAGTCGCTCTGTGTAAACACTTGGTTCCACGTCAAATCCCCTAGGTTAGGTAGCCGACCCCGACAGAGAACGGGGTAAGGCAAGGAGTATGAGAATGAATGAGATAACCAGTCCGCCAATATATATTTGTGAATAAATTTTAATAAATAATGAATGTTTATTTTGTCAAAATTTATTAATCACAAGTCCAGACCAAATATTAAAAGTTAAATGCAAGATGCGATTATTTCACGTTTATATGAACTGATTTTGTTGTAGTTTTCAGCTAAGTATTTGTCAGAAAGTATAACTGACAAAAAAATCGGAGCTTCACATCTTTACACATTTATAGAAATTGTTTTTTTAGTTATTGTTTATATAATTAAAAACACATAGTATAATGTATTTTAATACCTATGTCCAGTCTGTCCATATATCGGGTTGAGATTCCCAGTATTGGCGCTGTTGAGGCTAGTTGTCGAACTGAAGTTAGACTTCGCTTGTTGGAAGGTAGACAGCGGCGTGGTGGGCGGCGTTTGATTTGCGTTCGTGTTGTTTTGTAGTTGCTGGAAAAATTATACAAAAAATAATGTAATGTACAAAAAAAAGAGATAATTAAAAGATGATCTCTGGAAAGGATCAGTAGGTCTAATACACTCGAAACTGCCGGTCCAGGGATTCTCCCAGAAATACGGGGTGTAAGGGACAGCGTCCCGAATACTGATAGGGTGCAAGCAGACCATAAAACTAAACAACTTTCCCCTAGGAACATGAGTTAGGAAACGTCAAAAAGTTTTTGGTTTCTCATACTAAATGCAGTCAGCTGATCGCGATTTTGTATGGGAGGTCGAAAATTATTTGTCGTTTCCTGATATTTGTTCCCAGGAAAAAACTTGTTCAGTTCCATGGTCTGCTTGCACCCTATCAGTAGTCGGGACCCTTACACCCCGTATATTCTGACATGTGGCAGTATTTACCTGCAGCGAGCGCCGCACGAGGCCGGGCGAGGCGGGCATGTGTTTCAGCTCCGTGAGTTGCTTCACCGTCTCCGCTACTGACATGTGGCAGTATTTACCTGCAGCGAGCGCCGCACGAGGCCGGGCGAGGCGGGCATGTGTTTCAGCTCCGTGAGTTGCTTCACCGTCTCCGCTACTGACATGTGGCAGTATTTACCTGCAGCGAGCGCCGCACGAGGCCGGGCGAGGCGGGCATGTGTTTCAGCTCCGTGAGTTGCTTCACCGTCTCCGCTACTCACATGTGGCAGTATTTACCTGCAGCGAGCGCCGCACGAGGCCGGGCGAGGCGGGCATGTGTTTCAGCTCCGTGAGTTGCTTCACCGTCTCCGCTACTGACATGTGGCAGTATTTACCTGCAGCGAGCGCCGCACGAGGCCGGGCGAGGCGGGCATGTGTTTCAGCTCCGTGAGTTGCTTCACCGTCTCCGCTACTGACATGTGGCAGTATTTACCTGCAGCGAGCGCCGCACGAGGCCGGGCGAGGCGGGCATGTGTTTCAGCTCCGTGAGTTGCTTCACCGTCTCCGCTACTGACATGTGGCAGTATTTACCTGCAGCGAGCGCCGCACGAGGCCGGGCGAGGCGGGCATGTGTTTCAGCTCCGTGAGTTGCTTCACCGTCTCCGCTACTGACATGTGGCAGTATTTACCTGCAGCGAGCGCCGCACGAGGCCGGGCGAGGCGGGCATGTGTTTCAGCTCCGTGAGTTGCTTCACCGTCTCCGCTACTGACATGTGGCAGTATTTACCTGCAGCGAGCGCCGCACGAGGCCGGGCGAGGCGGGCATGTGTTTCAGCTCCGTGAGTTGCTTCACCGTCTCCGCTACTCACATGTGGCAGTATTTACCTGCAGCGAGCGCCGCACGAGGCCGGGCGAGGCGGGCATGTGTTTCAGCTCCGTGAGTTGCTTCACCGTCTCCGCTACTGACATGTGGCAGTATTTACCTGCAGCGAGCGCCGCACGAGGCCGGGCGAGGCGGGCATGTGTTTCAGCTCCGTGAGTTGCTTCACCGTCTCCGCTACTGACATGTGGCAGTATTTACCTGCAGCGAGCGCCGCACGAGGCCGGGCGAGGCGGGCATGTGTTTCAGCTCCGTGAGTTGCTTCACCGTCTCCGCTACTGACATGTGGCAGTATTTACCTGCAGCGAGCGCCGCACGAGGCCGGGCGAGGCGGGCATGTGTTTCAGCTCCGTGAGTTGCTTCACCGTCTCCGCTACTGACATGTGGCAGTATTTACCTGCAGCGAGCGCCGCACGAGGCCGGGCGAGGCGGGCATGTGTTTCAGCTCCGTGAGTTGCTTCACCGTCTCCGCTACTGACATGTGGCAGTATTTACCTGCAGCGAGCGCCGCACGAGGCCGGGCGAGGCGGGCATGTGTTTCAGCTCCGTGAGTTGCTTCACCGTCTCCGCTACTGACATGTGGCAGTATTTACCTGCAGCGAGCGCCGCACGAGGCCGGGCGAGGCGGGCATGTGTTTCAGCTCCGTGAGTTGCTTCACCGTCTCCGCTACTCACATGTGGCAGTATTTACCTGCAGCGAGCGCCGCACGAGGCCGGGCGAGGCGGGCATGTGTTTCAGCTCCGTGAGTTGCTTCACCGTCTCCGCTACTGACATGTGGCAGTATTTACCTGCAGCGAGCGCCGCACGAGGCCGGGCGAGGCGGGCATGTGTTTCAGCTCCGTGAGTTGCTTCACCGTCTCCGCTACTGACATGTGGCAGTATTTACCTGCAGCGAGCGCCGCACGAGGCCGGGCGAGGCGGGCATGTGTTTCAGCTCCGTGAGTTGCTTCACCGTCTCCGCTACTGACATGTGGCAGTATTTACCTGCAGCGAGCGCCGCACGAGGCCGGGCGAGGCGGGCATGTGTTTCAGCTCCGTGAGTTGCTTCACCGTCTCCGCTACTGACATGTGGCAGTATTTACCTGCAGCGAGCGCCGCACGAGGCCGGGCGAGGCGGGCATGTGTTTCAGCTCCGTGAGTTGCTTCACCGTCTCCGCTACTGACATGTGGCAGTATTTACCTGCAGCGAGCGCCGCACGAGGCCGGGCGAGGCGGGCATGTGTTTCAGCTCCGTGAGTTGCTTCACCGTCTCCGCTACTGACATGTGGCAGTATTTACCTGCAGCGAGCGCCGCACGAGGCCGGGCGAGGCGGGCATGTGTTTCAGCTCCGTGAGTTGCTTCACCGTCTCCGCTACCGACGTCTGGTGACCTGGCGAATTATATTAAAACGAATCAGTGTGCCGTGTGATGCCGGCTTCGAATAGCATCGCCCCATTTCTTCCCCGTGGGTGTCGTAAGAGGCGACTAAGGGACTCTTAGAGTATTGGTGTATTACAATTTTGAGGCGACAGGCTGACAACCTGTCACTATAGTAATACACATACATATTTTCTGAAACAACCTTGGAAAACAATCCTCAAAAATGTCAGACGTGGCGATAGCGACCGTATTCTTACGGCCGTTAACGCTCTGCCTACCCCTCAAGGGATAAAGGCGTGGTATGTATGTATGTAAATATCAGTCCACTTACCCAGGTTGGATTCGTTGTCGGGCTGCAGTAAGAAGGCTGGCGGCGGTGGCAGGTTGTCAGATTCCGTCGACACTTGCGGGCTTGGCGGACCGCCCGCGCCCTGTCAAACCGTGACAAAGCAACAAGTTACAAGTCATATTCATTTCCATTTATTTACCCCGTTCTCTCTCTCTTTTCGTGTGGGACGCTGAGTCTTCCAACGGCCCGATGTCTCACCTGTATATGGGGTCTCTGCGGTCTGGAGATGGACGAGCACCGTCTCACCGGCGGGGGAGGTTTCCCGAGGGAACTCGATGAGCCGCGGCGAGACCACACCGTGGCCGTGGCTGGAATTAATAACACACATTGTAATTTAAAATAATACATATTATTGCCTTGTGTTGCCGGCTTAGAATAGCATCACCCCATTTCTTTCCCACAGGTGTCGTAGAAGCCGACTAAGGGATTTGAGTTTAGGAGGTTTCATGTGTATTGCAATTTTAGGCGACAGGCTGAGAACCTGTCTCTATAGTGATACACGACTTATCTTAAACGACTCTCAAACATTTGTCAGACGTGGCGTAACGACCGTAATTTAACTGTCGTTAACCCTCGGCCTACCCCGCCAGGGATATATGCGTGATTTGTGAATGTATGTATGTATAATTACTATTATTTTTAGTTCTTTTGGTGTTCTTACAATCTCGTTAATCTCGATAAAATACGATAGCCGTCAGTAATGTCATTCTGACAAACGTCACAGGTATCAAGCTAATGTTTTATCATGATATTGAGTAAATACGCAGTATTTCGTTGCTAAACAAAACATCATTCATTGTGATCGGAAATTTTCCAGCCTGTTTTCTAGTGCACATAATGGCGGTAAACTGAAAAGTTTCTTTGCAAGGTAATGTACTTTGTCTAGTTGGGTATCAATATAACTCATATTATAATATTTCAACCTAACGCAACGCCATCTGGTGTGACATCATAAACTAGCTAGAGATCTGTCAAAAACAGACGGTCCCATTATAATGACGAAAGTTTTACAATCCATGCACTAGTTAAAAGCTAAAACAACATGAAATTGTAAGTGCCAAAATATTATTTTAAAAAACTACAAATGCATGCATACGTACGTTATTCAGTATAATATTATATTACTTTTTATTTATAGATATACAGGGTGTAAGAGACGGGGTGTAACGAAAACTTTGCAGGCTTGATTAGACCATGAAATTGAACAACTATTTATATAGTTCACGTGTAGGGAAACGTGAAAATTTTTTCGACTTCCCATACAAAATTCAGCTGAGTGACTTTGTATGGGAACTCGAAAAATTTTTTTCTTTTCCCAACATAGACACCATAGAAAAAGTTGTTCTGTTTCATGGTCTGAGCATGACTGAAAGGTTTTCTTTACATCGTCTCTTACACCCTGTATATTATTATTACTCAGTGGGGTCAGTAATCTCAGGCTTTGTATCGAGGGCTGTGATGTAGTATACGGGCATGCGACCCCGGCTTTCCGAGCTTCTACTGTCTTTGTCTACCGTCCAGTCAGTAGTATCTCTATTTGTGTTCCTCTCCTACTTTCACCAAATCTCTTTCTATTCCTATTCCTATGCCCGTATTTATATTTATAAAACACTCTCAACTTTCGAGATCGATCTTGAGTGCGACTTTGAGATGTTGTTAGTATTGACAGACATTTCTCAAACCGCTCTAGAGATCGATCTCAAAGTTAAGTGCGATTTATAAATACGGACCCTAGTTCCCTTCTCTCCTAGATCCAACGCAAACAGTTCCCTCCTGCTTAACAAATAAAAAGTCTGTTTCGGCGAGAATGGCAACCCAATGCAGATATGCACAAGGGCTTGGCGGACTCGGCGACTCAGCAAGGCAATGTGGATCATTCGTTCGATTGATTTAAATTCGATCGTTAATCGGTATCGCCAAGCCTCTCTATCGACTTCAAATGTCATTAATGTCACCAAAACGGCGACCCAATTGGGTTGAACTGTCATAATGAAGCCGATAAAGCCGATATCGATTACGTAGAACAATCAGCCTGCAGATCATATTAAACTGCCGAGAACACAACGATAGCGCGTTTCAGAAACACACTAGCGCCATCTTTGTTGCGTTTAACTAACCTGTCATAGAAAGCGGCCTTCTCTTAGGCACAGCGGGTTTTTTGCCAATTGTAGCGAAAGCCGGCACATCGCAAGCTTCGTCCAAGCTTCTAACAGCTTCCTCTAAGCTCCCCAGGGATATTGAGAAGCTTTCCCTGGCCGCTTGTACCGAGACGTCTGTATCCCGGCGCAGGGTGACGATTTCTGATAGAACTGGGCAAATAATAAGCATGCAGAAGCGGTTAAACACACAACAAATAAAATAAATTGCAAAACATGTGAGAGATTGGAAAGAAAACTCGAGTTTCATCGGTCTCATTGTAACATTTTGATGATATTGTAAGTAAAGTATGTGAACAAAACATACGTTTTATGTCATTATTTAAATTGGTTTTGCTTGCCCATTATGATAGCTCGGAATTTTTGGTTATTCAGAACCAAACTCGGGCAGTATAACCATATTCAAAACTCTGGACGCCCAAGGTCTTTTATAAAGGACTTTTTTGCCGAAATGTGTTTCTCACCCAATCAGGCAAACGTACTTACGATGTATGTTTATTACAATTAGACCAATGTAAGTTAAAAACCGGCATAAAAAAAGTATTGGTTGAGACTCGAGCAAAACTTGCAATTAATAAAATGAAATTTGAATTTAAATATTATTATTACTTTTCAACACCACCGTGATGTAAATTACCTATAGTAATCGAACCTGGAACTTTTGCGTCGCAAGCAGTCACAATACCACTGCGCCGCATCAGTCGTAAACCAAAAACTACATTTACTGTCAATCTCAACCAAAACAGTAAAATAAATATATAAAAAACCACATCAAAACATACTCACTCATGCTTATCACACTAAAACTAAAGTTACGTTTATTTGTGCTAAATAAAGAAAATATAACATCCATGCTTCTATTCTATAAACTAATTTATCACAAACTTTACAGTAAATAAGTAACTGAAAACATTTTAAAGTGTTGGTAAACCAGCCCATGAAACTGAACAACTCTTTTAGAAAGAAGGAAAGAAAGTGACTAAATTATTTATCTTTCTTTGTTTGTTTCTATCTATCTTACCATCCTGCTGCTGCGTCAGTTGTATATGCTGGTGGTCCTCGGCCGCGAAGGCTCCCTGGCTGCCATATCCGCTGGACGACTCTAGGGACGACTCTGAGGCGCTGCTTTCTGAACAAACCTGGAACAAAGAGGTTATAATGGTTATGAGGTATGGTATTCAAGTATCTAAAATATTGTATGTTATAATGTTGTACAATAAAGGGTTTAATAATATCAACTTTGTGAATGACCGAGCGAGAATCGGACCCAGAACCTTTGCGTGACGGGCAGTCGGGCTACCACCGCGCTACATCCACCGTCAGTTTTAGAGAGGCCATCCCACACCAGGATATTTTTCTGGGAATATTCCCTCTAGAGGATCTTTCTTTCTTTTCGTGTGGGATACCGAGTCGTTCAACGACCCGATGAACCCTAGTGTCAGAATTTTTCAACCCCCTTCTACAAGTAGCAGCTAGGCTTCTAATATGCTTCCTTACGGTAAATACTAACGGCTGCCATCTGAAACACGGAACCATCTTACTTACGGACAATCGGGTGGTTCAGCCCGCAATGTCTAAACCAGACTGGGAACAAATTCACAAAGTGATAAATATCAACTTTGTAAGTGACCCACCCCGAATCGAATCCGGAACCTTCTGCGTCCGAGGCAGTCGCACTACCCTACCATTGCGCCACATCGGTCGTCTAGGGGATTATTCCCGATGACGACACATTCCTAATCATAACCATTTTTTCCGATAGTTGTAGAAATTCTAGATCATAAATTCTTCTTAGAGATATTCATAAACATTACATAGGTAACAATCCATATCAATGCAACAAGCATTGTGCGAGAAATTTATTATAAAACAAATCGCTTCTTCTTGTTATTATAATTTTGTATTACAGGGTGAAACAATCGCAAGTGCATATAAAACTTACGTATGTATGTAGTAAGCAAGAGTAAATGGACTGAGCACCACATTTTGATACTTCAAGGTGAAAATCTGAGAACCTTTCATTACATTTAAAATCACTACATAGAATAAAGCAAAGTGGTTTTTGGCATCTGTAGGTATGTATGTTTACTTAAATCTTTAAAACAGCACAACGGATTTTGATGCAGTTTTTTTTATCGATAGAATGGTTCAAGAGGAAGATTTTTATGCATAATACTTGCTGGGAAATCGTCTAATTCCCACGGGAAAATGCGTTACAGCGAGCGCAGCCATTGGTGATACATAGAATTAATCATTGGATCGTTGTACGACTCAGTGACTGCAACTCGAAAAGAGAGAGATTAGGTAGGGATTATCATACATACATACATATATCACGCCTTTATCCCTTGCGGGGTAGGCAGAGCGTTAACGTCCGTAAGAATGCGGTCGCTATCGCCACGTCTGACATTTATGGAGAAAATAAACTACAGGAGAGTCAATCCTAAGCGTACCGCAATACCTTTACCTTAACAGCCACGACAGTCCACCGCGTGACATGGGTCTCTTCCTATCGGGTGGGTATTGCCATACTCACCATAAAATTGTTTCTTTATTGCTGGCTTATTGTTAACACAGAATACGTGCTACATTATACACATACATACATACATACATCACGCCTTTATCCCTTGCGGGGTAGGCAGAGCGTTAACGGCCGCAAGAATACGGTCGCTATCGCCACGTCTGACATTTTTGAGGATTGTTTTCCAAGGTTGTTCCAGAAAACATGTGTATCACTTTAGTGACAGGTGGTCAGCCTGTCGCCTAAAAATTATAATACACCAATACTCTCGAGTCCCTTAGTCGCCTCTTACGACACCCGCGGGAAGGATTTGGGATGATGCTATTCTAAGCCGGCATCACACGGCACTCTAAGCCGGCATCACACGGCACAAATTATATATTTTGTAATATTGATAATTATGAAATGAATATATTTCAGACGACTATAATTTTTTTTAAAGACTGATTAGAATGAATTTATATAGTGACGATTAATTAGTGTACATATATAATTATGACCTTTACAATATTTAAATAAGATTAAAATTTAACCAAATTGTTAAACTAGTAGTTTTAAAAAAAATGCACGCTGAATACAGTGGATCATGAGATGCTATGTATGTACCATTTAATTTACTTTTATATACCATGTATCCAAGCAAATAAAATATTTTGATTTTGACTTTATGATTTAGAAAAAGGAAATTTAGGAAAAATGCATAAAGAAAGCAAGTCTTTTTAGAAACGTTTGCGAATTTGTAACCTGAATATTAAATCGAGTGTAGGTAAAAATCTACAAGTATCAAACAGCTGCAACCCAACGTCGTAATCTGAATGGACCGATATAATAAGTATCGCTCAAATCCATCACAAATTTCAGTGCAGTTTCAACTGTGGAAATTACAGTACCTTTCTTACAGTTTTGCGGTGTCGGGTGAAAATGAAATTGAAATGCGAGAGGATACTGATGTTCTGTATTGTGTAAGTGTATTAAAAACTCCGTGTGTTATTTGCCGTGTGGTGCCGGCATAGAATAGCATCACCTCAATTCTTCCCGCGGCTGTTGTAAGAGGCAACTAAGGGACTCGACTTATTATTGTGGTTATTGTAAAAATACCAACATTGTGACGTCAAGGAAATTTAAAAAATAAAACAAATATAAAAATAGATTTAAAATAGCAATAAATGAAAGAAAGTCACATCCTACAATTTCCATGTCTTCATTAATTAACTCGACCACAAAAACAGGAAGGTACCGCTTGTGCGCTAATAAGAAATACTCACAAATAATAACATAACATTTGACGTCACTATTTTCCTCATAAAAAACTTGGTTCTTTAATTAACTATACTGTAAAGTAGATCAAATAAAAGGGTGAATTCAGAGGATATTTGAATGTGACTTAACCTAGGATTTGGGCCATGTTAGCCATCGGGTTGCAGAGGTCAGATGGCAGTCGCTCTGTGTAAACACTTGGTTCCACGTCAAATCCCCTAGGTTAGGTAGCCGACCCCGACAGAGAACGGGACAAGCTTGCCTTGAATGGTGACAATTTTTTTTACGACAGAGAACGGGATAAGGTACCAAGTATGACTGTAAATTAGGTCGAAACGAACTTTCACCTATTGTAAAAAACCTCCTTATAATATATAACGCATGAAACATTCTAAAACGCAGTTTTTGACGATAAAATTCCTTACGCTCACATAAACATCGTTTATCACCATGTTTGTTTTGTAGAAACTATGTATAGAAAACTTCGCCATCTATCTATGTATTACAGCACTTTATCGGGTTCATCGGGTCGTTGGACGATTCGGTGTCCCACACGAAAAGAAGAAGAAGAAGCACTTTATGACGACCGATGTGGCGCAATGGTAGTGCGACTACCTTTGACGCAGATGGTTCCGGGTTCGATTCTCGGTGGGTCACACACAAAGTTGATATTTATTACTTTGTGAATTTGTTTCCAGTCTGGTAAGGACATTGCGGGCTGAAACACCCGATTGTCCGTAAGAAAGATGGTTCCGTGTTTCAGATGACACGTTAAACAGTAGGTCCCGGTTGCTGTCTATGATTACTTAGACGGCGGTCGTTACACAACCATGTCAGAAGCCTGCTACTTGTAGAAGGCGGTCGAAAAATTCAGACACTAGGGTACATTGAGTCGTTGGACGACCCGGTGTTCCACACGAAAAGAGAGTATTATTCGAGCAGAAATAGGTCTCTTTTTGGCCACTATCATAATGTAATATTATTGTTTCAGTGTCGCTATAAGCATACAAAGGAGTTTTCAATGGTAAGCACATTTTCTAGATATACAGAATGGTTTTCTGGTTGGTTGGCTGATTGTCTATCGTTCATGACGATACCGATGACAAAAACCAATAGTTTTTGTTTGGAGAAATGGGTTACTGTTCAAGGTCAGATTCAAGATTCAAGATTCAATCGTTTATTTCCAAGTAGATTCACAATGAATACTTTTAGAATGTCAGAGAGTTACAATACAATAATGTCACTGAATTAATGAATGAGTCATTGTAAACAGTAACAATTTTAAGTTCCTAATAGAATCGCGGACGAGTGGGATAAAAATAAATAAATAATAAAGGCACTGCCTCGGGGCTGGCCAGGCTGACCACACATCATGTAACTTACATCACCACCATCAATTAATGAAATCAGTTAAATTAAAGACAAAATATTTAAAAAATGCTTGTTACATGCTAATCAGCCGGACCCCCTGAACAGGAAAACCACCCAAAAACCTGCTCAGAAGTGCTCCTAATCTCAATTTACAATTTGTACCTATAGAATAGGCCCTCAGCTACCCTAGCTAAGTTTTATAATTATATATATATTATTAGCCCAAAAGACGGCTACGCTTAAATAAAATAAAAGTATTACAGTAGATAATTCTAACTGTTTCGTCTTCCTTACTAATTATGCCAATTGTAAATTCCATGCACGTCCCGATCTGGTATTAAAAATGACTGCATGTTTCTTGTGCTGCGCTGGAATTTCAGAGGACCATGCCTCCTTGTCATTAACATAATCATCTAACTTATAATAAGCTTTATAACATAATGTTCTCTTAATAATAGATTTAAATTTACTTTCAGATAAACTTAATATATTTTCCGGTATTTTGTTATAGTATCGTATACTTAAACCTTCAAATGAAGTCCTTACTTTAGCTAGTCTATACGTGGGTTGATCTAGTAATTTATTTTTACTCCTTATATTACGATTATGTCTTTCATGATTTCTTGTGAACGTATGAATATTCTTTCTGACATACATGATATTTTCATAAATATATTGACACGGCACAGTCATAATATTAATTTCCTTAAACAGTTCTCTGAGAGAATCACGACTGCCAAGTTTATAAATTGCTCTAATGGCCCTTTTTTGAAGAATAAATATTGTTTCAATATCAGCGGCGCGGCCCCACAGCAAAATTCCATGGGACATAATGCTGTGAAAATAACTAAAGTAAACAAGTCGTGCAGTTGCAACATCTGTAATTTCTCTAATTTTACGTACCGCATAGGCAGCTGAGCTTAATCTACCCGATAAAGATGTAATATGAGGGCCCCATTGGAGCTTTGAGTCAAGAGTAATCCCTAAGAAAACTGTGCTGGTACTAAACTCCAATTTTTCATTATTAAGTGTAACATAGTTATTCAAAGAATGTACTACATTTGGCAAAGTGAATAATACACATTTAGTTTTTTTCGCATTTAGAACTAAGTTATTTGCAGTAAACCAACTATGAATTTGTCCAAGAGTGTGATTTACTTCGTCATAATTATGCGCTCGTCTATCAACCTTAAATATAAGGGATGTGTCATCAGCAAATAAAACAATTTTGGACAAATTCTCTACCATGTAAGGCAAATCATTAATGTCGTCAAAGTTCAAGTTCACTTAATTCAAAAGAATAGATGGCGCGCTTAGGAGTCCAATGCTAAAATAAAGCTGATAACTATACCGATGAAATGTAGAGAATCAGGGAGCAGAATATATTATTCCAGATACGTAAAAAAACCGTGGCGGCTGTGTGATGCCGGCTTAGAATAGCATCACTCCACATCCTTCGCGTGGGTGTCGTGAGAGGCGAATAAGTGATTCGAAAGTATTTGTGTATTACAATTTTTAGGCGACAGGCTGACAACCTATCACTATAGTGATACACAAGTTTTCTGAAACATCCTTGGAAAACAATCCTCAAAAATGTCAGCCGTGGCGATAGTGGACGTATTCTTACGGCCGCTAACGCTCTGCCTACCCCGCAAGGGATAAAGGCGTGATATATGTATGTTAGTATGTAATTTTTCACAATCTGTTCCCAGCCCGTTAGAAGACGACATGAAGAAAGCTGCGTACAAGTCCGGCGAGATCATGGACCAATCATATCCCATCACCATCAAGACTATCAAGCAGAAACTGAATGACAGCGGCATTATAGACGTCTACGACCCGACGCTGACTAATACAGAGAGAAAGGAATTGAATAAACTGTTTGAAGCAGTTGAGATTATGGTAAGAGGTTTGGTTTTACATGATGATGATGATGATCTCTTCGATCGATTTCGGCCATGGCGACCACTTTCACTCCTAATCAGATCGGCGCCTATGCGCCCGGAGATGGCTATTGTAGCAAATTTTGGCAGTAAACTCCCGTGCACAGTGTGGACACGTGAGTGGGCTCAATGTTGTATCTTTTCATGTGTCGTTATTAACATCTTTATATCTTAGGATGTATTGAGCAGCCATTTTGTTGTTTTCCAGTTAACGTCCCGCGCGCGTCAGCCACAGGCCGTACAAAACATGTTCGGGTCTCTGCGTCTCGTCGAGAGATTTGTCAAAAAACAGGTCAGAGAAGGCCAGCTCTCACAGGGACTCGCTGACAAGTTCAATTGGGAGAAAATGTGAGTATTGACAACTTGGCATGTGATGCCATGCCGGAAAAGTAATTTTTTTTATTAGATGGAGCTGGATGGCGTTTACAGTGTTGTCACTTTTTTTTTCCAAATGGCTTCACATCTCTTTGTTTGAGACGTATTTTGCCAATGACCGTAAATTGACTTTAACACGTGAGGTTTTGATGATTTTTTTTAACCAGCTTGGTTTGAATCTTAGAATCAATTTTATCAATCATATTAAATGCATTTCTAAGCCTTATAAAGGAACAGAATTATCAATGACCACGCGAATTTCACAGTTTCAGTAATAATAAGGTTAGTTTACATACATACATACATATAATCACGCCTCTCTCCCGGAGGGGTAGGCAGAGACTACATCCTTCCACTTGCTACGATCCTGACACACCTCTTTCGCTTCCTCAACATTCATCAGTCTTTTCATACAAGCTCGTCGGTTTAGGGTGCTCTTTACCTGACCTTTCTTTAGAACATCCCCGATTTGATCTAGGTACGTTCGTCTAGGTCTTCCCCTTGCAACGTTTCCATTCACACGCGCCATATAAACTTGTTTAGTTAATCTTCTTTCATTCATCCTCTCAACGTGACCAAACCATCTTAGCATTCCTTTCTCTATACCAGTCACAATATCTTCTTTTATACCACAACGTTCCCTTATCACGCTATTCTTTATCCTGTCACTCAATTTTACTCCAATCATACTCCTTAACGCTCTCATTTCTACTGCATTTATTCTACTTTCATGCTTTTTCTGCCATACCCAACTTTCACTCCCGTACATAAGTGTTGGAACTAGCACCCCTCTATGCACAGCCAGGCGTGCCTTATTCGACACTTTCTGGCTATTCATAAAGGCATGCAACGCCCCATTCACCATGTTGCCTGCATTCACCCTCCTTTCAATATCACTTTCACACTCTCCATCTGACGTAAACTTTGATCCCAAATATACAAACTCTTTCACTTGTTCTACTTTCTCCTCTTCTATCATAATATTACACTCTGTCATACCTACCTCTCTTTCAAAAACCATTGCTTTCGTCTTACTTACATTCACTTTCATTCCTTTCTTTTTCAAGGAATCATTCATAATATTTACCATCTCCTGCAACTCTTCAGCCGACGATGCAAGAATAACTTGATCATCAGCATAGAGAAGACATTTGACGAGTAACCCATTCATTCTCAAACCATATTCACACTCTTTTAAACCTGTCAAACAGCTGTCCATGAACAGATTGAACAGCCATGGAGACGCAACACATCCCTGTCTAACACCTTTCTCGATGTTAAACAGCTCGGTGAAGGCCCCGTTTATCCTGACACAAGCACTGGAATTTTCATACAAGGATTTCAGTGCTCGTATCAAAATTCTGCTCACCCCATGCACGGACAGTGCCGACCACAATTCATTCCTCACCACTCTATCATAGGCCTTTTCCAGATCCAGGAAAGTGCAAAAAACCTTTTGGTTTTTAGCCAAAAACTTTTCGGCTATGCACCGCAAGGAAAAGACCTATAATAAATAATAATAATAATAATAAATTTGTTTATTTCAACATTGTACAGTACAGCAGTGATATCAGGGCTGAAACCTTCTTTTAAGTATATAAATACCTGTGCCAGAAGGTTTCGCTCTTCCATAATGACAAGTATTTAAACAAAAAATTGTGAATAACAATAAAACCTTAACTAAGTTCCAGACGTATGCTTGCTTTAACAGGAAAAGCAGGAAAAATTAGCGTGCGTGTGTGTGTATGTGTGTAAGTGTGTGTGTGTGTGTGTGTGTGTGTGTGTGTGTGTGTGTGTGTGTGTGTGTGTGTGTGTGTGTGTGTGTGTGTGCGTGTTTTAATTATTACATATTATTAAGGTAAGTAGGTGTTATACTATGTGATCCAGAAGTGCCTCTGTCTCTTCATAGGTTTTAGTTTTTAGCCATTTTATTATTAGTTCTTTACACTCAAAGTAAGTTTTTGTGTAAATGTTTAACTCCCAGTTTAATTTATTATAAAGAAATGCAGACAATCTGTCATATTGTTTTTGAGCAAATGATGTATTTGCCTTAGGAATTAAAGCCACTCGATTTCTTTTTCTTATATCATTAGCAGTTTTGATATTTATAGGTAATGACTTATGTTTTTTTAGTACACTCTGCATAATGTATAATTGCCTGATTGTAAGGAGACCACTTATCTGGTATAGTTCATATGTTGGAAATCTCAGCTTTTTAAAATACATGACCTTTATTAAAGCTCTTTGTGATCGTTCCACTTCCAGAATGTGCGTTTTTGCGGACCCTCCCCAAATCGTAAGACAGTAAGACATTACAGACTGCCCCAGGGAAACGTAAATCTGATTTAGCAGATTCCTAGTTTTTTCACTATTATTTTTAGATTTTGCAGGAACTACGTACCTTAGCGTCCTAAAAATCCAAGTAAGTTTTCGAATTCTGTTAGTGACATGTTCAATATGCGGATACCATGTAAGTCCTTGATCAATCAGAACACCCAGGTACTTAGTTTTAGTAACTTTATCAATCAAGTCACATTTACAGTCATGTTCAACCATACCATTCCTATCGGTTGCGCATGTATGAAGGCGTATTTCAATAGCAGCGGGTTGCATGCGACTACTGATGCTGAAGCAAATATAGTTACTCTTTGCTGTATTAAGGGTTAGTAGGTTTTGTTTGAGCCATTTAGCTACTTGTGCCAGTCCTAGCTCGGTGTTTGTTTTAATTGCATCCCAAGATTCTCCAGTAAACACAACAGCGGTATCATCAGCGTAAGACAGAACTTTGGCATGTTTTATTTCCATATTACATAGGTCGTTTATATACACAAGGAAAAGCGTAGGTCCTAAAACACTACCCTGTGGAACGCCGAAAGATACCTCTGCGTCTTCACTGGTGTGATGCTCCAGTTTCACTTTTTGTGTTCTATTTGATAAATAGTTTTTAAATAACTCCAGTTGAATTCCCCGAATACCTATTTTATTGAGCTTGTGTACTAGTAAAGGATGAGACACGGTATCGAACGCCTTTTTAAGGTCTAAGAAAACTGCCAGACATTTTTTCTTTTCATCTAACTGTTTTGTAACATAGGAACTAAGGGAACTTACCGCGTCTTCTGTGGATCTGCCTTGAATAAAGCCAAATTGTGAAGGAGATATTATATTAAATTTATGCAGGTAATTTAGTAAACGTACATTTAGTAGCTTTTCCAGGATCTTAGATATGGAAGGTAAGACCGAAATAGGTCTATAGTTTGTAACGTCTCCTCGCTCTCCACTCTTATATACGGGTGTAATAACAGATTTTTTAAGTGATTGTGGGAAAACTCCTCTCTCAAAACATAGATTAGCCATGTGTGTTATGATTGGTACAACTTCGGAAGACATATGCTTTAATAACAATGTGGTTATACCGTCCCAGCCGGGAGCACTCTCTGATTTTAGATTCATCAGGATCCTGTGCACCTCGTTATTGTCAGTTGGTAACAGTACAAAGGACCCAGGCTGTGAAGGTATGCGACCGTCGCCCGTATAAAGCAGATGAGGATTATTTTGTAATGCCAGTTGTTTACCAATGTTTGCAAAATAATTGTTGATCGCATTTGCGGATTCCGCCACTGTCGATTTAATGTAAAATAGTTCTGAGTTAAGACAATTTGTTTTGTTCGTATATGTAATACTTTTGACGTTTTTCCACAGAAGTTTGTTATTGTTAGCAGATTTAATAATAAGCTCCCTTTCGTATTTTCTCTTGAGTTTTTTGATAAGTTTATTGCAAAAATTCCTATAGCGAATATATGTTACTTTTAAAATTTCATTACTGGAGTCATTCTTGAAATTTTTTTGCAGCTTGTTCCTATTTTTAATGCACCGTAGTATGCCCGTAGTTATCCACGGTTTTAAAATGCGCTTATTTTTTGGAATTTTAGTTACTTTAGTATTTTCTTTTAATGTATCCGTCAATGCTTGTATTAGTGCGTCAGTAACAATATCTGGATCATCGCAAAATAATAAACTTGATATATTTTTACTCTGTAGGTATTTTAAAGCGCTCTCAAAATCTATAGTCGATTTTGTCTTACTGGATGACTTTTTAACTTTTTGTTTAGATATTGATAAAAATGTAGTGAAATGATCTGTGGTGGTGGTTTGCAGGATAGCAATAAATGCTGAAAATTTCTTTTTATTTATTTTTAACATAAAGTGATCTAAGCAATTATGTTCTCTCGTTGGTAAGGTATGGCCAGCCATTATTCCAAAACCCGCCAACATGTTAAGGTAATTTAATCTATTTTTGTGTTCTTGGGACTGTTCAGAAGGTTTATGTCTGATATTTATATTTATATCCCCGGCAATTACAATGCTTTTTGGCGAAGTTAGCGTTTCTATATGGTATCCAAGACTGTTTATAAAATTTTCAGCATTCGTATTCGAGGGTGATCGATAAATACATATTATTGTGTTATTTAGCACCTCTAATTGTAAACACGACGCTTGCGATATTTTTATTTCTTTTATATTGTGCTGTAATGATTTCTTGACAAATACGACCACTCCGTCATTTTGATTGAGCTGGTTTATTGTAGAATACGCATTATAATTGGAAAGTTGGGGTATAGGCTTATTTGAGTTGAGCCTACATTCAGTTAAGATTATGACATCTGTCTCAAAAGGAAGGCTAGCTAATGTTATTAAGAAATTATCAAAATTACAATAAATACTTCTTATATTTTGCGATATGATTGTAAGATCAGTTTTGTTAATAGTTACATGTTGGGTGAGTTCGGCGCTGTCACATGTGACTGCATGTGCAATTTCTAACACGTCTATTTCGTTCAATTCATTTAGTACTTCATCCATTATTAGACAAGTTAAGAGGTAAGCGAGACGTTATATTCAAGTTGGCTTTATATAAGCTTTTAGTGGCTTTTATTATTAGTGATGACTGATTTATGCAGAAATGTGAGAGTTTTTGGGCATTTTTGAGCTGAGGCATGCGTGTATAATGAAGTGTATGAGTGTAATTATGTCGAGTGTGTGTTTTTATTAGTAGTAACTGAGGCATATTAAAAGTAACAAGTTGAATGTATTGACCTTTTGCAACTGAAAACATTAGATTTGATTTGCTTTTAAACGCGCGTTCCTCCTTTACCACTAGTCAGTCTTGCCGAAGGAGATTTTGAACCTGCTGTTCAGTATTTACCATGATGATGGGGGAGTGTTCATTTTTTCTTATGTATACTTTGCCGTAGGATGTCCAAACATATTTATAAGATTTTGATCTGGCCAGTTCACGAGCCAAATAATGCAATCTCGATGCTTTAGAAGTAAGGTTTTCTGAGACGGAAACGGGAGTATCCTCTTGGGTCTTGAAACCGAGATGCTTTGCACATAGCTTGGTTTTGTGCTTGATATTGAACGCTTTTGCCATCTTCAGAATGTCATTTTTTAGAAGGGATGAGCAGGTTTCGACGACAATTGGAGTATTCTTATGTTCAGGTTTCTTGCTCTTTACTCGGTATATATCTTTAATATCCGACTTAACTATTTTACAGTCGATGTTTTCGGATAATATCAATACCATCTCAACTAGGTCCTTCTTCGTTTCCGTTTCCTTCCTTGGTACTCCCTTTATTTCGAAGTTAGTCTTTCGGCTTCCCAGCTGCAGGTCCTCTAGCTTATCTTCAAGGAACATTATGTATTCTCTGTCTTCCTTTGCCAAAACCTCGAGCTGTTCAATTCTTTGTTGAAATTCTTTATTTTGCTCAGTTAGTTCCTTGATAGAGAATTCAATACTCTTGTTAGTCTCCTGAATTTCCTTCATAGTTAGGTTTAGTTCGGTCAGGTCCGCCTTCTGCGTAGCTATGAGATGGTTTAACAGTTTTCTCATCTCTATTTGAAAGGCCTGAAAATCTTCTTGATTCACCTGTTTGGTTGTATCTTTATAAACCCGCTGGGTAACAGTATTCAGAGGAGAGACATTTTCTTCCGAAAAGCAAATAGACATGTCCGGATCCAAGTTATTATCTCCGTGTGTTGACGCATCCATGTTGAACAGTAAGTTCGGCTATGTGTGTGCGCAGAGTAGGCTATTAACGCAGAAAAAATTCACTAGCAGCCACCAGGCAACTAGAAATCACAAGTGGTCCAAGCGAGCCGACTGTGTATCGCGTACACACTGCACGACGCTAGGTGGATGTTAGAATTTTTCGTCCTCATGTACCAGGGGCGCATAAAATTGTGGTAGCTTGCAAAGCGTAGTAATAGTAAAGTAAGTGTCGCGCTTGTTGTAGTGCGCGCACACAGCAGCGGCAGTAGGCACGTACGAGCGCAGCGAAGACGACTGGCAGGGGCAAGCGCACACAGACACACGCTGCGCACGCGTCGAGTAGGGTGTGTATGTAAGTCACTCACACAGCCAGCGCAGTCCACAAGCGCACACAGCGGCGGTCCCCCTCGTCGAGCTTGGCGACGGACGACAGCAGCGAGCCTCCTTGTTATTTATGCACTCCTATTTTTTAAACTTGATTTAATGAATAGCAGCTTATTTTTAAGATTTAATAAAATACACGCGTAGTTTAGGTGAACGACTACTCTCAATCGAGGTCCGGGGGGAAGAGGAACCTGATCCGTACATCCCATCCCCTTTCGAAATCCCGCTTGAGCATCCCAGACTTTTTCATCAGTCTCTTTCATTACTCTTTCAATCAGTACCTTTGCATACAATTTGCTGACGACGCTGAGGAGGCTTATACCGCGGTAATTTTTGCAGTCTAGCTGTGACCCTTTTCCTTTGAACAACGGCACTATTACAGCCTTACACCAATCGCTTGGCACTCGACCGCTTCTCCAACAAAGGTTAAAAAGGAGGTACAACTGACTAGCCACTACGCCTTCGCCAGCCTTCAGCATCTCAACCGACACTCTGTCATATCCTGCAGCCTTACCAGATTTCATGCTTTTTAGAGCTTTCACGATCTCATCCATTTCGATCTTACTTTCACTCTCATTATCGTCTACTTCTTCTGTGCTCACCTCTTGTACTAGATCTTCTTTTTCACACAAACTTTCAAAATATTCCTTCCATCTCTTCGACACGCATTCCTCACCTTTTATTACACTACCATTCTGGCTTCGAATCCTACTCAACTCGGAACATGTGGTATTACCTCGAGCTGTCCTAATGGATTTCCAGAAAACTTTTAAGTTTGTACGAAAGTTTTCTGATAGCCTCCTATCAAACTATAAGGTTAGTTTGGATATTATTATTATTAAATGCGATTTAACCTAGGATTCGAGCCAGGTTAGCCTTCGGGGTCGCAGAGGTCAGATGGCAGTCGCTCTGTTTAAGAACTTGGTTCCACGTTAAATCCCCTAAGTTAGGTAGCCGACCCCGACAGAGAACGGGACAAGCTTGCCTTGAACGATGACGATTTTTTTTTTCAGTCCCACCCGACAGAAACGACTGGTCCCGAGCGAATACCACGTTAAGGACAAGACGGACCCACGAGACGACTAGACTCAGACACCATCGATGTTATTTATATGAACTAAATATAAGGGGTAAAAGTACGATCGTTAACGCTCTGCCTACTCCGCAAGGGATAAAGGCGTGATTTGTGTATGTATGTAAAAGTATTAGCTGCAAATAATTTGAGCGGTGAATTAGCCCATGAAACTGAACAACTCTCCCCATGTAACTTAGCAGGGACATAGGGGAAACTTAAGAAACATAGGGGAAAGTTGTTATATTCCCATGGCGAAAGTTGTACATTTTCATTTGGTGATTCATGTGATCGATCTTCAGTGCGAGTTTGAGATGTCGTTAGTATTGACTGACAATTGTAAA
The DNA here is from genome assembly GCA_029255805.1 of Keiferia lycopersicella. Lineage (NCBI taxonomy): Eukaryota > Metazoa > Arthropoda > Insecta > Lepidoptera > Gelechiidae > Keiferia > Keiferia lycopersicella. The sequence goes on along the minus strand of JARACZ010000020.1, from coordinate 9,461,086 downwards.
AATCGCTCTTAAAATCGATCTCAGAGTTCAGTGTCATTTATAAATACGGTCTATTCTATTCTTTACATATTTTGACCTAATTTTGGGCTCTGCCTACCCGCCAGGGGTATAGGCGTGATGTGTGTATGTACTGTCAGATTTGACAGATCACGAATAAAGTGGCGCCCTCATTTTTTGTCTACTTCTTTTTGTTGGACTGAAAAGAACTGAAAAGAACTGATTATGAACTGAACTGTTACGAAAGGAGATATTAAAGTGTTTTCAATAAAGTCATATTGTTTACTTTCTTCATAGTTCCGCCCGCGTGGGAGTCGGTTTTAATCCTTAGGTACCGGAGATAAAAAACATCCCATGGCATCCCACAGAAACATATTTTTGAGATAAAAACACTCCTATGTGTTAATCTATCTTACCTTGTATGTGTGTGTCAAATTTCATATAAATCGGGATAGCAGTTTTTGCGCCTAGAAGTATCAAACTTCCGCATTTATAATATTAGTAGGATTCGTTAAATGACTGAGGCATTAATAAAAGACAAAAGTTGTATGGTTAAAAAAGTATTGTCTAAAAATATTACAAACTCGACTTATAGTTTTTTGAAATAATTAATGTTTGAATTAATAAACAGAAAAATAATATAAAAGAAAGTGTTTTGACGCCATCCAAAATAGTGAAATATGACGTCATCTCTTTGTATTTTCATACAAAATATTGTTTTAAAAAGTAGCTCATGTGACCCGGCAGTCAAATAGTATAAAGTAAAGTCGCTTGTCGCGTCTCTGCGTGTGTATGCTTAAATCTTTAAACCTATAATAACAATAGTAAACTATACAGTGATTTAAGAGGAAGGTTTATATGTATAATACTTGCGGTAAAACAACTTATTCCTACGGGAAAATGCCCCTGCGGGCCGCTAGTTTATGATATTAGTAGGATTAATATCAGGCAGGGTGGTCCCGAACCGCACTATTATAAATTTTCAATTCGTAAAAGGAGGTTTTGTTTATAAGATACTCTGACGAAATTCTGAAGAACTTCGTAGATGACATTGCACTGGCTATGTTACTAGATTCCAATAGACTAAAAAAAACATTTCAACACTGACTGACAGTCTGAGCCAAAGTCCAAGTTAAAAAAAAAAAACAGATAAGAATATAATAAATTCCGTTCTTTGCGGTAACTAGGATCTACCCAGCGACAAAAAAAAAAAAAGGAAATTCCCTATAAAGAATACCATACTCACTTTCTCTTGTTGCGGCGGGTCCTGGTTATGTTGTTGTTGTTGTTGTTGATTCTGTTGTTGTTGTTGAGCTCTAGACGCGGCCAGTGTTGCCAGCTCAGACATGTTCACGTACAGGGCTTGGGGCATTTCTGTAACGCAATTTTCTATCATCAGGGTTTTAAATAAAAATGCCAGTACTTGATAGATTTGGGTAATTTTTCATTACAATTGGACTATAATTGCATAGAAATACAATAGTTCTACACTATTTTTCAAAGATGAAAGTAAAATCGTAAAGATAAGTAACAATCTCTACAGTATACAACATAAAGAGAAGAGGTCTTAGTACGAAACCCTGCAGTACTACACGAAACACAGGCTTGAAAACTTAGTAACATGATTATTTTCATTTCAAATTTCGAAAACAGTTAACGGAATTTGAGATGTTTAAATCTTCACACAAGCTAAGAGTGATGTCGTACATTTGGACAGCTTTTGCTGATTATTTATACAATCAAACGCCTTACGTAAGTCCCAGTGTATTTATTGTAAGGGACAGTGTAAAAGATTTTTCTACGATTTCAATCGTTTATTTCCAATTAGATTCACAACTAATGCTTTTAGAATGTCAGTAAGTTACAATATAATACTGTCACTGAATAAATGAATTAGTCATTATAAGAAAGAGAAAATTGTAAGGCACAATTATTATAACAATTTTATGTTCCTAGTGGAAATGCGGCACGAGTCGGATAAAAAAATAAAAAATAAAGGCACCGAAAAAAATGCAGAAATGATCGGACTACAACTTAACAACCGATAACGACCGATGTGGCGCAGTGGTAGTGCGACTGCCTTTGACGCAGAAGGTTCCGGGTTCGATTCTCGGTGGGTCACTCACAAAGTTGATATTTATGACTTTGTGAATTTGTTCCCAGTCTGATTAGGACATTGCGGGCTGAACCACCCGATTGTCCGTAAGAAAGATGGTTCCGTGTTTCGGATGGCACGTTAAGCCGTAGGTCCCGGTTGCTGTCTATGATCACTGAGACAGCGGTCGTTACGCAACCATGTCAGAAGCCTGCTACTTGTGGAAGGCGGTTGAAAAATTCTGACACTAGGGTTCACCTCGTCGTGTCCCACACGACAAGAGAGAGAGTGAACAACATTCCCTTTAATACCTTTAGTGACGTGCGGCGGTAGAGAGGAGGGCTTCTTCATCTCGTGTGGGGTTGTGTTCGCGTTGCCCGACTTCGCCTGCACCACGGGACGCTCCAGTGATGAGCACCGCTACAAAATATATAAAAAACAACATTAGGAACCTTATCACAAAAAAGTTAGACGAGAGTCGAGTGTGTGTTTAAAAATAAACATCATACAAAAAAACCGCTAGATACACTGAGACGCAAGAGACATTGAGCGCCAGACGAAGGTAACCAACTCTTGCGTAAGCTGTGGATAACAAGTAGGGTGACCGCGCTCACCCTGAACGTGTGGACACTGAGCGCCAGACGAGTGTGACCATCTCTTGCGTAGGTAAGCTTTTAGATAACAAGTAGGGTGTCCACCTCTTCAGTAAGCTGTGGATAACAAGTAGGGTGACCACTCTCACCATAGGCAGCGGAGGGCGAGCATATATCCCCTCCCTGGGCGTGGACTGTCCCGAGCACATCTCCTGTTCCGACGCGAACGTGTGGACACTGAGCGCCGGCCGAGGGTGACCACCTCTTTCGTATGCTGTGGGATTATAATTGGATTTTACGTTCAGGAGTAAGTTTTTTTTCAAAGGTTTCCATACGAAAATAAGTGCATTTAGAATTATTAGAAATATAATAAAATAAATATAAATAATAAATATTTTTTATTGTTGATAATTATTTATTAAAAAAACTGTATCAATGTACTCACCAGCAGATATAGTGTGTGGTCGTCCCGCCATTATAGCGGACGCGGCGCGCTCAAACTGCGCCGTGTCTTTCAGATCGGGCCACGTCGCGCTCGCTACAAGGGAAACAACGTGTCAAATCATACATACATACATACACACACAAATCACGTCACAATCAGAGCGTTAAGAATCGTAAAATTACGTGCGTTATCGCCACGCCTGACAAGTATTGAGGGCCGTTTTCGATGATACATGTATCACTGTAGTGACAGGTTGTCAGCCTGTCGACTAAAATTGCAATACACATGAAACCATCGAGTCCCTTAGTCGGCTCGTACGACACCCACGGGGAAGAAATGGGGTGTTGCTATTCTAAGCCGGCGTCACACGGCATGGTATTACTTAACGATATCGAAATATCTGGAATCCCCGTGACGCCCTAACATTTTATCTACTCTTCATGGTCAAGCTATGAGATCAATCTTGGTTGATATTTTTATAAAAGGAACAGTGGATATATTTTTTGTTATTAACTGATGGATTGTCGTACCTGCATTGGCACACCCGTCATCATCATCTCGGCCGGCGTCGCCGCGCGGCGTGACGCCCGGCGTGACCGCCTCGCTGTGGACGCTCTCGTTGTCCGAGCCCTGCAACTATACCCGATATAAACAATACATACATACATAACCATAATACATATTTATCCAGCCCTAAAAGCGAGATTAAGTTTTTATACCACGCCTTTTCTTCAGACATAAAATATGTAGTACTCACAAACTAATAAACAATATACATACATAACACACATACATATTATGGGGTGTAAGGGACGGTGTAACGAAAACTTTGCAAGGTCAGACCATGAAACTGAACAACTATTCTATGGGAGCTATGTTAAAAAACAAAAAATTTTTTTTGAATTCCCATACAAAGTCACTCAGCTGATCGGAAATTATGTATGAAAGGTCGACAAAATTTTTTCATTTCCCTACATAGCCCCCATATAAAAAGTTGTTCAGTTTTATGGTCTGAGCACGCCTGCAAAGTTTTCGTTACATCCCGTATACTTTTGTGATACTATAAGTTCTTAACAAGTTTAGTTCTTTATATTTAGTTATTAAAGTGAGACTTAATGTAATAAACAAAAGAAAAATAAACAGCAAAACCAAAAAAAGCGTAAACAAAATAAAAAGCGAAATTACATGATCGTTGTAGAGCGAGTGTCTCAACAGCACTTCCTGAGATCGGAACCCAGAGTCCGCGCTGCACACCGACGCCAGCCGCGCCGGCTATAGCACACAATACTACGTGATAAACAACACACGCAAAAAACACAACAAAACAAAAATAACAAAAACAAGTGAGAAACTACTTCATTAAAAAGCTAATTTTGACACCAATTGTCAAACCCATAGTGTTGTAGAAATTTCTACTGGGCCCCAAGTCTACTATTTTTTTGTCATTGTAACGCCATCGAAACTCATACACACATACACAAATCACGCCTTTATCCCTCGCGGGGTAGGCAGAGCGTTAACGATCGTAAAGTTACAGTCGTTGTCGCCACGTTTGACAATTACTATAGTGAAATTACTATTCGTGTATTTCTATAGTAAAAGGTTGTCAGCCTGTCGCCTAAAGTTGTAATACACATGAAAGCCTCGAGTCCCTTAGTTGCCCTTTACAACACCCACGGGAAGAAATGGGGTGATGCTATTCTAAGCCGGCGTCTCGCGGAAACTCAACTGTCTTCAATTGCCATTGTGATATTTTTATACTTTAAACTGTTAGCAGACTACGAAATGACCGAAATCATCTAACTGAGATCCAATCGACATCCAACTGAAACGAATTTTATTTAGCAGGCTTAGGGCACTGGTATACAGATTGTAAAAAAACTAGCTGAAAATATTTTAAGGGGTGAATCAGCCCATGGAACTGAACAACTTTCCCCAAGGACCATAGGTCGAAATATGAGTTTTTTTTTGTACCTACCTATACAAATTTATTTGGTTGGTAGGTAATTATGTATGGAAGTTTTTCATATTTCGACCTATGTTGCTTAGAGAAAGTTGTTCAGTTTCATGGGCTGGTTCACATATTAAAATATTTGCAGCTAATTTATTTACACCCTGTATAACACAAAATAAAGAAAACAAAAAAAACACGTGAAAAATTATACAAAAGCTTAATTCGACACCAGTTGTCAAGCCCAGAATAAAGCACAAGGTACATTTTAACTTTTTGTTAGAAAGTACAAACAAAACAAGTGAAAAAATTCCACGCGATCGATGGGATTCGAACCCATGTCTTCTGACTAGCCGAGTACGACGCGACGTGTTAACCACTACACCACGGTTGGCTCTATCTCTGGCAGCGTAATTGTGATCCGTCAGCGTTGTGGCGCCGCCAGAGATAGATCCGACCGTGGTGTAGTAGTTAACACGTCTGACCCGGCAAGTCAGAAGACGTGGGTTCAAATCCCATCGGTAGCGTGACTTTTTTCTAATTGATTAGTTTCTATTAACTTTGTAACAATAAGTTAATATCAATATCTCAAATATTGAAAAATTGAAGTTACTATCTTGTGCACATTTCTAGAAAAACAGTAAACATTCTACCCTAAACTACTGAAATTGAAATAAGACAAAAACACTCTTATACAGGATGTAAAAATAAATTAGCTGAAATGGTTGAAGGGGTGAATCAGCCAATGAAACTAATCAACTTTCCCCAAGAAATATACGTCGAAATATGACAAAAAATTTTGGACCTCCCATACAAAACTACGGACCGACCAAGTCAATTTGTATGAGAGGTCCAACATTTTTTTTCATATTTTGACCTATGTTCGTAGGAGAAAGTTGTTCAGTTTCATGGGCTGGTTCACCCCTTCAAATATTTGCAGCAATTTTTTTTACACCCTGTAGTAGTAGTAAGTGGTAGTGACCTGCGAGTGGAGCGAGTGGTGCGCGTCGTGCGCGTCGTGCGCGTCGTGCGCGTCGTGCGGCGCGGGCAGCGTGCCCGTGGACGACGCGTTCGAGATCGGGGTGGAGCAACTCACCGTCGAACTCGACACTGCAACCAAATACATCACATCTACATCAAGAACATCATACCAAATAAAGAAAATGAGTTTTTTTTATTCATGTCAAGTACAATAAATTATCATATGTCCATCCAAATTAAACAATAGTAAACTTAAAAATAAAATAAAAGCCTAGCCTATGTCACTCAGGATGCTACAAGGATTCTTCTCAAACAATTCCCATTCAAATCTGTTCAGGGAATCTTCTCAAACAATTTCCATTCGAATCTGTTCAGACATTATCGAGTTACAGTCCTTTAAACGCACATAAATACATACATACATACATGAACCCTAAAAACATTACACTCCTTTTTTTGGTTCGGCAGTCGTGTAAAAATACAAATGCAAATAGGAGCAACGAAAGGTAGCCCCTAGTCAAATAAACCCCCGCACAGAGACCCCTGACCAAACGTGCCCATAATACTAGCCGCGTTGCCCCTTTGGACTGCCAGGGAAATTAGAACTTCTAATTTGGAACCCGCAACTGTTTATAATAAAGAACGAGATAATGGCAAAAAGCAAAGTCAATAAATTGAAGGAAAAATCATCGATTGGTCCTACGTGAAATCCCCTAGGTTAGGTAGCCGACCCCAAAAGAGAACGGTATAAGGCAAGGAGGACGATGAAGATGAATTAAGACAATAAAGGTGCGTCTCCAATGAGCTGAGCGGGGCATGAATTGACCAATCCAGTGTCTCCACAGAAGCGAGGCGAGGATTTTGAGGCTCATGATTGGTCAATTCATGCCCCGCTCAGCTCAGCTTAGCGTGAGCCCCTCTTCAGTGGAGACGCATTTAACATTCGTATAGTGTAGAGAAATAGTGCAACATACCGAGATGTTGATCGGAGCACTGGCTGTTCAGGCTGGATATGGAGGTGAGCGAGCTCTTGCGGCTGCCGAGCCGCGACGCGGGCGGCGACGCCGGCGCCGACGCGTCCGCCCACAGGTTGTACGACGACTTGATGTCACATATCACCTGGTAACAAAAAAACAGTGTAAATAATAACAGCTTTCAATATCAGTGCCGTGTGATGCCGGCTTAGAATAGCATCACCCCATTTCCTACCCGTGGCTGTCGTAAAAGGCGACTGAAGGACTTGAGGGTTTTAGGAGTATTACAACTTTTAGGTGACAGGCGACTTATTTTTACGGCCGTTAACGCTCTGCCTACCCCGCCAGGGATTTAGGCGTCATTTTTGTGTGTGTGAAGTGCGGCAGTCTCTTACGCTCTCTAACGGGTAAGGTCCGCAAAATGCCGCCATGGGATTGCCGGATTGGCGAGCGCAGTACACATACCTGCAGACTTGCGGGTGGCAGCGTCCTCGGCTCGGCGGAGTGCCGCGCGAGTTGCTCAGTGCCTTCCTGCAGGTGCCCCACTTCCGCTAGCATTGCCACTTCACACTCCTGAAATTAGAATAGAACATTGATCACGTGGTGAGAAAGGAACCCATTCCTAACGAACCGAGGGTGTAGTTCACACACATCAACACACACGAGTTTGCAATCGGACCTTCTTCCGAGTGATACATATAAGGTGTGAAAATATAATATTTTAAGGGGTGAATCAGCCCATGAAACAGAACAACTTTCCCCAAGAAATAAATCGAAATACAATATTTTTTTTTTACCTCCCATACAAATAGATTTGGTCGGTCGGTAATTTTGAATGGGAGTGTTCCAAATTTTTTTCATATTTCGGCCGATGTTCCTTGAGGAAAGTTGTTCAGTTTCATAGGCTGATTCAGTCCTTAAAATATTTGCAGCTAATATTTTTACACCCTGTAGTGCTTTATACTAAACCAGCAAGAAAAAAAAGCAGGAAGACTAATAGGAGAACAGTTCAATAAACCTAAAAAAAATACATGAAAAATTTTAGAACATCAAACAAAATAATTTTAAATTGGAAATATGGAACACATTATGCATTTGTGCTAGTAAAAAGTAGATTTGGTAAGATTGTCTTATAACTCATACATTATGCGTATGTCATCTAGTGTTTTATTTTTATTTGAATGGAAAGGTATAAGGCGAGAGAGATAGAGATAGAGCCTGCCTTCACAGCTTTCTCCTTTATTCCCTCAAGTTGCTCACTCTAGAACCTTCCTAGCACAGTGTACGTACCACGACAGGGTTGAGCAGCGACACGAAGTGACAGAAGCGGCTGCGTTCCTCAATGAGCGCTGCCTTCACAGCTTTCTCCTCCATTTCTTCAAGCTGCTGCTTTCGCTCTTGGAGGTCTTGCTGCGAAACAAATAACAAATATTCGAATAAGTCATAGAATATCGAATACCCAAAAGTAACGAGCTAGAAACTGTATTGGTTCAGCTTAAAAGAATATCAGATAATAGGTGATTTGACTCTGACTACTGTCACTTTTCTGGCTCAGTGACCCGAAATGGATCTTGGCCTCCGAAACGAGCTTCGTCCACCGATCCTTGTCCTGCGCCACCTCCACCGAATTATTGACTTCAAGATGGCCCAGGTCAGCTTCCACCGTATCTTTCCAGCGGTACCTGGGGCCGACCTTTGTACGCTCCTTTGACGCCCCGATCCTTACCCATTCTTTCTAAGTGGCCGAGCCAGCGAAATGGGTGAGCTTTCGTCTCTCCGAGTATGTTAGGTTTAGCCACTAGATCTTCAACTTCGGCATTTTTCCTCAGTCGCCATCTGCCATCATTACCCTTGGTAGGACCCAAAATCTTTAGGAGGACTTTTCGTTCAGCGACTAACAGTTTGTTTTTCTAATTACTATCCCGTATCTTATTGCGATCATTCCTTTCCTTACCTGAGTAACTTGACTCTGGCCGCTGTCCCGTCTCTTGTTGTCCGCTGGTTGCCGCCTCGCCTTCCTGGCGTTCCTCTGTGACTCGTGCACCCGTCGCCGCAGCTCGGTGCGGGCGCGTTTGCACTCGCGCGCGTGCTCGCGGCTGAGCGCGCCGGTCGCGCAGCCCCCGCGGCGCCACTCCTCCGCGCGCTCCGATAGCGGAGTGATCAGCGTGTCTGTTAGGGCGCTGGAAATGGAAAATAATATTGGTGTTGCATATAAAGTTTAAGGTGCCACTGCAATTTTATAATTTTCTTGTTCTCATTTATATAATATGCCACTGCAAGTGCATAAAAATACCAGTACTTTGGCTTTTATCTTACAAATACCAATACATGGTGTAAAAATATTACCTGCAAATATTTTAAGGGAATACCCAGTACAAAAATGCTATCTCAACAACCGTTCAACCTACCAGTTTTTTAAACTACCTATATCATGGGTTTTTACAAAAAGAGCCAAGACGTCCGATGTGGCGCTGTGGCAGTGCGACTACATTTGACGCAGAAGATTCCGGGTTCGATTCTCGGTAGGTCCCTTACAAAGTTGATATTTATCACTTTGTGAATTTGTTCGCAGTCTAATTAGAACATTGCGGGCTGAACCACTCGATTGTCCGTAAGTAAGATGGTCCCATGTTTCGGATGGCACGTTAAGCCGTAGGTCCCGGTTGCAGTCTATGATGTTGTGTATGACGGCGGTCGTTACACAACTATGTCAGAAGCTTGCTACATTTAGAAGGCGGTTGAAAATTTCTGACACTAGGGTTCATCTGGTCGTTGGACGACTCGGTGTTCCACACGAAAAGAAGCAAGTGTTACCTGATGAAAGTCTTCATCCTGGTCTCGATGGCTCGGTGCCTCAGGCACACCCGCGTCAGGGCTGTGCCGATGTCTTTGGTCGCTCCTGAAACAATAAACATTACCTTAGTATTCTTCTTCTTTATCGGGTCGGTAACAGGTAACAGTGTACACACACATACACACATATCACGCCTTTATCCCTTGTGGGGTAGGCAGAGCGTTAACGACCGTAAAAACACGGTCGATATCGCCACATCTAACGAATATTTGAGGGTCGGTGCAGATAACATGTATATAACTTTAGTGACAAGTTGTCTGCCTGTCGCCTAAAATTGCAATACACAAACCCTCCGAGTCCCTCAGTCGCCTCTTACGACACCCACGGATAAGAAATGGAGTGATGCTATTCTAAGCCGTCATCACACGGCGTCGGTAACATTATTGTCTTTTTATTATCATTTCAGTTTCGTCGTAAGAACATCGTCTCGCTAGACAGACTATTAATATGCTAAACTGCAGGGCATCGATATTAAGAGTGTCTTGACGATATCTCTGTGAGTCCTCGACAAAACCCACAACAACAAAAAACTTCTTTTCGTGTTTTCGGAATTCATCGGATTATCCCACAACTGTCTGAAGTCTACTGTTGAAAAGGTTGCAATGGATCGAAAATTCTTTACCTACCATATAAAAATTAAAATCACATAACAAAACAGCATTTGGTATTTCCGTGATATTTCGGAACTCCAAACTCAGACAACTAATATAATACAAGGAAAAATATGGACCAGTGGACATGAGCATAAAATATACTCAAATTGAAAGGTGCGAATGAGTTCGATCCTTTCAAAAGCAACATTTATTTTTAGATTCACTTCAATGTTTAAGATTTTAATATGTATAACGAGCCTTTTTCTCATATCAACCTCATCACAAAATCTGCATATCCCTTACTTGGACGACTTCTTCGATTCTGACAAATGGTATACAACACAACACAAACAATATCTTCCTAAAAACAAACCCAATTCATGACAGCAATGTCAGAATTGCAATAAATTAGCGATTTGCAGGCAAAGACACGCTCAAACCAGTCAGAAGATTCATATCATAAGATCATCAAGGTAGAATATAATTCCGGATTAACGAGTTCCGTACATACAACTTTTTGGACGCCTACGCATCGACTATCGGAACTATATTTTGGGTAATGCAATAATATCACTACATAGTATAAAGCAAAGCCGCTTTTCGCATCTGTCTGTATGCATGTTTGCTTAAATCTTTAAAACTACACAACGGATTTTGATTCAGGTTTTTTTAATAGATAGAGTGATAAAAGAGGAAGGTTTTTTTATGTATAATAGTTGCCGAGAAAAATCCTTATTCCCACGGGAAAATGAGTTGCAGCGGGCGCAGCCGCTGGGGCAGGCCACTAGTTAATAATAAATGAAGTAGGTAGGCACATCTTTTTAAGTATTAAATACCAAATTTTAAAACACTACCTATATACAATTATTGGAAAACTTGCAAACTTGCAAATGCAGCCAGTGGTAAAAAGTTTTTCAAGTTTGCAAATAACTTTTTGAAAAAGAGAACCTTCTCCTTAGTCTGACAAACACTTTTTTTTTGTAGTCGGTTAAAAAAATACGAATTGTCTGAATTTAAGGTAAAGGTAGACATTGTTCAATGAGCAAGTCGTCGTCGTCGTCGTCTCAGCCGATAGACGTCCACTGCAGGACATAGGCCTCCCCCAAGGATCTCCAATGAGCAAGTAGTTATAAATAAATAAATAAATAAATAATAAAAATTAACTAATTTTGAAATAGGTATTTGAAGTTTTTATAATGAAAGTTCGTTTCCATTGTTCCAGGGTTTATGGGGTCGTTGGACGACTCGGTCACTCATATGAAAAGAACAAGTGTTAACCAAACAGACACGATGCATATAATGAGACGCATAAATACATACATAAATCAGCATGCCTGTGCGGGGTAGGCTGAGCATTAACGACAGTAAAATAACGGTCGTTATCGCCACGTCTGACAAATGTTTGAGGGTCGTTTCAGATAAGTCGTGTATCACTATAGTGACAGGTTGTCAGCCCGTCGCCTAAAATTGCAATACATGAGACGCAAGGATCTCTAAATGGATACGCAGACTTGTTTCACCTTGTTCCCACGAGAAAATGGTTTTTTTATCAAATATCAGGAGTAGTTCAGTCATAATCCAGTTCCATTATGGAGATGTCGTGTGCTTAGGTTTCTATAAAATAAATATTATGTCAGTGAAAATATCGAGAGAAATGAGGTTTTTGGTGCTGTGTCTTACGGTGTTTGTGACTAATGTGGCAAATCAAGAATCCAGATGTAAGTTCGATTCATTATTTCTAAAGTGATTAATAATGTACCCATGGATGAACTCATACATAATCAAAAGTCAACAAAATAAACAACATTTTCTTTTTCAGTTGAAACCGATCGGAAGTTGGTCAATAGGAATGGCCAAGTAAGTTAAATGCTTTTTTTTGTTAACAAAGATGTATTTGGTGCTTTTTTAACCGGCATCGATCTTTTTGATCGTTTTTACAAAACGTATGAGAACTCAAACGTTGCTTCAATTTACAAGTAAAAGACACCCTTAAATTATTTTCAATGAGTTTAAAATTACCGTGTGATGCCGACATAGAATACAATCGCTCATTTTTACACTTAAGCGTCGTAAAAAGTGACTAAGGCATAATTTAAGGGCAGCATCGTTCCTTGTGAATTTCTACAACACTTACCAATGCGCTCGCCAATGCGTCTGCCACGCTTGGGAAGTATGACATTACCTATAAATTAGAGGAGGCCCATATCCAGAAGTGGACTGATGTATAAAATAACCTTATTCCAGATAATCTTCCCCGGACCAACGTACAGGCCGGCATGGGCTCAACCTACCATCAGTACCACAACTGTGGAGCAATTAAAAGGAAACTACGTGAGACAAGACAGTGATGATGATGAAGAATGTATCTTGAATGCGACACCTCCAGATGATGACTCTAATTGTTGTGGAGTTGATTCTTCTACAACTGATAGGATTGTAGGTAAGCAATGTTATATGAATTCGTTACTAGACAATATTGACAACAATGAACCAGTTGGTGACTGATGATAATGATGACTATATCATAAATGTAACCCTTTTGATGATGACTCTCAATTGTTGTGGCGTTGATGCTTCTACTGTGGATAGGATTGTAGTTAAGCAATGTTTAATCAATCTTATAATAGACAGTATGTACGAGTGAATAGGCATCTTCTGGGCAAGCTCACTCCACCGTAAATCCCATCTCTGCTCTAGGGTAAGATTGGGGTCAAGAGTAAGCCGATCATAGATTAAAAAAAAAAAACTACAGATGGTGATCATGATAATGATGAAATTGATAATTTTAACGATGACTGCTATACTTCCTGATCCTAACTTCACCTATGCGAAGTAGGTAAACAAGTAGATTGGAAAACGACAGCTGAGAAACAGATGATATCTTTAATGGCAGGCAGCGACATATCAAGTTTAACATAGTTGATATGAGATCTAAGTTTTGCGAAGCATATAATACACTCGTACTTTCGATAAAGCACAGGAATTTCGTTATAAGACTGTTCCGATTGACATACAACTTTAAAATGCAATACTATTAAATATTGAATTATGTTTTGGTTATTTCTAGACCTATTACTTTTATGCAGTAGCCGTCTGACGCCGGCTTAGAATAGCATCACCCCACATCCTTCCCGCGGGTGTTGTAAGAGGCGACTAAGGGACTCGGGGGTATTGGTGTATTACAATTTTTAGGCGACAGGCTGACAACCTGTCACTATAGTGTAACCTGTACATGTTTTCTGAAACAACCTTGGAAAACAATCCTAAAAATGACAGCCGTGGCGATAGTAGTCTTACGGCCGTTAACGCTCTGCCTACCCCGCAAGGGATAAAGGCGTGATATATGTATGTATGTATTACTTTTATCAGGTATCTGTCCATAAAAGAAGCTGGTTTTCTAGTAAAAGGGAAACGGGCGTAAACTTGACATTTTAAGATTTCTCGGATTTTCCTCAATAACTGCACAGAGCAACTTGTTAGCGCCGCGGGAAGGGGCGTCCGGTTTCTCCAAGCTATTAGCCATATCTCCTACTCTGTTGGTCAGGCGTACTATACATTTTGACAAAACAAGAACAAACTTGCTTTGCTGTAAACATGTTGAATGATACAAAAGCCTTAGAGCCACTTTTATCCAATACCTCATGAGGAATACATGCAATGCAAAAAAGATGCATTTCATCTTAGATATTATATACGTAGTGTGGGCAAAACGGCTATAATAAAACTGGAAAGATAGTCGTAATATAAAATTAAGATGAACTGGTCATTCGAGTTTTTGAAGTGCAGACTGGAATTGTAAATGTTTAGGTCTTATTGATTATTATCTTTTCTTGCCTGAGGCTACCTAAGTATCAAGATTGCCACGATAATTCAGGCTTCGGAATTATGAATATTACCTTTTAACACTATATAACCTTTCTACTTAGACGAATGATAGGTCTGTATGATAGGAAAGAATAGTCAATTGCAAATAGGGCCCTTTCTGCTTAGAAAGCAAGTTCTTTAGTATTAGTACGCGGTATTGGTCATTGAAAAACTCAAGCCTTCTTGCTGGCGAAACCGATTTTTCAGCTAAGCCTTTCTACGAGACACAAATATAGCCTTGTCTTTTTCAATTATCAACAACGCGTAGTAATACTAAATAAACTGCTTTCTAAGCAGAAAGGGCCCTATTTGCAATTGATTTGACAAGCACGTTGATATTCAAGGGTGTATTAAAATATCATGTCTCTGGTATAAGTCAAGACATATCAATGCAGCGTGTTCATCAATTCAAGAAGACTGATCATATTGTTTTGCAACTTCAGGAGGTGACCCAGTTCTAATCGAGCAGCACCCCTGGCTGGCTCACATAGAGTACTACAGCTCAAAGGAGAATCGTTTGAAGAGGCTGTGCGGCGGTTTCCTCATCAGCGGTCGATATGTGATGTCTGCAGCTCATTGCTTTGCTGGCGAGGTGTTCAAAGCTGGAAATCCGTAAGTGTTGGTACTCCTTTTGTATAGTCACAAACGTATAAAGTGTATAGAACATCTTCGTGTTTTGTTTTGAAAAGCAGACCTATCGTTGGATAGCTTCATACCATCATCATCAACTCGTTTGAGTTCTACGAGGCAGTTAGCTCAGAACTCGTGGTGTACGGAAGCATATGGCCAGTAGCAGACGTTTCTCGGCTGTTCTCTCTCTTTTCGTATGGGACACCGAGTCGTTCAACAACCCGATGAACCCTAGTGTCAGAATTTTTCAACCGCCTTCTAAAATTAGCAGGCTTCTGACATGGTTGTGTAACGACTGCCGTCTAAGTGATCATGGACAGCAATCGGGACCTATGGCTTAACGTGCCATCCGAAACACGGATCATCTCGAAACATCTCGACTGTTATCGATGATGGATGAAGAAAATTATGATAGTAGTTTGTCTGATAAGGAAGAACAGGCTTGAAGACTAGCTTCAGATTGCCTGAGACTCGAATAGACAAAGACAGAAAAGTTAATCGGAGATTGCCTCATGTATCAAAAAGAGACAGCGTTGATACTCCGAAGCCTTAAAAGGTTAATTTTATTTCTCTCTACAGAGTGAACGTGATTCTCGGTGAATACGACACAACGAACGAAGGTCCAGATTGCGTGAAAACCAATTCGGGAGACACGATATGCACTGACGGAGCTATCACAGTTCCGATAGAAAACTATATTGTACATCCGAAGTACTTGAGTCAAACAACGAGGATATACAACGATGTGGCTTTAGTTAGGTTGAGCAAGACTGTTGAGTTTACAAGTAAGTTTATCTAACCAAGCTTTTGGATTCTTCTCTTTCTTGTCAAAGTCATCGAGTAATCCGATAATCCCTGCTGTCAGAGTTTTTACACCACCAACACTACCAGTAATGATAATAATCTGTCCGGGCAGATTTCGGTTACGGCGACTGCTGGACAGGCTCAGCAGTTGGCGTCTCGTTACTACCAGGAGAAAGCTTCGGAGTCCTTATAGTTAATCTTGTGTGCCGCCGAATCCATGTTATTTTATGTTTTTATTATTTTATCAGGATTCATCCGGCCGATCTGCTTGCCAACAACAGACATCACCGCCTCGCCCTCTTCCCCACTCCGATTCCTAGCGACCGGATGGGGGGCAGTCAAAGATCTGGTGATCTCCTCGGCACCAGGACAAACGTTTTTTATCAAGCACCAATACGAGCACGATGGGATCAAGCGACATGTTGACTTGCCGTTCGTGGATCAGATGGTACATCTTAGTTTTATACATTTGTCTGTAGAATAAATTCTCCGATGCCTCTACCATCGGTTGGGGCGCAGTCAAAGACCGGCTGATAATCTCCTCAGCGGTAGTAAAACCACTGTTTACATACATAGAACTGGCGCTAGAGAGACAGACATTGAAGTGCAAAGAATGGCAGGACAGCCTCCTTATATATCCCAGGATCCTGTAAAAGAGCGGCGGGCTACTTTTCGTTGTAGTTAGCCCTAACTCAATGTGTTTAAAAGCCCCCATGGGATTGTTATGTCCAGTAATGGAAGCCTTATAATGATGACGACTCAACTAATCAATGCCACTTCTTCCAGACATGCGCCGACACATACAAGTTCCTCTCCCCGGGCCACATCTGCGCCGGCAGCGAGAAGGGCAAGGATTCTTGCAGCGGCGATTCTGGCGGCCCTCTAGTGTACAACGACGATGGCGTACACTATGCAGTGGGCATGGTCAGCACTGGGCTGAACAAGTACGCGTGTGGTACCGAGGGAAGGCCTGCTGTGTACACGCGGATGTACCCTTATGTCAAGTGGATTAAGGACAATATAAAACCTTGAAAAAAAGACATTTGTTTTAATTATAAATGCTACTACTAGAACATATTAAGCGTAACTAACCCAGCCACAGACTGTACGTCTATTTACTTCATAACACAATCGCAAGTTCTGTAAACGCTTGTCATTTTGCACGAAAGTTAAACAGTGCTAATAATGCATTGTGGTACAAGTGTGATGCTATTATGTGTACTTTGTATGTTAAATAAATATAATAAGCTGTACAACTTTGACTCAGACGGGCAGGTGGGGTGGGAACGAAGCGCCTTACAAAATGACGAAGGCAAAAATAATAAAGATAATTAATTACTTACCGGAGACTGAGCACTATATATAATAAAAGTAGGCTCTGGTATATAGCTTTGTTCGTTCAGAGAGAAAGAGGGGGAAGTAAATAGCATCAATATCGACATTTCATAAGATAACGTATTAATTAAAAATCAATCAAGTAATATATTACTCCTGTTACGGTAAAATTAAAATTAAATAGTTTAACCTAAAAACATACAAAGTTTATACCTAGTTGCCGACTGGCCAACAATTTAAAAAACATAATATTATTATATTGCTCGTATGTCCAAAACTACAGGAAGAATAAATTATGTAACTTTCAATCTCAAGTATGTAAATATTATAACATTTTCCTCGTAGCGACTTGAAGCCATATTTATTAACATATTACAAACTATGTAGCTATAGCTAATGTAAATAAGTGTAATATAAAACGCGTTAAAGATTGCATACAAAAAAAAAGTTAATGGTTTATAAACCTGCGTATGGGAAGAACCTATGATTACCAAGTGAAGGCCAAACATATAACTATTGGAAAATACGCCATCTTAAGATGGAAGGGAAGGGAAGTCAGACTTTAATAGATGAGATTTTCTTAATGCATAATACTCGACAATACCTAATGGATTAGCGTTTTGCCTTAGAATTTTCAAAGCAAATGCACGAACAAAACCTGGTTCAAATAGATAAACTCTTATATCGAAACACATTTCAAAATTAGTGTACTTTATAGGCATGATCAGAACATGAAACTGAACAACTTGTACTACGGAGCCAAAGTCGGGAAAGAAAATGAAGTTACTGATTGCATAAGTACATATACACATAACCCGTACTTACTAAGGGATTAACCCACTTGGGTAAGCAGAACGTTCCTCATATAATAAAGCTAGAGTATCGAAAGTCTGTACATACAAGACGTCCAAAAAAAATTGTTTCGTGATACGTAAAATTGATAACATAACAGGTTTCTGCCATTATTAAATTTTGGCTGTTTGGATGTTTAGATGTTTGGATGTGTATATGCGGAAGCACGCGAAAACGACCGACCGGATTCTAGGCCTATGTTCAGCAGTGGGCGTCCTATTTATAGCTGATATGATGGATGATATATGGCGAAACGAAGTTCGCGGGCACCAGCTAGCATTTAATATAAGGAACGCTCTGCTCCAACAAAAAAATGTATCTTCGGAAAGGGTAAGCATCGTATCTAAATATTAAATTAAACGAATCAGTCATTAAAAACCAATTAAATTAAGTCAATTGATGACCTTCTGTTATCTTTGGTATAAAAAATTGCCTTAACGATTACTTATAATAAAATTACCACGATAGCAAACTACTATATCAAAAATTTATTTAAAAAAAAGCACTACGGCCAAACTGGAAAACTGAATCATAAAAAATCATAATCATAAAAATTGTTACTATTAACAATAACCAGTCTACATAATCGTCTAGACCAAGAATATGGTAAATTGAAAAAAACAAATAAATAAACGATGAATAGTTTAGAATGGAATATAAATCATGGCGATTTCAACGTACATTGCTTGTTACCAAAAACGTAAGTTTGTAAATTGCCAAAAACGTAGCATGAACGTTGTCCTGGGTAAAGTAAAATGTACTCACTATCTTGTTATAAAAAAAATTGAGGAGTACATAGGGTACAAAGTCCAAAGCTCAATTATACCAATTTATTAACAAAAATGGATTCTGCCTCGCTCTTATTCATGCCAATAAAAATATCTCGGCGAGAGAATACTAATTAGCTTGGTGAACGATTCTAACTACATACATGCACACATCATGAGATTTCTTGAAATATTTTATGTCATTATATTGACAAGTTGTCAGTCTGTCGCCCAAAATTGTAATCATATGAAACCCTCAAGACTTTTAGTGGTCTCTTACGAGACCCAAGGGACAGAAATGGGGTGATGTTATTCTAAGCCCGCTTCACACGGCGTTTCACTAGTAAATTAATTTCGAAAATTGGATCCCCAAAATGTGTAGCATTTTCGAATACCAGGTTTCTAAGTCTGATAATTGAAAATCGTTTAAGTTGGATGTGGATTAGATTTAAAGTTGGATGATTTAAGTAGTCTGCTAACAGTTTGAAGCATAGAAACTTACAATGGCAATGGAGTGACAGTTGAGTTTCGATGGCGTTACAATGACAAAAAATAGCAGACTTGGTGCCCAGTTCTTTTCTTATCACAGTTGTCATCGATCTTCACTTCACAAAAATAAAAAATACATACGAGGGGAGGTCAAAAAGTTCGCGGAATGGAGGGGTTGGCGGGGGTAGGGATGCTTGTCCAGGTACTCGCTAATTGAGTAACTCATTATTACTATAAATACCAAGTTTTAGCCTAATTGGGTCACTAGTCTTTGAGTTATCAACGATTAAACAAGTGAATCGGGAAGAAAGTTGGCAGTATGGAAAAAATTGAACATCGCGCCGTCATAAAGTTCCTCACCAAACAGGGAAAAACGCCGCAAACTGTTTTTCAAGATATGTTATCTGTTTACGGGGACTCTGCTCCTGGAAAAACTATGATTTACAAGTGGCATAATCTTTTCAAGCAAGGAAGGGAGTCAATTGAAGACGATCCCCGTTCTGGGCGGCCGATCGAGGCCACCACGCCGGAAATCATCGATAAAGTTGAGAAACTTGTATTGGAGGATGGCCGTTTGAAGAAGAAACAGCTTGCAGCATTAGTTGGTGTATCAGAAACTACCATTTTGAATATCCTTCATCAACATCTTGGTATGAGTAAAGTCTGCGCAAGATGGGTCCCGAGAATGCTCACGCCGTTTCAAAAGCGAGAGCGCGTCGACTGTTGCCGCGAGTTTTTGGACCGCTGTGGAGATCAAAAGGAAGAAATTATGTCCCGTATTGTGACTGGGGATGAAACTTGGGTTCATCATTATGAACCTGAGTCAAAGCAAGAGTCAATGCAATGGCAGAAAAAGGGCACTCCCCCTCCTAAGAAGTTTAAGGTGTCTCAATCGGCCGGAAAGATCATGGCGACAATATTTTGGGATTCTGAAGGCATTCTTCTGGTGGATTATAAAGATCGTGGCCTTTCCATAACGGGAGAGTACTACGCTTCCTTGTTAGATCGATTGAAGGAAGCTATTAAAGAAAAAAGGAGAGGAAAACTGACCAAAGGAGTGCTGCTTTTGCATGACAACGCGCCCGTGCACACCAGTCGTGTTGCGACCGCTGCCATTCACCGATGTGGTTTTGAACTACTGCGCCATCCACCCTACAGTCCAGACCTGGCCCCCAGCGACTATTATTTATTTCCAAAGATGAAAAAAGAGCTGCGTGGAAGAAAATTTAACGACGATGATGAGGTTAAGTCAGCGATTTCGGCTTATTTTGACGCACAAGATAAACAATTTTTTTTAGACGGTATTAATAAGTTATTTGATAGATCCCATAAATCTATTCGAGTTAAGGGAGAATATATTGAAAAGGAAAAATAATTTCATGTTTAATTTCACCCTTCTTCCTTGTCATTCCGCGAACTTTTTGACCTCCCCTCGTACATACACACAAATCACGCTTCTATCCCTTGCGGGGTAGACAGGGCAATAACGATCGTAAAATTACGCTCGTTATCGCCACGTCTGACAAGTATTTAGGGCCCTTTCAGACGATTCGTGCATAGTTGTCAGCCTGTCGCCTAAAGTTGTAAATCACATGAAACCCTCGAGTCCCTTATTTGCCTCTTACAACACCCGCGCGAAGACTGCGGTAGCACATTGGGGTGATGCTATTCTAAGCCGGCATCACACGTCAAAAATAATACCACGAGACAACAGCCCACAGCAAGCAATGTAAATCAATATCCATCAACACATCGCCACTGACTCATACCGTGCGGCGATCTTCGCAAAACCGGCTCGACCCACAGAAGCACCGTCAACTCCTCAACGGATGGACGTGTCCTTTTTGTTTAAATAAGTGTTTATATTATGTGGTTATAGTACAGTTTTAATAAAAATAAAAATGCAGTTGAGAATAGTACCAGCGCTCGTCGCTTCGTACCTGTGTTTCGTGCAAGGACGTAAGTTTCTATTGGCATCCTGTTTTTACGCTATTATCGAGTAGACTTGTTTTTTTACATACATATACAGACAAGCTTGTATCTTTTGCGGAGTAAGCAGAGCGTATGAGGCCGTAAAAAAGCGGTCTGACAAATATACTTATCAATAAACCTATCATATCATGTGTTTATAATAAATAGGTGTCATGTGTTTCAAACTAATCACGATATTTAAAAGGTGTGTTCATTTTAAATGTCTGATATCGTGTAATAGTGAAAATAAATGAAGTTTATAAATCCTAATAAATAAAAAAACCAAATTCGAAATAGTTTTCGTGTTTATTCAAACCATAAAAATGAAAGCGCTTCGATTTCTCTAATGAGCAGTGTATTTGAGGGTAATTTCAACGATTACAGTATACAGGTTGTAAAAAAAATAGGCAGCAAATATCCGGATGGGTTGACAACTTGTCTATAAGGTGTAAAAATATTAGCTGCAAATATTTTAAGGGGTGAACCAGCCCATGAAACTGAACAACTCTTCCCAAGAAACATCGGTCGAAATTATGAAAAAAAAATTGGATCTGCCATACAAAATGTACCAGCCAAAGTCCCTTAGCCAGTATGGGGATCCAAAATTTTCTTTCATATTTCGACCTATGTTCCTTGGGGAAAGTTGTTCAGTTTCATGGGCTGGTTCACCCCTTAAAATATTTGCAGCTAATATTTTTACACCTTATAGACAAGTTGTCAACCCATCCGGATATTTGCTATTCATGTTTGCATGTAATCGGAAAACAACGTAAATATTCTAAATATTTCAATATATTTTGTTTAAAACAACATAATGCCCGAGCAACGTACTACATTTAGCGCAGGGAAAATGACGTTATGCTAAGGAAAAACGGGAAACGGCTAATGAAACAACTGACAGTAAAGAAATTACTGAACCGATTTCTTTAATACCACGGGAAAACCTGCAGCTGTAGTTAAAACCCCTATGCCAGTTTCTTATGAATCTTCTACGAATAGTTTACATTTCTGTGTGTATTAAAGTTAAAAGCGTCATGCTGACAACATTTGTTTAATAGTTCTAATAGTAATTACACTATTTATCTGTAACGGTCCTCAGAATAGCGACAGTATATTTATGGCCGGTATCGCTCTGCCTACCCCGCACGAGATAACGGCGACACACACACACTCTGATTCATCCCTTCAAATATTTGCAGCTAATATTTTTACACCTTATATACGTACCTGCGGAAAAGTGCATCCTCCCGGCACACGCGTTTTTATGCATACACACAGTTTTCAATACCTTGCTTTTGATGACTACTGAGAATCAAATAAACATATTTTTTTTACATTTTATTTAATTGGACTGTGATATTCCAAAAGTGATCCAACAAAAAACTTCTAAGAAAAGAACAAATCGGGTCTCGGTGAGATGTGCTGATACAACTCATATCGCCAAAGTTTATTAGGTCCTTGTATACAAATCACTCTGAACTCCGAGATCGATCTCAAGAGCGATTTTGACAAATGTCAGTCAATACTAACAGCATCTCAAAGTCACACACAAGATGATCTCAAAGTTGAGTGCAGTTTTGAAATACGGGCCTTAGACATTAGTTTGTAGGCGGTTTAAAACACGGTTCATCGGGTCTTTCGGCGACTCACCCTCCTCTATAGCAGCATTATAAATGACCAACCCATCAATCAGCTTGCAGGATCCGTATGAAACACGACATGAGAGACTACATCATGAATCGGCTTCGCTACCGGAGTCGTTACCATGACAACGACCATGTCAAAGGTAGACGCATATTGTGAGCACAAGTTGCACTAAAATCTTTCTAAAATGCACAAATGGGAAGCAAATACAAATATGTACCACGATATCGACAATATCAAATATGGGCACTAAAACAGCATAGTAATAGAGCACCTAATAGGTGTAGGTTACACCTAATAGAAAGTATAAATACCACTTCAAGATTTGCAAAAAATTGCACATATTCATAGGTGTAGAACTATGTGAAATAACCCAGAGTAGAATAAATGTGCTCACGGAAGAAATTATGTTTTTATTATATACTTATTTTAAAAATCATCGACTTTGGTTTCTACACAAAAGTCAAGGACACACTTTAGGCCAAGATAATACAAGAATAATATGCAGCGCGGGCAATAGGTAACGACAGATAAAAGCTTATTATTAAAAAAAAATATTAAAGAAATGTAATGCTAGAATGAATGATAAAATCATGTCTTTATTCGTGGTCAAGCAGTAGTGATGGTTCTTAAGTTCTCAACATCCTTTGTAAAACCAGACTGACTAGGTTTAAGAAAAATCCATAACGAAAATGTTTTTTTTTATTGTTTGAGTTACGTACGGCTATTGAAAATACAGGTTTAAAGGGTAAAATAGGTACAAATGCAACTGGTTCATTGTGTCTCAACTTGTTCAAGTAAATTCACGTATGACTGGTATGACGCACACTTTTAATTACAACGATTTCATCAGAATAATAAGAAACCATTAGTAAAGACAAGTGTAGGTAAACAAAATATTTAATGGGAAAAAATCAAAGCTTTAAGATCAGGTGGCGGAACTAAATTGAAAATCGCCATTGCTGGGCTGGCAGGCAAGGAAAGTTAATACAAAAATACATGAAACGATTGTAAATGGCGATTTTAAATTTACAAACAAATCTCGGTGTCATTTGTATGGGACAGCAAGTCCAGAGCGTAGATAAACAATATTGTGGCCTAAACGCATCAATAATAAATGCCAACGTCAAATCCCCTAGGTTAGGTTGCTGATCCGACAGAGAACGGTATAAGGAGAATGATGATGAAGAAGTGCCTTTCAGAATCACAGAAAAAGGCACATTAGTTACCTATTTTGCAAACTCATTAGTTTTGTGACGGATAGCAGAAACGGAAAAGATGACGTCAATAATACCAAAGAGATCTAACAGTAATATATTGTTTACTCTAATGAGTTACGATTATGTTAATGACTATTGAAGCTTGTGTCATGTTATGTCTCGCGGCTAGACGATGAAAAATACAAAACCACAAAACAGGAAAACTACCAAAACAGTTATGTATCAATTACTTAAGTAGGTATGTCATAATGGTCTTCACCTTTACATTTGTGGTCAATTATGTTAAATACCGTTATGTTTTTTCCCGACTGTCTCAGAAGGAGGCTCATGTTTAGGAGGAGTGATGGATGTTGAGGTCAGTAGGCCGAGTGACGACGAGGAGGGAAAAGGGTAGCTACCCACCTGGTCGGGTGTTGTGACCAGGGGACCGACTGGTCCAACCGGACATGTTTGGAGGTTGTATATATAGCGATCGGCGGAAACACTTTGATACCGCGTTTCAGGACTTGTATGTGGAGCGCATGCGCGCCGCCACATGTTTTTCGAGATCATATGTATGTGGATTAGTAAATTATTTTTTACGGGCTACAGCCCAAAA
The DNA here is from genome assembly GCA_029255805.1 of Keiferia lycopersicella. NCBI lineage: Eukaryota > Metazoa > Arthropoda > Insecta > Lepidoptera > Gelechiidae > Keiferia > Keiferia lycopersicella. The sequence continues at coordinate 9,436,429 of JARACZ010000020.1, read as the reverse complement.
GACTAGGCGGATTTTAACATTTGAGGTGTCGTTAGATTCGTGTCAGCAGCGCAAGCGCAAACTTCCTGTTTTAAAATTAAATCAAAATGGCGGACTTTGAAATTACCGCAGTCGGGTTGTAGAAAAGTTCTTTACTCATGTCGGTATAGATATTGTTTTGCCTAGCACACACAAAAACACACTTCCTAAAAGCTGTACCTCTGTTGTAGGTGACGGTGATAGTATCCTTTTCCCTACAAACACCATAGACGGGGTGCAGCGTAGTGATGGCGGTAACTACAAGCACTAAATTATGATGCCTTTTTTTATGCACCGAAGCACTAATACGCTTGATTGCACATACTTTCTTTCAAGCACAAAATCCCAATTCTGTTTTATGCACATAAGAATCAACATGGCAATGCAAATAAATAACTGATAACTAATAACATTCTTTTTGCTAACACGTAATGACCCTTCCGAAGCATAATGCCCTAAATCCTAGAAAGGTCCTAAACTCATAATGACCTAAACGCATAATTAATGACCTAAACGCATAATGACATAAACATTTTTTTTGCACAAAAGTGACAAATGCAGGAACAATACTTTGACTTCACATACTGTATTCATTTATTTGCTTCATTTTTTTTTTAATTGTTAGTGATCTTATGTATACGATGAAATAAGTCTGAAATAAATGTTTTTTTTTTTCAATTGCATTCACAGCATGGCTTTTTGATATCAAGTATGAAGCTACACTATTTCTTATAGCTTCAAAACTTTTCTTCAATTTATTGACGATATTTTGTCAGTATTTTTTGTTCACGCGAGCAGTGTGCTGTTTTGCATACAGCCCCATAAAGGGGTCTTTAAAACTCGTACTGATACTAACATATAGTCCCCCTTTTTAAAAAAGTACTAACTCCATGAATTCACTTGCCAAGTACATAGAGAACCCCCAACAGGGGATGATCCGGCAGCAATGTTGATGAATCAACCTGTCATTTCAAATTTGACCTCGGATCCTTACTCTCAGAACTAAAACACCTTATAACCACTTCAATAGTTTAAAAAGTTTTCTTTGAACGTTTCCAGAAAAGCGGCCATGCACTACACCTAGCGGTGGACCCGGCGACTGCATATCGCTGTACGAATGCGGCCCTTACATGACCATCATCAACAACCCGCAAAAGAGTCAAGCAGAGATTGACACACTGAGGAAAGCGTCGTGTGGTTTCGCTGGGCAAACCCCTAAGGTAAGCAGCAAGCCTTGATAACTGGATCAAGAGCTTTACTGTTGAGACTTCCTTGATGACCTATGTGGCGCAGTGGTAGTGCGACTGCCTTTGACGCAGAAGGTCCCGGTTTCGATTCTCGGTGGGTCACTCACATAGTTAAATCATCACTTTGTGAATTTGTTCTCAGTCTGGTTAGGATATTGCGGGCTGAACCACCCGATTGTCCGTAAGTAAGATGGTTCCGTGTTTCGGATGGCACGTTAAGCCGTGGGCCCCGTTTGCTATCTATGATCACTTAGACGGCGGTCGTTACACAACCATGTCAGTAGGCTGCTACTCGTAGAAGGCGGTTCATAAATTCTGCCACAAGGGTCCATCGGGTCGTTGGACGACTCGGTATCCCACACGAAAAGAGAGACTGCCTTGACATGAATCTAAAACTCAAAGCGCTTTTTAGAAGCCCAATCTCTTGCATACCCCACGTATCTGAATCCTCTTCGAACAACGCGGCCTTCCGGAAAGTACATGGAAGATAACTCACAACATAATACTGCTACTATCATATGGGACACCGAGACGGACGACTTGATCAACTTTCGTTTTAGAGTTAAAGAACAAAATTGAATGTCTTAAATGCTAATAGGAAGTGTGACAGGACAGTGGAACAGCAAAACGTCGTCGTCGTCGTCGTCGTCGTCGTCGTCTCAGCCGATAGACGTCCACTGCAGGACATAGGCCTCCCCCAAGGATCTCCACGATGATCGGTCCAGCGCCACCCGCATCCAGCGGCTTCCCGCGACCTTCACCAGATCGTCGGTCCACCTTGTGGGAGGCCTACCTACGCTGCGTCTACCGGTCCGTGGCCGCCACTCGAGAACTTTCCGGCCCCAGCGGCCATCGGTCCTACGAGCAATATGCCCCGCCCACTGCCACTTGAGTTGCGCAATCCTTCGAGCTATGTCGGTGGCTTTGGTTCTTCTCCGGATTTCCTCATTTCACAGCAAAACGTAGGATGAGATAATATAGATAGATTCAGCGTAACCATTGGCAGATGGTAGAACTTTCTGAGTTTATTGGTAAATTAAATTTGAATTACAAATAAATTAAGTTGCAACTTGGAAGAAAAACATTTTTGGTTCATAACAACCATTAACCAACAGGTATTACCACAAACATTTTATAATAATTATTAACCGATTTGATAAATATTCGGTCTCAAGTTTTTCCTCGTGTCATTTTGCACAAGTCGAAATGAGGAAAATAAACTTGGAACCTGTTAGAAAGGCGAAAGAACTTTGCAAATGCTCGTCTACATTGAAGTAACCTTCAAAACAGCTTCTAAAGATTGTCAATAAATCAGTCATATTTTTACGCCTCTCTTCCTATTGTAGTCAACGACCAGATGAACCCTTGTGTCAAAGTTTTTCATTCTTTTTCAGTTGCAGTCCTCTGACATAATTTTGATGTTTTCAAGTAGCTGGCCCTCGAACCATAGAATAAAAGCAAAAGTATTCTTCATCATCATAATTGCATAGCCATTTGATTTTATACTTGACATAGACTTCGATTTTTGGTCGACGATTGTCCGCTAACTTTACAACGGTCCGGAAGGCCATACCAACAGGGCGAGGCGCTTCTCTGCCATTCTAGATACTTACAACCTCATGACAGTCAGTCCTAAGAGCTAAGAACTGAAAATATTCATTTTGATTCTCAGTAAAGTTTCTGTATCTTATCTGTCATTAACATTGCTTCTTCGCGAATTTCAGGTGTGCTGTCCAGACGCGCCGCCGCCCGCGCCACCAAGCTCCGACTTCTGCTTCACGCCGGACGCGCAGGAGGGCAAGTGTGTGAACCTGTACTCCTGTCCGCACATCGCCAACCTACTGCAGCAACCTTCTAGCGATGTGGTAGCTTTTGTACAAGCCTCCAAGTAAGTTAGCAGACAAAATGTTTCACGGTGCTTGCTTTTCGTGTGGGACGCTAAGTCGTCCAACGACCAAGTGTCAGAATTTTTCAACCGCCTTCTACAAGTAGCAGGCTTCTGACGACTGCCGTCTAAGTGATCATAGACAGCAACCGGGACCTACCGCTTAACGTGCCATCCGAATCATGGAACCATATGTCTTAACCAGACTGGGAACAAATTCGCAAAGTGGTAAATATCAACTTTGTGAGTGACCCACCGAGAATCAAACCCGGAACCTTCTGCGTCAAAGGCAGTCGCACTACCACTGCGCCACGTCGGTTCCACGGTCACTGTTATGTTATGCTCGTCTATGGTTAAAGGATTGCCGTTGTCGCCAGGTATGACGGTACATCACGCCTGTATCCCTTGCTGGGTAGGCAGAGCGCAAACGGCCGTAAAAATACAGTCACCAACGCCACGTCTGACAGCCTATTCGTGTATTACTATAGTGACAGGTTGTCAGCCTGTCGCCTATGACGGTGTATTCCACTAAAATAGCAATTTTAGTCCCGTAAAAAGTTAGACATGGTTTAAGTCGTTTACCAAGATCAAATAACTTAAACACCGTCTACATACGGGTCTAACTTTTATGTAATCACACCGTAAGTAAACCAAACCTTATTATTATTAACATTTCAAAATTCAGGATCATCATCCACAAGTTTTTTGCTAATGAATTCAGAAGACATTTCCATCAGCTATTATAATGAAGCACGGATGCGGTTACATCATAAACGGCTTTGAGAGCTCATGCAGTGTGAGGCGTCCTTGGTTTATATTCGCTACACTGGTTCAGATTTCCTTTTTGTTACGTATAACTGCTTGTAGGTATTTTGCGAATTCTTGTTTCTCTTTTGATGTCAATTCAGGATCGTGTATGTTTTCAATTACTCGTCGTGACTTTTCCATTGCCGTGTGATGCCGGCTTAGAATAACATCACCCAATTTCTTTCGCCTCCGTAATAAAGAAGCGACTAAGGGACGCATGTGTATTACAATTTTCGACAGACGAACAACTTGTCACTTCTGTGATACATGTGTCTGAAAGGGCCCTCAATACTTGTCGGACGTGGCGGTAACGTAACGACCGTATTGCTCTGCCTCCCCGCAAGGGAAAAGTCATGTGTACCTATGTATGTATTGTAGCGAAGAAGGTATCTGCATCTATCTGCTGTCTGTCCCGATGGCGTAGGTAGTGGATAGTACCCCTGCCTTCTACGCCGAGGGTCGTGGGTTCGATCCCAACCGGACACAAATATTTGTTAAATCAATTTTCTAATATTTGTGTCGAGTCTGGGTGTTTTCTATGTATAATATGTATTTATTTTAAAAAAAGTATTTAAGTATTAGTATCAGCTATCTAGTTGCCATAGTACAAGCTTTGCTTAGTTTGGGGCTAGATGGCGCTGTGTGAATTGTTCAGGGTATTTATTTATTTATGTATTGTAACTAAATCTATATAAATTGTTTATTACAGATGCGAGGCCGCTGACAAATATAGCGTTTGCTGCGGCAGCAAGCCTCCGACGCTGAACCCTAAGAACCAGGTCTGCTCGTCCACCGTCGCTCCTCCCTACAGCAAATCTGGGTGCTGCGGCGTCGAGAGCTATACTGGTGATAGGATCATTGGTAAGAACCATCTGAAATTCAATCTTTAGGACAATATATGGTAGCTTTTGCCGTGACGTCTTATATAAGTTGTTATAATATTAGGTGCAAATATTTTAAGTTGTGAATTAGCCAATGAAACTGAAAAACTTTCTTCAAGCAGCATAGATCGAAATATGAAAAACATTTTTGACCTGACAGACCTCCCATAGAAATTGACTTTGTCGGTTTGTAATTCGGCTTACAGCTCAAAGCAAAAAATCGGCAGTAGTTCGTGGTTGCTAATCTTTGTATGTATATAGGTCATAAAAGACCACCTAACACGAGTCTTATTTCGAAATAGGGTCCAAGAACAAACACAAAGTGTAGAGGGTATGGCTGAGTTGTTCTTATGTTCCCTAGAGCTTTTTGCTATTATAAACCTAATACAAGGCATTTCCTTTTGTCGTGTGGGACACAGAGTCGTCCGACAACCCGAAGCACCGTTATAAACTAACCTTAAATCGAATTTTTAACGCGCGAACAACGTCGCGAGCACTAGCTAGTTCTAAGTATTTTCATATGACGTTGTCACGTTCTACTATCGTCAGTACACTTACTTTACAGACAACCGTTTTTTACTTAGAAAGTAGAAAACATGGACAAAATCAGTGCTCTTTATTTGGTTACTAATCATAACTTTGGCCACCTGACATTCAACTTTTTTGACTTGGATAATTCAAGTTTGCGACCCGGTTGCTCTCATAAGTTATGCATCGACTTTCCTGTTGTCTGCTACTTGCTTGGACGCGACATTGAAACTGAGCTGAGATCATCACATCACATGTACAATCATAACATCAATAAAAATGTCCCACTCCGTTATACCTGTTTTTCTATCAGCATTGTAGATTTTTCTACTTACAATTTGTTCATGACAGGATCCAGGTCTTTTTTGCAACCCAAAAAAACCTACTCATTTTTAAACTACAAGGGTAACTAATAAGATCTCGAGTATCTAATCCGATGTGGCACAGTGGTAGTGCGTGACACAAAGGTTCCGGGTTCGATTCCCGGTAGGGCAACTCACAAAGTTGATATTAAATACTTTGTGAATTTGTTTCTAGCCTGGTAAAGACATTGAAAGCTGAACCACCTGAAATAGAAGAAGAGTCCATTTGCCTATCCATCATTTTTTAACGGTCCCAATATTTTTCCTGGAAAAAAATGGTTATACGGGGTGTAAGGGACACCGTCCCGTATACTGGTAGGATGCAAGCACACCCTGAAACTGAACAACTTTCCCCTAGGAACATATGTCAGGAAACGTCAAGAATTTTTGGTTTCCCATAGTGAATGCAGTCAGCTGATCGTGATTTTGTATGGGAGGTCGAAATTTTTTTTGGTCGTTTCCTGACATATGTTCCTAGAGGAAAGTTGTTCAGTTTCATGGTCTGCTTGCACCCTATTAGTATTTGGGACGCTGTCCCTTACACCTCGTATGTATGCCAGTATCTAAGCCATCGATATCATGATCTTCCAGGCGGAGTGGACGCGAGCATAGACCAGTACCCGTGGATGGCTCTGATCGAGTACGTCAAGGGTTACCAGCTGAAGTTACTCTGTGGTGGCGCTTTGATCAGCGGTCGATACGTTCTCACTGCTGGACACTGCGTGGTCGGACCAGTGCTGGACGCCGGCACTCCGTGAGTATTGAAGAGGCTTTTAGAAGCCTGTGTTCTAGGATAGGGCTGGTCGTCGAGTATACCAAAGCTGCCCAGAAGCTAACAAAACTTTGGGCCTCAAGTCTGCTATTTTTTCGTCATTATAAGGCCATCGAAACTCAACTATTATTCCATTGCCATTGTGATTTCTACGTATAATCATGCTCTGATTAAATTATCTGCCCGACTGTCCCGATGGCGTAGCAGATAGTACCCCATCCTTCTACGCCGAGAGTCGTGGGTTCGAACCCCACCGGAAAAAAATATTTGTTAAAGCTACTTTCAAATGTTTGTCGAATCTGGGTGTTTTCTATGTATAATAATGCATTTGTTTACAAAAAAAAAGCATATAAGTATTAGTATCAGGTATCTAGTTCGTTAACGCTCTGCCTACCCCGTAAGGGATAAAGGCGTGATTTTTGTATGTATGCATCTAGTTCCCATAGTACAAGTTTTACTTAGTTTGGGGCTAGATGGCGCTGTGTGAATTGTCCAGGATATTTATTTATTATTTTCTTGTCATATATTATTGCTACTCTGTAGCTTCTGATCATGAAGGCATCTCCCCGTTTCAGTCGCAACGTGCGTCTGGGCGAGTACGACACATCGAACGACCCGAAGAAGCCGGACTGCGTGATCGTGTCGGGAGGCGGGGAGGATTGCACCCCCGGAGTCACGGTCATCCCCATCGAGAAGGTCATAGCCCACGCGGAGTATAACCCGAACAACAGGCTCAGGAGGCACGATATCGCGCTGCTGAGGTTGAGCAGAATGGCTCCTTACTCGGGTAAACCGATTTACTTTTTGAAGGCCTTCTTTCTCTAAGCCTTTAGTTGCAGAATGTCCCTTTCTCAAAATGTCCCTTTCTTTCCCAGAATGTTGCCTTCCCAAAATGCCCCTTGCCAGACCAGTATGTTACTTTTTCAGTTGCCAATATCATTAGAACTCTGACATGATTGTCTACCGACCACACCATACATCAGACGATAGCAATACAAGAGCAATAGATAGAGCCCACGATCGAGCTGTTTGGACAAAAATCTAGCTACAAATCAAATAATGTTGGTTGAACATGTTATCTTGTAAAACTTCGTCTTCTAATAAAAAAAAATACATAGAGACACATTTATTCGTTTCCAGACTTTATCAAACCCATCTGCCTTCCCCTGACCGACGTCACCACAGCCAAGCTGTCAGAACTCAAGTTCTACGTGGCAGGATGGGGAGCCATCAACGAAACCCACAGCAAGAGTTTGGTCAAGCAGCACGTGGATGTGCCCTATAGGAACAAAGATGTGAGTAATGGACTAATTCTTCTTCATCGAGTAGATAATACCTTCAATAATCTTTTTCAAATGCTTGGTAACAGATATGCCTCTAGAGTTTGCTTCCTGGAGGTCTTGAAGCGTGCACGAGTTTGGGCAGGATAGTAAATGCCCCATAATTTGAACAGCACTGCAATCATGAATAAATTGCCAGATAATTGTGCAGTTTCTGAAAACTGTCCAATAGTTGAAATTAATAGCCGACTGTGGGGGGCACCACTTTACTATATTTTACAACGAAGGCTTTTACTCAAGGAAAAACGTCACGTCAAAGTTACTTCTTAGCTTCTACACAGATCAGGAGAACAAAAGCTACGCCCAAACAAATTGCAAGAAAAGTACAAACACAGTACCTCCAAGCAATTTCAAATAGGTTTCTCAATGTGATGTTTCCAGGAAAATAACATTTCTTATAGTGAAAAGTCGCTTTTATTGGACTCATATGCGACCGATTTTTAAGAGTTTCTATGTGTATATTAGTTTAATCTCACACGTTTACAAAACTTTCATCAAAATCATAGAAAGACGGATCGAATGCGAATTAGACCGCCATCAACCTCCCGATCAGGCTGGTTTTCGACCTGGTTTCTCTACGACAGATCACTTACACACCTTAAATCAAACCATAGAAAAGTTCAATGAATATAATAAACCCCTATACCTGGCTTTTATAGATTACGCGAAAGCGTTCGATAGTATTAAACATTCGGCAATATTTACAGCACTGGAATCCCAAAACATTGACTCCACCCACATATATAAACCTATTAAAAATAATTTACAGTCACAGTACAGCCACCATCCAAATGCAAACATCCGGAGCCTCGTTTAGAATCCGTCGAGGGGTAAAACAGGGTGACCCGCTTTCGCCTAAACTTTTCACATGCACTTTGGAGGAAATATTCAAAACACTCTCACAATCATGGTCATCTAAAGGCATTAACATCGGCGACAAAAAGTTAACGAACCTCCGTTTCGCGGATGACATTGTCCTGTTCTCCACTTCAGCTGCGGAACTCGAGACCATGCTACAAGAACTAAGCGTGGCAAGCCTTGAAGTTGGACTTAAAATGAATATGACAAAGACCCAACTCATGTGCAACAGTACTAAAAGAAGGGTGGAAGTAGGCGGGCAGATAATGCACTATGTTGACGAGTACACATACTTGGGCCAGATAGCATCCTTCGAAAACAGGCAAGACAAAGAAGTCGAAAGACGCATCCAAAACGCCTGGAAGAGCTTCTGGTCCATGAAGGAGCTTATGAAGGGAGACCTTCCGTTGACACTGAAGCGTAGACTCGTTGATATGTGCATTCTGCCCGTCCTGACGTACGGCGCACAAACATGGTCTTTGACTGAAGCACAAAAGTCCAAACTCAAGGTTTGCCAACGCGCCATGGAGCGCAGCATATTAGGTGTTAAAAGGATCGATCGGATTAGGAACACCACCCTGCGCTCCAAAACTGGCATCATAGATGTAGGCAAAAAGTCTGCAAAGCTGAAGTGGGACTGGGCGGGACATGTCTGCCGCATGCAAAGCGACAGATGGGCTAAATTAGCAACAGAGTGGGTGCCACAGGATGGTCGCCGTCGTCGAGGCCGGCCTCGCAGAAGATGGAGAGATGATCTGGATGCTTTTCTCCAAAGTTGGCAATCGGAGGCCCAAGATCGAGACGAGTGGCGCGAGAGAGGGGAGGCCTTTGCCCTGCAGTGGGACGCTGAATAGGCTATTAAAAAAAAAAAAAAAAAAAATGTGTATATAACTCAAAACATTTTAGACTTTCTAATCCAAGCATTTCTCCCTTTTCTAGCAATGCCAACCAGCCTACAGTGTAGCTCGACGCAAGGTCGCCCTATGGGAGGGTCAGATCTGTGCCGGAGGGGAGCCCAAGAAGGACTCTTGCAAGGGGGACTCCGGTGGTCCCCTCATGTACGAGAACGGGAAGACGTTTGAGATCATTGGAGTGGTCAGCTTCGGCCCGACGCCTTGTGGGATTGAGGATGTGCCTGGGGTCTACACAAAAGTCTTCGAGTACTTGCCTTGGATAAGGAAGAATATTAAACCCTAGTTTTTTAGATATTGATCTTGATTAGACAGAACGCTTTCTTAGCTATTCTTATCGCTTTCTTATAAATGGAGATGAAAAGAGACAGCTAATCTATACCCATTGTAATACGTTTACAAAGAATCACTAAGAAATTACATCTTCATTTACCTATCTCTTTTCTTCTGTTTGTTGTAAAAAGCGACAGGTATGGCTAAGGAAATGGCAGAATCAAGAAGAATAACAGTATCAAATACTCATTTTATATTTTTGTATTGCAATTTTTAATGATACTTTTTACTAAATGATATTATAGGTAGTTGTTTAACTCCAGCTTTTGTTGTAAGATGGACATAGGATACAGAATGTGACCTGAAATTATTAATTAACTAAAATTGTAAACTTAACAATAAAGGACTGATGAATCTGAATTTCGGGTTTATTTTTTTTTACCTAGCTAAATTGTATCGATCTTATACTTGAGCTCTTCCAAAGGAGTCATTATTATGTGAGCTACCGCGCAATAAGGGTCCGTAACTGATGTATTCATTCCCTCTACCATATTGACTACAAACACCAGCACATTTTTTGACACATTTTTGATTTTTGACACACAGATGTCGAAAGATGTAACTGTTCTGAACTTTACAAAAATGCAAATATCTCGGAAATTCTCGATGCTGGAAATTGATTTAAACATATTGCACACAGAACACTGGCGGGCAAGGAATCAGCGGTGGTTGTAAATTTTGAACCAAGGAGTAAATTATAATGAAATGAAATACGTTTATTGCATTGAATAGGGTTTAAAATCCAGGTGTTAATTATAGCATACACAGTACGCACTATTCAGCCAATAAATTTGCAGGCAAATATTTTTTAGAAATAAAGACGAAGGTAAACGTTGTTCATCGGTATAAATATTTGTGTTGAGTCGGGGTGTTTTCTATGTATAATATGCATTTATTTACAAAAAAAAAGGATATAAGTAATAATATCAGCTATTTAGTTCCCATAGTACAAGCTTTGCTTAGTTTGGGGCTAGATGGCGCTGTGTGAATTGTCCAAGATATTTATTATCATTTATTATTTATAAAGTGTGATCGTTTTGGGCAGTAACAGGAGGGGTGGCGAGCTTTTGAAGTACACAGTCTGTTAATTTTGTTCGTGGCTTCGTTTGAAAAGAAGATAATAAAAAAAAAGCAGTCTTACCTCTGGCATTGGTGGCTGCGTCGGCGATCTTCTGAAACGCGTCCAGAAAGGCAGCGATTGCAACGAGTGCCGATCTGAAAGCAAAATGACCAAATAAAAATCAAACCAAGTACAGAAATTCTGAGATATAATCCATATGAGTTCGGCTTGATTGTATACGGGGTGTAAGGTACAGCGTCCCGAATACTGATAGGGTTCAAGCAGACAATGAAACTGAACAACTTTCCCCTAGGAACATTATGTCAGGAAACGACAAAAAAAATTCGACCTCCCATATAAAATCGCGATTAGCTGACTGCATTTACTATGGGAATCCAAAAATTTTTTGACGTTTCCTGACATATGTTCCTAGGACAAAGTTGTTGAATTTCATGTTCTGCTCGCACCCTATCAGTATTCGGGACGCTGTCCCTAACACCCTGTATAGTATGAGAGATCAATTTCTTTTTCTCTTAATAGTCATGACTAATGACACACTTAAGTAGGTAACAGTTTAATGTCGTCATTGAAATCTAAACCAAGAACAAGAACAGAATTAAGTGTAAACTCCGCATTTACCCGCGGGAGTAGTAAAAAGTGCCTATGAAGAAAATTTCATCTAGAAAATGGGTAGTGTTTAGAGATATATACACCCAACCAAGTGACCACGCTCTAAATGAACAAACTTCAATAAGCAGGCCTATTACTAGTAGTAAACTATTGTCCCACGTGGGGTGCTGATTTGATAAATCTGCTATTCAGGATTTGAATACTTCTTTCAATGGTACTAAATATCAGTCATAATCATACGTACGTATCAATCAGAATCACACTGCATTGTGTTCCAAATGCATTCATTCTCCTTGCCTTATCCCGTTCTCTGTCGAGGTCGGCTGCCTAACCTAGGGAATTTGACGTGGAACCAAGTTTTTACTACGAAGGCTAACCTGGCCTGAATCACAGTCAAACATTATCTGAATTCAAATTTTATTTGAATGTGGGTTTCATCAAGATATTTTTCCTTCAGCGTAAGAGCAGTCGGCAAATGGACGTGAGTAAAAACGCATTGGTACATGGCGGGGATCGTACCCGGGTCTCACGATTGTAAGACCGGTATCCTAACCACTTGGCCACCGACGTTCTGCATTGTGTTCTGAATGCATTCATTGTGCTCGGTCGGCCACCAGTTTGCTCCAGTCGGCACTGCAAATGACTTGCAATCATTCCATTCAATCATTATTTAATTCTGTATGCATTCCTGTCATCAAGAGGTAGACTGATACTGGTCTTCACTTTATTCAACGTCAAGGTTGGAGGTTTTTAAAATCTTTCCATGACTTTGGTGTAAAAAGAAAACTGCTAGACATAGGCCTGCCCCTGATTTCACATTCCAGAAAAAGTCAATAGGGACTGCTTGGTTTAACAGTCTATAGTTGGGCAGTATCGGGTTATATACAGTGTGCGTAGTATATCTTATCAACAGCCAGAACCATACACTGCTGGATATGGACCCACTCCGATGGGTTTTTCTATGTGCTCTCTTTTTTCGTGTGGGATATTGAGTCGTCCAACAACGCAAAGAACCCTAGTGTCAGAATTTATCAACCGCCTTCTACAAGTAACAGGCTTCTGACATGGTTGTGTAACGACCGCCGTCTAAGTAATCATAAACAACAACTGGGACCCTATAGCTTAACGTGCCATACGAAACACGGAACCATCTTTCTTACGGACAATCAGGTGGAACAGCGCAGCCCGCAATATCCTAACCAGACTGGGAACGGATTCACAAAGTGATAATCTAAATATCAACTTTGTAAGGGTTCCTTACGTAAGTGACCCACCGAGAATCGGAACCTTCTGCATCAAACTCAGTCGCACTACCACTGCGCCACATCGGTCGTTTCTATGTGCTGCCAGCTTAGATTACCATCGCAACTTCTAAACGTGGGTATCGTAAAAGGCTACAAAAGGATAAATCCCCAGTATTTTCTGAGAATACCGTACTTTGCACCTTACTAAGCATATTTCTCCCAATTAGGAAAGATTTAGATTACCAATTGTACGTTTATTGCTGAAGCCAGACTAATAAAAATTTTGCAAAATTATAAAATCCTTGTATAGATCGTTGACCCGTCGCTCGTCAGTAACTCGGATTATGGGATAAGAGGCTTAAAACGAACGGCTTTAACTCTAAGCGTATTAGAGCAAGCGTATTGGCGCAGGTTCAGTTCTGCACTGTAGAGGGTATAATCTAGTTCGTAGATTACGATTAAATTATATTTTACACACATATCACACCTTTATCCCTTGGTACTTGGTGGTATTGAGGTAGGCAGAGCGCTAACGGCCGTTAAAATACGATCGCCAACGCCACGTCTGACAAATTGAGGGCTGTTTCGTGTATTACTATAGTGACAGGTTGCCAGCCTGTCGCCTAAAAAAAAATGCAATACACATGAAACCCTCGAGTCCCTTAGTGTCTCTTATGACACCCGCAGGAAAGAATTGGGGTGATGCTATTCTAATTATATTTTGACCTGAGATTATCTATCGAAATTAGCGATGAGCAAAATGGGTCTCTTTTACTAAGGAACTTAGGAAAAGGACTATCCGCAACAAAGACATATCGACATACATATTCAGTATTTAATAGATCGACGTAGACTTATGATCAACAAGTAGCCCTAGTAGCTGCGCCCGCTGTAACGCGTTTTCCCGTGGAAATTAGATGATTTCCCGGCAAGTATTATGCATAAATATGTTACCCTTTAATCATTCCATCTATTAAGAAAACATCAAAATCCATTGCGTAGTGTTAAAGATTTATACATACAGACGCGAAAAGCGACTATGTAATGATATTGCTCATTCGCTTAGAGTCGCGACCAGCGTAACTTGATCTCAATGCATACACACACGCACGGGCGCTACTGACAGTTACGCTGGTCGTGACACTATGTAAGCGAATGAAGTATACAGGTTTGGACCCGTTTTTTATGAGCCGAAGTGCTGCTGGTGGCTACTACTAAATAGCAAATTCATCCATTCGGGTACAATACATACACATACATACATAATATCAAGACTTTATCTCTAGCGGGTTAGGCAGAGCGTTAACGGCCGCAAGAATACGGTCGCTATCGCCACGCCTGACACTTTTGAGGATTGTTTTCCAAGGTTGTTTCAGAAAACATGCGTGATACACATATAGTGACAGGTTGTCAGCCTGTCGCCTAAAATTGTAATACACCAATACTCTCGAGTCCCACAGTCGCCTCTTACGACACCCGCGGGAAGGACGTGGGGCGATGCTATTCTAAGACGGCATCACTCTTCATTTTGAAAAAACTTATGCTTCCATTAGAAAACTTAAAATAATACTCTCTTCTCTCTTTTCGTGTGGGACACCGAGCCGTCCAACGACCCGATGAACCCTAAAATAATACTTACTTGAGCGCAGAGTGCAGTTTCGTTGCTTTCGATATAAACTCCTCCCACATCGGAGCACTGTTCTGTAAACAAAGAAAACAATATCTTTGTAGTGTACCAAAGTTTAGTATAAACATACATACATACATACACACACAAATCACGCCTATATCCCTAGCGGAGTAGGCCAGAGTTTTAACGACCGTAAAATTCCGGCCATAAAATGGTGTTTTTCCTTCACCTGTGTTTTTGTTTTCCGCATAAAAAACATTAGCACAAAACAAAAACGCAAAAAGGCGAATGTGTCAAAAAAAAAAGGCTACCTATGTTGTTCAGTATTTTGGTTACTTAAATGAAATATTTTCACTGAAACAAAAACATTCTTGCCCTTGCAATATCACTAAGTAAACTCTTATTTCAAAGTTAATTTCAATAAAATGCTTTGGCAAAAGCTTCCCTTTTTTGTTCGTCTGAAGAAGATCGTTTGCTTCGCCGACGACAGAGTTCCAAGTTAGGTTTTTGCTACTTTGTCGCAAAGCATTGAAAATGAAACGAAATGTTGACATTGCAAGAACTTTATTGCTCTTTGGGAGCTTATTACATTTTTATATGTGGCACGTGGAAAATGTGGGTGGACTTTTACAGCTGCCATATAAATTCTGCATAGGTACAAAGGTTTAAAACTTAGAAGAACTGGGCACACGTTCCAAATTACAAATTTTTGGCTCCTTTGTGTTTAATGTCGGTTTCCGAATGTCAAGCATCCAGTTTCGGCATTTAGTTTCCGTTATTTGCATTTTATGAAGTTGGATTTTCAGCGTCAAATCTTTGGAAGCCTGAATTAAATGAAGTGACTGAAAATATGTTGTGTTTTTATCAGTGACTTGTCTAAAATCCACAATTGGTTTTAATTCAATACCCAACCACTAGGCCCTTTTTGCGCAGAAGCACACAAATATCCAGTTAAGGCTCCCCTGCCAAGAGATCTTTCGACATTATGCTCGCAGTACGCACGCATAGTCATCCACATATATCACATTTCGTAACCCAGTGAGCATTGTTTCAAACGCGAACGGAACAACACATACCTACCTACTTTTTGACAGTTTCACAAATTACACTTTGACGTGTTCCAAATGTGTTTTAAATGAGGTCGTGTTTACGCGAACCGTGGATTTGGGTAACAGCAAAGTTTACAACGTGAAAATGTGTGAAAAGTCTGTTGATTCGTGATAAAATTATAAATGTTATTAGAAATCGTGAAATGATTTTGTAACACCTTGAATGTTGGCAATGTTCACATGTAATGTTTTCTGAAAAGGATATGATTGTTTTATTTATTTTATTAAATTTATTTTCTTTCTTCTTTCTTTCTTTCTTTCTTTTGTAGGATTGTTTGTTTACAAGTTGCCGGTTTGAATTTTTCGGGTGGAAAATTGTAAATTCACACTAATTCACACTAATATTATAAATGCGAAAGTAACTTTGTCTGTCTGTCTGTCTGTTACCTTTTCACGCCTAAACCACCCAACCGATTTTGCTGAAATTTGGTAAGTAGATAGTTTGCATTCATGAGAAAGACATAGGCATATTATTTTTTGGAAATTCAACCCCTAAAAGGGTTAAAAGGGGCGGCAAAGTTTGTAGGAGAAAAATACTTTTATTGCATATTTTTGCATGAAAATTTGAATTAATGCTTTTTAGTAGAAATGATGAAAGCAAATACTATAAAATGTCTGTAACTGGTTGGTTGACTGTTCTGTGACAATATTTACGCATATCTCCACATCAACAACAAGAACTGGTCACCCTATACAAAACTACTTTTCGTTTTCATCCGTCCACTTGCCGACAATGTCAGGCAAATAGCTCCCATCTGTCATTATGTCATAAAGAACAAGAGTATGGAAATCTTCATACATTGTGTATGGGCACTATTGTGTCCTATTGTTTAAGCTAAGATTGATACGAAATATGAAGTTTCACTTTCTAGCCGTTATTTTAAGTTGTCAACAGTTGACGTAGGTAAAAACCTAAGTAAACTATGATTGGATAAGCAAAAAATCGGAAGAAAGTTGTAGACACATGCTCTTTCAATACAACATAATGGAGGGTGAAATACAAAGACTATTGCAGATGGCAGCAGGCGCGACTGTGCCTAAGCGCACCAATAAGAAGCAACTGAACTTTGTCATTGAGATATTTTTCACCAATCCCAGAAAAAAACACAGTCGAGACTGGTGTGCAATGTAATGGCCATTAATTTCAGAGTTTGCTACATCATTGTTTAGAGTAATTTAATGAAAACAGCTCCAACATAAACGATTATTTTTCCAAAAACTTTTTATTTGTTTTAAAACTAATAATGCCATATATTGAGGTGTTCAAAAAACACAAACTGAGCGACCGGACCTCAGTCCACTGGTTAAAATAATTATTGTTACAGGAAGCTGTTTCAATTTAAGCCCTATAAAAGAACAACCGCATCATCAAAAAAGGCCCTTAAAACGAAGCAATCATCCACGTACACAACTAAACCGCTGACAAAAGTGGAAATCACACTACAAAGGTACAATCCACCACGTATGGTTAACATAACGGCGGCGAGAGATCAAAGGTGCGTTCAAAGGCACCGCCTTAGTGAAGTGAGCCGACTTTAACTTTGACAGTTGTTGTTGGGTGGAGGACTGGTAACCTGCAATTTTAGAAGTTGAAGGGTGGTGCTTGCTGTAGGGGATAGGATTATTAAGTTGTTTATGGTTTAAGAACGTTTCACTTTGAAAACAGGATGGAAGTTACGTTGACTTGCACAGATAAAGGATTCCTTCTTTTAAGTCCTAGATGTATTTGAAGGCAGGGTTCTTAAAACACATATCTTTTTTGCTCGTAAGTCTGCTATTTGGAGTGTTTAGGATTCTAAACCATCACATACTGCATACCATATGTGTCATTCAATGCGTAAAAAGATGGCAACTTTGTTATATTTATACCACTTACCACATGCACCCTGTAAAATCTAGGAAATATAATTTGAACCGATGAATGTTATCTCTAACCGATTTATTTCATGTGTGCAATGAACATTTTAATAAATAAGAAGGACAAATACACTTGTGCAATAGCCATCTTTCAATGTTGGTATACCATCCTCATATAGTTCACAATTCAATACTGTCGTGATCTGGTTAGGGTAACAAAGCCGACACGAACTGGACTCGTGCGCAGCCGCCAATTTTCTTCAAAGGTAAGGTACAGTCAGTCAGGGCTCAGGTGTCGACTTTGATACATACATACACATATCACGCCTTTATCCCTTGCGGGGTAGGCAGAGCGTTAACGGCCTTAAGAATACGATCGCTATCGCCACATCTGTCATTTTTGAGGATTGTTTTTCATGGTTGTTTCAGAAAACATGTGTATCACTAAAGTGTCAGGTTGTCAGTCTGTCGCCTACAAATAGTAGTAGAAGTAACTAGAAAAAAAAGTCTTTATAAAATAGTCGTGCTTGAGTGTACAGCCGCCGACCGCAAGTTCGTGTCTTCGTGACCGTTACAGTGACCTCTGGCGGTCAAACGATGCCTCCGGGGATATAAAAAGACCCGCTGCTGGCAACACCTTGTAAGGAAACTAGGGTATTTAGACTAGTCTAGTACTAGATTTGTTCAGTTGCTATTAGCTTCCTTCTTTTCGTGTGGGACACCGAGTCGTCCAACGACCTGATGAACCCAAGTGTCAAAATGTTTCAACCACATTCTACAAGTACCAGGCTTCTGACATGGTTGTATAATGACCGCCGTCTAAGTGATCATAGACAACAGCAGCGTCTAAGTGATCTACTTGTAGTAGGCGGTTGAAAAATTCTGACATGGTCGTAATTCTGGGCCGTTGGATGACTCGGTGTCCCACACGAAAAGAGAAGAGAAAGAGCCACGTCTAACAAATATTAGTGACAGGTTGTCAGCCTGTCGCCTTAAGTTGTAATACACATGAAACTATTAGGTCCCTTAGTCGCCTCTTACGACATCCACGGGAGGAAATGGGTGATGCTATTCTAAGCCACCACATATAAAATTGCATGAAATAAAAAAAGAAACACAAATAACAACCCCAAAGCCCTTTTCAGTTCAAGCATAACAACATAAGGATAAGGTCTCCAAATAAAGAAGACGATAAAAGTCGACAACCGTCCCAGTTGTTCGCACCCTTACACCCTGAGTACTACTTCGTCTAATAATAGAAGGCAAATATGGTGCGTTTGGACCCAGGCGACTTCGTAAGAAACAGGGTGTCTGCAAGGTGACCGTTTGTTTAAAATTTTAGATGAATGTTTATAGTATTCTATGAAGCAACGAACACCGCCGTAATAGATTACTAAACTTTTTCACAAAACCCAGGCTTAGTCTGAATTTTTACCTTCTTTTACTTTGTTTTCCACAAGTATGTCCCATTTCCGATTGTCTATCCGGAAAAAAAAACGAGAAAAATGAATGTCCAATAGTTGGCCCAATTGTCGGCCTTTCCAGAAAACGGCCTTCTGGAAAATCTCTAAAACATACATATACATACGCATTACACGCCTTTATCCCTTGCGAGCTAGGCAGAGCGTAAACGGCCGTAAATACGGCCACTATCAAGTCTGACGGTATGACAGATATTGAAGGTTTTTTTTCGGATGATTTAGATCATGATCAATTGAAGATGATTCCTGTAAAACAAGCTACCGTCTTTAATATCCCAGAAGTCAATTCATTTAAAATGGAAAAATATTTTTAATCCCCCATCTCCTTAAGTCACTCACTGTAGTATAGTGTTGCCAGCTTATGAGGTAATAATAGATGTAACGGTTGACCTTTCACAGAACGCATTTTATGGTCTCATCTAAACTCGTAAGGGTGAAGAAATAAACCAGCCAGGACTGCGTTGGACGATCCTCGCCTTAAGTGGCACTTCTTCTAATAATAGAAACAAATGCTCGTTTCCTTTCATCACCTGGCGCAGGGAGAGTTACGACTCTACGAAGCCAATAAGGGACTGCCTAGAAAATACAGATGGCGCGTTTGAGATTCTTGAGTGTTTGTTATTGGTTCTCCTTTTAAGTTGTGGCGTCACATCTCATGGGTCGAGACGTATTTTGCCAATGTCAAAGTAGTCAAGTAGTTAGGTGAGTCAGAGTAAAGTTTGTAGCATTACGCCGAGGGAGAGCCATCATCCACAACACAGTGATTTTTGTTTTAGCTACACTATGTTTACAGTGCCGCGTGATGCCGGATTTGAATAGCATCTGCCCACATCCTTCATGCGTGGGTGTCGTAACAGGCGACTAAGGGACTCGAGAGATTGGTGTATTACATTTTTTAGGTGATACACATGTTTTCTGAAGCATGGAAAACAAAACTCAAAAATGTCAGACGCGGCGATAGCGACCGTATTCTTACGGCCGTTAACGCTCTGCCTACTACCCCGCAAGGAATAAAGGCGTGATATATGTATGTATGTATGTTTACAACGAATATGGACGGAATGAGGCCGAAGGTGTCCGTGTGTTTCACGCAGGATATTACTAAAAGGTGAACGGAACGTTTCCAATTGGTACTGAAATGTTTCCCAAACATGCGTTGTGTGAATTAATTTCGAAAATCGACAAAAGTGATCGTATGATGAATCGTACTGCGCCGTGAAGTACGGAACAAGAGAGCGGGTACAGCTCCTCTGACATCGAATTCCGTCGAGCCGAAGAGGACGGAAGCGGCACCGCAGGGAGAAACCAACGCGGCAGGTTCTCTCATGGCGGCCGCCAACGCCCCCAACGGAACATCGACGCAGAAACGGAAGCCGAGGAGGCGGAGGAGGCGAGCATCGCCCTCGCCCCCTCAGGACGTGAAAGAGCCGGGCCAGCCACGTCAAGAGCCACCCACGGGTCCGCTGGGAGTGGCCGGCACCTCTTTAAGTGAACCACAGAGGGAGAAGCCGAAGCCCCAGCCGGCCCCAAGACTAAAGACGAAAAGAGCAGCCGTCCTACAAAAGGACAGACAGGTCCTGATACCGGCGATCAGGACCCTCACTGATGTTCTGGCCGCGCTCCGTGAAGGCGAAGACGCGGTACCCATCATCAGCTCTAGCCTCCTGCGCCTGATGTCGTCCTTCGGCGACGTCACGACCGCCATGGGCGGCCTGGAGGCTAAAGCGCTGAGATAATCTGCTCAAGGTGGTGCTGTCTAAGCACAGCCTAACGTGGCCGTCGCCTGTCTACATCCACTACTCCGTGTCGAGTAGTCAGGATCGTGGGCACGCACGACGAACCCAGGATAGCCCGGCACCCGCCGCTTACCCGGACATGACCGCTGCCTCGGGACTTCCTCGCGAGACAGCCACCAGGATACGACCACCAGAGGACGAGCCGCCGCTGGCTGATGGGCACTAACTGGGCCTCCCCCAATGGGGAATCACCCGGCTGGTACGACCTCGCCGCGGCGTGAAGTCCTCCTGGCACCCGGACTACCACCGCACTTAACCTAGTGCCCCCGATCGCCCCGCCTGTATAAGCAGGCGGCGTTTAGCACCCACGCCAGTGCTGCTGCGCAGCCGCCGAGAGGAAGACAACAGACAGTGAATAGTTTGCGTCCTCCATTATCCATGAAAGACATACAATTAATATCATGCCAATGCGCGACAGGTTGCCGAACAACGAAGTGCATTTGTGTTAAGAAGCGGCTAAATTGAATGAAGGGCGTTTGCCATATCGATTCTGTTTCAATCAATATAATTCTGAAGAGTCTTTCAATCAAGATTGTGATTAAACTTTTTTTTTTTATTATAGTTCAATACTTTTTAATACAAATAATTAACCAATTTAACTTAAATTATAATTTCAGTCTAGTTTCAATTCACTACATCCTTTTTAAAGCCAGTTGGAACGTTAGACTTGGTACGACTTTTTAAAGATAAATAAGCAGTTCCAGCGAGACTTGGCATGTTTTTTACAGAATGTTTTTTGGTGGGATTTGGATTCATAAGAAATGATGTTCTTTGCAAGTTGCTGATATACAAACAAAAAATTTATAAATATAGAAAGTACATTGACAGCAGCGTCAATAGCAAGCGCATTTGTACGCAACTACACCACTCGGTTCACGCGAATAGGTATATCTTAGTGATTTCAGGGTCCAGTTCAATAATACTTACATTTTTGAATAGCTGAATGTCCACTCTATAATTTATTACAAAACTATTTTTTTCGAAAAACTACTAGTTTTCGAACAATCCGTACTTAAAAACTAGAGTATTTACTGCAAGGCTTTAAATAAGAAGATAACTCATAAACTATAATGAATAAGTATTATATGTCTATGGATGAAACATACAACAGTTTATTAGCTTTAAAACGCAATTATTATTTTTTAAATCGGTACAGTATATTTCGAGTTATAGCGTAAAAACAAAACTGCTCTTCCGCCATCTTTGATTCCCCCCCCCCCACCCTCTAACCCACTTTTGCACTCTACGACCGACAGTTCCGTATTGTGGACATCACAAGGAATCCAACGATACCAATCGTAGGTATTTAGAGAAATTACAAATGAAAATCTGTTTCTAGAGCACTTTTGCTCAAAACTGACCGTACTATTAGGCAAATACAATATTTAACACGGCAACTGAAATCCTTTTTAGGCAACTTTCTATTAAATCACAAAAAAACTAACTTTGCAGAGATTAAATATCTTAGCAACAATAAAACTATAAAAGCAAAAAAATCCTAAAAAGCTTAAAAACCGGCTGCTACTGTAAGGTATCAAATTATAACAAGCGTGATTGTCACGATTTGGTTTATTTAGATCCTTACAAATGTAGCCAAAAGAATTTCTTCAAGATCTTGATTGTATCTATTTCAGACCTTAGTCAAGTTTATAGACGACCCCATAAGACCCGGAATGGTATCAATTTGTCGCCGCGTTAAATACATGCCTTATAAGGCAACCTTCGTAGGTGGCAACTAGCGTTGCCGAACTATCGATAGTAAAACAATCGATAGTTTTCCTATCGAAACCCCTATACAATCGATAGGCCAATCGATAGTATCGATACTATCGATACTATCGATACTATCGATTGTTCAGAATGAGGCAATACTATCGGTCAGCTTCGATAGTATCGATACTATCGATAGTATCGAAGCTAACAATCGAAAAAACAATCGATAGTATCGATAGTATCGAAGCTGACAATCGAAAAAACAATCGATAGTATCGATAGTATCGATAGTTTTGGTCTATCGATAGTCGGCCGATGAGCGATAGTATCGTTCAGTCAGGTATGGATATTTTATTTTACATACATATAATTATCATGACTTTATCTCTTGTGGGGTAGACAGAGCGTTCACGGTCGTAAAATTACTCAGTAAAGCGACAGTAATCATTGCTGTCGCTTGCTATCGCCGCGTCTGAGGGCCGTTTCAGTAATTCGCGTATCACTAAAGTGACAGGTTGTCAGCCTGTCGCCTAAAATTGCAATACACATGAAACCCATGGGAAAGAAATAGGATGATGCTATTCTTAGCCGGCATCCCACGCCTAATGGGTTAATTATTGTATATGGATTATTTTAAAAGATTTTTAAAATTTTAATAATTAAAGTAAATTCATTTAGCCATAGTATTTAGCAATGAATGAATTAGTTATACAATTAGATACATAAAAATACACCTATAGTTTTAAAGGCATTTGCACACTAGATGCGTGCGCCTGCGTTTGCGTGCGTGCGGGAAAAAATAGTATGGATATGACAGGAGAATGAAATCGACGCATCACGTGATGTATCACAATAGATACCTACGCATCACCTGTCATGTCAAGTTGTAGCGACCTCTGGTGGCTACAACATGAAGCTCACGCAAGTAGTTCACATGCATACAAGACGCAACAGGAGTTCTCAACATATCGGAGAGATGGCGCCACGTGACAGAACAATGGGCCTGAAACGCGATATCGAAGTGTTCACCGCGCAACGCATATATACAACTTCTAATCCAATCCAGGTGGACCCGTCGGTCCCCTGGCCACAACACCCGGCCAGGCGGGTAGCTACCCTTTTCCCGACACCACCTGGATTCATCCTGTCACCCGCCATAAAGTAATAAAACAAAAATTGTACAAGAAAGGCTATTATGAAATATCTGATTATATGCAGGATAAATCTCCATGGGAGTAGTTTTAAATGTATACGTAAAGTTGACTTTAAATGACGAAACAGGTATAATTATCTACTGTATACATATTATATTGTATTTTATGTTTATTTCAGCATAGCCATTTTCGGCTATTAATTTTTTATTACTATTTTTTTAACTTAGCTAGGGTAGCTTAGGGCATGAGCAATTGTATTTAGAATATATATTTAGAATATTTATAATATATATAATATATACTGAAACGGCCCTCAGACGTGGCGATAGCAAGCGACAGTAATGATTACTGTCGCTTTACTGAGTAATTTTACGACCGTGAACGCTCTGTCTACCCCACAAGATATAAAGTCATGATAATTATATGTATGTAAAATAATCCATACCTGACTGAACGATACTATCGCTCATCGGCCGACTATCGATAGACCAAAACTATCGATACTATCGATACTATCGATACTATCGATTGTTTTTTCGATTTTCAGCTTCGATACTATCGATTGGCCTATCGATTGTATAGGGGTTTCGATAGGAAAACTATCGATAGTTTTACTATCGATAGTTCGGCAACGCTAAACCGCATAAAATATAAAATACAACAGCTGTTTGAATGAATATAGCGAATGGTTTGGTTTAAAACGAAGCGCTCACTCATTCTTTTGTCATACTCGTTCTTTATTCATTCTCTTCGTCTTGTCATTGTCACAGGTTAGCGTTGCCGCTCGATAGTGGACTATCGATAGACAATCGATAGTCTATCGATAGTTTTTCGATAGTAAGAACTATCGATTTTTAATTCGAAAAAACAATCGATAGTATCGATAGTATCGATAGTTTTGGTCTATCGATAGTCGGCCGATGAGCGATAGTATCGTTCAGTCAGGTATGGATTATTTTACATACATATAATTATCATGACTTTATCTCTTGTGGGGTAGACAGAGCGTTCACGGTCGTAAAATTACTCAGTAAAGCGACAGTAATCATTGCTGTCGCTTGCTATCGCCGCGTCTGAGGGCCGTTTCAGTAATTCGCGTATCACTAAAGTGACAGGTTGTCAGCCTGTCGCCTAAAATGGCAATACACATGAAACCCATGGGAAAGAAATAGGATGATGCTATTCTAAGCCGGCATCCCACGGCTAATGGGTTAATTATTGTATATAGATTATTTTTAAAGATTTTTTAAATTTTAATAATTAAAGTAAATTTATTTAGCCATAGTATTTAGCAATGAATGAATTAGTTATACAATTAGATACATAAAAATACACCTATAGTTTTAAAGGCATTTGCACACTAGATGCGTGCGCCTGCGTCTGCGTGCGTGCGGGAAAAAATAGTATGGATATGACAGGAGAATGAAATCGACGCATCACGTGATGTATCACAATAGATACCTACGCATCACCTGTCATGTCAAGTTGTAGCGACCTCTGGTGGCTACAACATGAAGGTCACTCAAGTGGTTCACATGCATACAAGACGCAACAGGAGTTCTCAACATATCGGAGAGATGGCGCCACGTGACAGAACAATGGGCCTGAAACGCGATATCGAAGTGTTCACCGCGCAACGCATATATACAACTTCTAATCCAATCCAGGTGGACCCGTCGGTCCCCTGGCCACAACACCCGGCCAGGCGGGTAGCTACCCTTTTCCCGACACCGCCTGGATTCATCCTGTCACCCGCCATAAAGTAATAAAACAAAAATTGTACAAGAAAGGCTATTATGAAATATCTGATTATATGCAGGATAAATCTCCATGGGAGTAGTTTTAAATGTATAAAGTTGCCTTTAAATGACGAAACAGGTAGAATTATCTACTGTATATATATTTTATTGTATTTTATGTTTATTTCAGCATAGCCATTTTCGGCTATTAATTTTTTATTATTATTTTTTTAACTTAGCTAGGGTAGCTTAGGGCATGAGCAATTGTATTTAGAATATTTATAATATATACTGAAACGGCCCTCAGACGCGGCGATAGCAAGCGACAGTAATGATTACTGTCGCTTTACTGAGTAATTTTACGACCGTGAACGCTCTGTCTACCCCACAAGAGATAAAGTCATGATAATTATATGTATGTAAAATAATCCATACCTGACTGAACGATACTATCGCTCATCGGCCGACTATCGATAGACCAAAACTATCGATACTATCGATACTATCGATACTATCGATTGTTTTTTCGATTGTCAGCTTCGATACTATCGATAGTATCGATACTATCGAAGCTGACCGATAGTATTGCCTCATTCTGAACAATCGATAGTATCGATACTATCGATTAAAAATCGATAGTTCTTACTATCGAAAAACTATCGATAGACTATCGATTGTCTATCGATAGTCCACTATCGAGCGGCAACGCTAGTGGCAACCCATGTCCAGCAGTAGACTGTCGTGAACCTGGATAAATAACGCAATACCTAAAACTCCTCGTGTATCAAATCTCTAATCCATAAACATTTCTGGCCCGGTAATCGAACCGAAACGGCGCTGCTTACCGGCCGACCAAACACGGGTTTAGCAATAACTACTACACTTCAAAGGCAACATGTTTACATACAGAATGTTGATTTTGAGCGCACACATACATACATATCACGCCTATATCTCTTTCGGGGTAGGCAGACCGTAAACAACCGTAAAAACGGTTATTTAAGCCACGTCCGACAAAAGTTTGAGTTTTGATTTCAGTACACTGTGTATTACCAGAGTGACAGGTTGTCAGCCTGTCGTCTAAAATTGCAATACAGATCAAGCCTCAAATCCCTTAGTCGCCTCTTATGACACCCACGGGAAAGATATGGGGTGATGCTATTTTAATCCGGCGCGAATTATGAGCGTTTTTGGTATATACTTCTTTCGCTTACATTTTATGGTCGCGATCCGGCACTACGAGTGTTAGAATTATAGCTGTGGTGACCTTGTAGTACAGTCACTGATTCTCACAAATACTAATTAGGTACTATGTACAACACAACCTTATTTCTAAATTACTATTTACATTAATCTATTTACACTTTAATATTTACAATAACTTATGTACTAAATTATTTACATGATAAATTGTAATAACTAATAATAATATTACTTAAAATATTGTTTTACAAACAGCGCGACATACTGTTTAAATTTCATTATATTAGCACTTTGCGCGCTGTAGGCAGGCCGGTTCTATCCGCCCTGCCGGGCGCGCCCGCGCAATCCCCGCGGTCGCCTGCTCACCTGACCACGCGGCCTGCGCCGGCGACGCTCACTAGTCGAGACACTATCACGACGCGGAGCGCACGCTCGCTTATGCAATTTTCTGTGCCTACTCGCTGCGCGATCTTTTGCTTTGGCTATACGTTAAGACTTTCTTCCGCTTACCTATATTCTGTGCTTCTCTTAAACTTTCTCCTTCTGTACTGTTTGCTAATACTGTGAACTATCATTCTTGCTTCATTTCATACTTCAATAAACTGTTTTGTGTTAAGAAGATCTGTGCTGGTTTCTATTGCTTCAAACCTATCAAGCTATACTTACCTACACATCGGATACCACACACAGTAAGCGACCTCATTGGTGACTCCTTTGTGCACGATGGCAGAGAAGAATCCAGAAGGTACGGATGGCGGCGAGTTACATCGCGTAGGCGTGAGGGTACCACCATTCTACCCTCAGAAACCGGCGCTGTGGTTTGCCCAACTTGAGAGCCAGTTTGTCTTATCAGGCATTACCGCGGACACCACGAAGTTCCACTATGCCTTTGGACAGCTGGACCCTAACTACGCGGTTGAAGTCGAAGATGTTGTCACCAGCCCCTCTTTTGCCAATGCTGCAGACAAATATGAGCAGCTTAAGACTGAACTGGTGAAGAGACTTTCAGCATCCCGTGAGAAGAAAGTGAATCAACTACTCACACGCGAGGAGCTGGGCGACAGGAAGCCGTCGCAATTCCTGCGGCGTCTGAAAGATTTGGCGGGACCCGAGGTGCCTGACGACTTCCTGAGGTCCATATGGAGCAGCCGTCTACCCAGCGGAACTCAGACAATCATAGCGTCGCAGTCCAAATCAACCCTGGATGAGGTAGCTGAGCTAGCAGACAGGATACAGGATGTAGTCTCGCTCAGTCCCCAAGTAGCAGCAGCAGAGGCTAGTACGGCAGGTCCAAGTGCGCTGGCTGGTCAAATAGCAGCGCTGACCCGGCAAGTGCAAACGCTGACGTCACAGATGGGCAGAAGTTCGAGATCGCGTAACAGGAGCGGTTCACACCACGGCAGGCGTTCCCGTTCCCGTACGCGTTCCACTACGCGTTCCCAGTCAAACTACCGGAAGTTTCCACTCTGCTGGTACCACGCGAAGTTCGGGAGCAACGCTGCAAAATGCATATCGCCGTGTGACTACGCGGGAAACTCACAGGGCAGTCGCAAGTAGCGGCCATCGGCTGCCCAGGTTCTGGTCGCTTATTCGTCACCGACCTACGCTCAAAAATACAGTTCCTAGTGGACACTGGCAGTGACGTATGTGTTATCCCTAAATCTTTAATTAAGGAACGACGTGCAAAAACTAACTTTGAATTGTGCGCAGCTAACGGTTCTAAAATTTACACCTACGGTTATTGCAATCTTGTTTTAAACCTAGGCTTGCGCCGTGACTTTGCTTGGCAATTTATTGTTGCAGATGTGACGAGGGCGATAATAGGAGTGGATTTTTTATACTACTATAATCTTATGGCCGACGTTAGGAACAAACGTCTAGTCGATAATAATACAACGCTCTCCGTCGCGGCTTTGCTTGCACAATTTTCAATTGAAATTTCTTCAGTCAAGGTAGTTACAGGTAATTCTGAGTATCACACACTACTCGAACACTACCCTGAAATAACACGACCTCATGGCATTCATCGCACACCCAAACATAACACGGTACACCATATCAGAACCACACCTGGGCCACCAGTATGTAGCGCACCTCGCAGGTTAGCACCCGATAAGCTGAAGGTTGCCAAGGCCGAATTCGAGTCCATGTTGCAGAGTGGTACTTGTCGACCTTCAGAATCCTCGTGGGCATCTCCTCTCCACCTTGCGCCCAAGAAAGACAACGGTTGGCGCCCCTGTGGCGATTATAGGATGCTGAACGCCAGGACCGTCCCAGATAAGTACCCGATCCGTCACATCCAGGATTTCGCACACTGTCTGGCTGGTTGCAAGGTGTTCTCGACCATCGACTTGGTAAAAGCGTACAACCAGATCCCCGTTCACAAAGATGACATCCCGAAGACTGCTATCACGACGCCGTTCGGTCTTTACGAATTTCCGTACATGACGTTCGGGCTTCGTAATGCCGGTCAGACGTTTCAGCGCTTCGTGGATGAAATGCTACGGGGTCTGGACTTCACATACGCCTACCTGGACGACTTTTTGGTATTTTCCAAGGACGAGGAAACCCATAAGCAGCACCTGCACCAGCTGTTTGCAAGACTCCGTGACTATGGCATGGTCATCAACACAGCCAAGTGTGTGTTTGGGGTACCAGAGGTGACCTTCCTGGGTTACAGCATCACTGCTGAGGGCACGAAACCGTTGCCTTCTAAGGTTGAGGCGATCAAGGACTTCCCAGTCCCCAAAACGGTACGAGAGCTCCGCCGATTCTTAGGCATGGTGAATTTTTACCGCCGTTTTATTCCAGGCGCAGCTTCGCACCAAGCACCGTTGAACGCTCTCTTAACAGGGTCTGTAAAGGGTTCACATCCTGTGAAATTTACAGCCCTAGAACAAGACGCGTTTGAGGCCTGCAAGAACGGTCTTAGTCAGGCCGCAATGCTGGCACATCCTGAGTGTGACGCCAAGTTGGCGTTGGTCACAGACGCATCGGACAAGGCGATTGGTGGAGTTTTGCAGCAGCTCAAGGACAATGCATGGCAGCCGCTCGCGTTCTACTCCCATAAGCTGAGTCCGTCGCAGGCTAAGTACTCTCCCTATGACCGCGAGCTCTTGGCTATCTATGAGAGTGTCAAGTACTTTCGCCACATGTTGGAGGCAAGGCATTTTGTCATATATACAGACCACAAGCCTTTGGTGTATGCCTTCCAGTCGCGTAAGGACAATTGTTCCCCCAGACAGTACAGGAACCTGGACCTGATTGCCCAGTTCACCACGGACATCAGGCACATCTCGGGGAAGGACAATGTTGTGGCGGACACTCTCTCCAGAGTTGACGAGGTAGTACAACCAGTAGACCTTCATAGGTTGGCTACTTCTCAACGGGCAGATGGCGAGCTGGAGGAATTGCTGGACGGAGACACTTCGTTGCGTCTGAAGCTTGTACGAATTCCAGGGTCTGGTGAAAAGCTGTACTGTGACGTAAGTACCAACGACCTGAGACCTTACGTAACCAAGTCTTTGCGCCGGCAAGTCTTCGACAGCCTTCATTCCCTCAGCCATCCTGGTGCAAACGCCACAGCGAAGCTGGTTGCTGAAAGGTTCGTTTGGCCAGGTATGAGAAAAGACTGCAGGGAGTGGTCACGTAGCTGCTTGGCTTGCCAACGGTCTAAGGTTACACGTCACGTCAGCTCTCCTCTGGGATCATACAAGCTTCCCAAGGGTAGATTCACCTTTATACACATTGACCTCATAGGTCCATTACCTTTGTGTCAAGGCTTTCGCTATTGCCTCACGGCCGTCGACCGGTTTACTCGTTGGCCTGAGGCAATACCAATTGTCGACATGACAGCCGAGACAGTAGCTCAGGCTTTAGTGAGTGGGTGGATATCTCGCTTTGGTTGCCCCATGGACATAGTGTCAGACAGAGGCAGGCAGTTTGAGTCAGCCCTATTCAGGAACCTGTCGCAGCTGGTGGGTTTCCAGCACAGGAGAACCACTGCCTACCATCCTGCCTGTAATGGTCTTGTGGAGCGGTTTCACCGGCAGCTCAAAGCCGCCATAACCTGTCACAGTACGGCAAACTGGGTAGAGGCACTTCCTCTTGTTCTTCTAGGGGTCCGTTCAGCTGTCAAGGAGGATCTTCAGACCTCATCAGCTGAGCTCCTTTATGGGGAACCTCTGCGTCTTCCAGGAGAATTTTTCGATCCTCCATCAAATGACATTTTGGATATGTCGGAGTATCTTTCCCGCATCAGGACGTTTGCTAGGGAATTACGACCATCGCCAGCTTCGCGGCACAGCGGTAAGAGGCCCTGTTTTATTTTTAAGGACCTAGCATTGTCGTCTCATGTATTCCTCAGGGACGACACAGTAGGTGGAACTTTTAGACCTGCTTATTCTGGTCCTCACGAAGTCCTGGAGCGCGGAGATAAGGTGTTTAAGTTAATGGTGAAGGATAAGAAGGTGACAGTATCAGTAGACCGCCTAAAACCGGCCTACATACTGGTTGACCCCGATACAGCATCACACACATCACCATCCACACTTACACACACTCCACAGGTAACACTTTCACGCACACAAGCATCACCACATATACCATCACATAACCAGAGTACTTGTAACTTACCTGAAGCTGAAGGAAGGTTCTATACGACTACACGTTCAGGACGTAGGGTAAAATTTCCGGACTATTATCGCCCTTGACGGTCTCTGGGGGGGAGTGATGTGGTGACCTTGTAGTACAGTCACTGATTCTCACAAATACTAATTAGGTACTATGTACAACACAACCTTATTTCTAAATTACTATTTACATTAATCTATTTACACTTTAATATTTACAATAACTTATGTACTAAATTATTTACATGATAAATTGTAATAACTAATAATAATATTACTTAAAATATTGTTTTACAAACAGCGCGACATACTGTTTAAATTTCATTATATTAGCACTTTGCGCGCTGTAGGCAGGCCGGTTCTATCCGCCCTGCCGGGCGCGCCCGCGCAATCCCCGCGGTCGCCTGCTCACCTGACCACGCGGCCTGCGCCGGCGACGCTCACTAGTCGAGACACTATCACGACGCGGAGCGCACGCTCGCTTATGCAATTTTCTGTGCCTACTCGCTGCGCGATCTTTTGCTTTGGCTATACGTTAAGACTTTCTTCCGCTTACCTATATTCTGTGCTTCTCTTAAACTTTCTCCTTCTGTACTGTTTGCTAATACTGTGAACTATCATTCTTGCTTCATTTCATACTTCAATAAACTGTTTTGTGTTAAGAAGATCTGTGCTGGTTTCTATTGCTTCAAACCTATCAAGCTATACTTACCTACACATCGGATACCACACACAGTAAGCGACCTCATAGCATTGATTTGTTACTTTGATTGATAGCAATTGAGTAGTCTTTTACTTCATAATTCATTCGTAGAGTATGCGCGATAATAGCGGTTCGAGCATGCGATATCTTGGTAATTTTAACCTTTTTCTTTTTTTTCGAGTCAATACAATGATTTAAATTAGATCTTTTCCTGCCAAAACTACACAGGTAGTTTCAATAATAATTTGATTTCAAAAGCCTGCTAATTGTAGAAGACGGTTGAAAAATTCTGAAACTTGGGTTTATGGGGTCGTTGGCGACTTGGTGTCCCACACGAAAAAAGAGAGAGGGAGAGTAATATTTTATAATAAATATGGGTCCATTTTTCTGTTCGCCGATAATGACTAATGCCCATAACGATAATGACCAGTAAACCTAACTTGCAAACATAGTTTCAGTTTATATGAGCTCAGCATATACGGGTTGTAAGGGACAGCGTCCCGAATACTGATAGGGTGCAAGCGGACCATGAAATTGAACAACTTTCCCCTAGGAACATAAGTCAGGAAACGTCAAAAAATGTTTGGTTTCCCATAGTAAATGCAGTCTGCCGATCGCGATTTTGTATAAGTGGTCGGAATTTTTTTGTCGTTTCCTGACATAATATGTTCCTAGGGGAAAGTTGTTCAGTTTCATTTTCTGCTTGCAACCTCAGTATCCGGGACGCTATCTCTAACACCCTGTATAATAGTACTAGCAGTTATAAGCCAGTTTTATCTATCCAATATTAAGCTTATTCTGACCACGTCCATTGCGGTGGGGTTAATGAGGATTTCGGTCTGACCTATATAGAAAATTCTCTATTTGTGCTTAATATTACTTTTTATTTTTGCAGTAGATAAATGCTATGAGAACCAGATTAGATAACTGGCAATGAGGCGAATACACCGAATAGCCAGACTCTATATTCTTATAACTGATGGTAGCTATAGTTAGTGTTCTTTGTTGATGGTGAAACAGCCTCCTAAAGAAGATAGAACAACTGTTTAAGAATGACTAAATGTACATATTTTTTCAATTTTGATTTAATTCAATTTGATAGGCTATTTCATGGGCTGTTTCACCCTTTAAAATATTTGCAGCTAATATTTTTACGTCCTGTATAGTTTTAAAAAGACTTAGAACCTTATAGAGCCAGGGATACTATAGCTGGCTTTTGAATAATCCAACTTAAATCCTTTAATAAACCAACTGAATTTAACCAAATAGCCTTTTTGTAGCTTCAGCGTGACCAATATTAAGTGCAGTCAAACCGTACAGTGCGGTGGGTTTAACGCGGATTACGGAATTACGGGTCATAGGGCATTGACCTGGGGTCAATCACTCTTTTGCATTTAGGTATTTTTCGCAAATGTACAAAGATTTTCAAAATTGCATACATACCTAAATCACGCCTTTATCCCATGTGGGGTAGGTAGAGCGTTAACGATCATAAACCAACCACGTCTGACAAGTACTGAGGGCCCTTTCAGATGATTCGTGTATCACTGTAGTGACAGGTTGTCAGTCTGTCGCCTAAAAGTTGTAATACACCTGAAACCCTCAAATCCCTCAGTCGCCTCTTACGACATCCACGGGTAGGAAATAGGATAATGCTATTCTAAGCCGCCATCACACGGCAATTATACTGACTTGTCCCGGATTTTTTGATGAGAAGTGTATAACTCATAGTTGAATGTAAACACATTACCGCCATAACGGGACTATAAACATTCTAATGAATTAAGCTATAAATAGTATATAGTATAGCACGTGTTCATTCACCTGCAGTTGCGAGCAAGGCGATAAAAATATGGAAGCATGGTACCTGTCAGTCGGCACGCGTAGGGCTGCCTCTGACTCGGTATTATATTCGACGACCGATGTGGCGTAGTGGTAGTGCGACTGCCTCTGACGCAGAAGGTTTCGGGTTCGATTCTCGGTGGATCACTCACGAAATTGACATTTATCACTTTGTGAATTATTTCCCAGTCTGGTTTGGACATTGCGGGCTGAACCACCCGATTTTCCGTAAGTAAGATGGTTCCGTGTTTCGGATGACACGTTAAGCCGTAGGTCTCGGTTGCTGTCTGTGATCACTTAGACGGTGTCGTTTCAAGCCTGCTACTTGTAGAAGGTGGTTGAAAAATTTTGACACTAGGGCTCATCGGGTGGTTATACGAAAAGAGAGAGTATTATCTTTGGAGCAACGAAAAGGAACCTAGCTCTAACCATAGTACATAATAAACCAAAACGCTTGCCGTGTCTGTCCCTATGTCTGTATTTAGACTGCGAGACACAACGGGTTTTGATATGGTTACAACTTATTTCCACGGAAAAATGAGTAAGCTATATTTCTATCCTAAAAAAAATTGAGTTTAGATAATATAGCATGCTGCTCGTAAATGCTTGACAA
This sequence comes from Keiferia lycopersicella, assembly GCA_029255805.1. NCBI lineage: Eukaryota > Metazoa > Arthropoda > Insecta > Lepidoptera > Gelechiidae > Keiferia > Keiferia lycopersicella. The sequence continues at coordinate 9,402,082 of JARACZ010000020.1, read as the reverse complement.
AAATTCAACTGTATCTTACCGCTCTTGAATATTAAGATACCAAGTACCACCCCTACTGTAATATAAACTGTTACAAAACGGATTACGATGCAGTCGTGTTTAGTCGCGTTGGCGGACGGATGCAAGATTTGCTGCATAACACGAGATTGGTTTATCTTCTGACTTCCGCGGCTTGTTTGGCTCTCATTCATACCTTTGTTATTATCATTATCTTGGGTAAACAACACAGCTTGTTCCAAGTTTCACTTTTGTACATACATATATCACGCCTTTATCCCTTGCGGGTTAGGCAGAGCGTTGGCCATAAAAATACGGTCGCTATCGCCACATCTGACAAATGTTTGATTTTTCAGAAATGGGGTGATGCTATTCTAAGCCGACATCACACATTAAAGTGTAGTACAAAAGTGCTGTGTGATGCCGGCTTAGAATAGCATCACTCCACATCCTTCCCGCGGGTGTCAGAAAAGGCCACTAAGGGACTCAAGAGTATTGGTTATATTACAATTTTTAGGCGACAGGCTGACAACTGGTCACTATTGTGATATACATGTTTCCTGAAATATTCTTGGAAAACAATCCTACAGACGACAGACGTCAGACGTGGCGATAGCCTGTCGCTATACTTAAGTGATATACCCTGATATACCGTATTCTTACGCCCGTTACCTCTCTGCCTACCCCTCAACGGATAAAGGCGTGATATATGTATATAATATATATATATATATATATAATAATTTTTTTATTTTTTTTTAGTAATTTTTTATTCGATAAATTTGGGTGCAGTTTCACTGATTTTTATATGTACACTTTATGAAGACTCACACTGTATATGTATGTACCTTGTCTGATAGAATTTTTATGATGAGATCAGATATGAGTAACAGAAATCTTTACTTGGTTAAATAATAAACTAATCAATAGGTTTAATACCTATTTTGGTTAGTGAAGACGAACACACTACACAATAAAATGTCAAGGAGTTTGGTTATCGCAAAAACGTGTTTCTATTGAGTCAAGCAAGTGTCGTGTGTCTGAGCGGAAATGCAACTAGACAACACCACTAATGTATGCACCCCAGCCATTCAGAAACTAGCTGCTGACCTATTTGTACGTGAATATATTATTGATGCCGGCTTAGAATAGCATCACACCACATCCTTCCCGCGGGTGTCGTAAGAGGCTATAACAAACGATATCCGGGCCCTTATAATTTAAATATAGCGACATCTGTTGACCTTAATACTATTAAGTCAATTGGTACCAAAGATGGTACCAGTATACTACAGTGGCTCAACCCTAGTCTTTGATGGGAGCGGGATTGGTTCGGTAACTGGATAAGAGATGGCGCTGGGAGTCATATTTAGGTCGATTGTTTGTGAAGGTGGGATTCGTGTGTGTGTGTGTGTGTGTGTGTGTGTGTGTGTGTGTGTGTGTGTGTGTGTGTGTGCATGTGTGTGTATTTATGAATGAAAATTATATAAAGTAGCGACGCCTGGTGTCGAGTAGGAGGATTATTTAGAAAATTTTAGAAGTACGTGTGTGTGTGCGAAGGTTCCGGAGAATTCAAGAAAAATAATTTTCGAGAAAATGTTTCGAGATTGATCGATTTTAGGACTATATAAGCCGGTCGCACGGCCGTCGGAGGAAAGTTTTAATTTTACGGAGACAACTCGCTGGATAAAGTGAAAAGGTTTCGAAGTAAAGTAAATCGGTGAAGAGTGTGTTGTGAGTTTGAAAGTTCGTCGTCCGCAATCAGCTGTTCGCGCCGTGGCAGCTGATTGATCCGCGGGTGAAGTTTGGTGTACCTAGTGCTGGTGTCTTGTTATGAGGAAAGAGGAGCAGCTGTGTCGCTGGAGGGTGCTGATGCTGTCGGTCTATTCAGCGAGGGTGGAAGCTGTTTGTTCTGGATAGTTTTGTCGAGAGATACTGTTTCCTGGGACTCGCCAGATAAGTACAAGTTTTGCTATTCTAAATCTTGTCAATTGTAGCTAATGAATCATAGATTTTTAGGCAAGAAAACAGTCTAAACTAAATATCTAGGTCTAGGTTATACTGAATAGTCTAGTTCAACCTATTTTTTATAGAAATTGACAAGATTTGGAAATGTTAGGCTTCTTTTTCTTAGGCTATACCTAGGTTTATTTCTTGTTGAACTTTGTATTTGTTTTGTTGTCAGATCCGTTTGAGTTCTTCATGCAAACCTTATCATTTCTTAATTCTGCAACCAACAACCATAATTTCTAAATCTTACAAAATCCTTTTTTTAATCTGCCTAAGCGATTGCTGATGTTTCAATATAGGTAATAGGTAGGCAATCCCTAAATCTGATCCTATCCTAACCTCTTCTATTCTACCAGAAGATATCAGGTCTGTGCCTGCACTGGACTAATTATTTATACCTACAGTTTTGATTTGTTCCTGTTGGGACTATCATATTAAAACTTTGTTGCTAAAGCGACTGAGGAGAAAACACTATTTGTGTCTTTTACTTACATGGGCTTTGCTCAGTGGTATTTATTAATAATATTTACAACTAATACTTACCTATTGTTTTGCTTTATAAGCAAAATATGTTCACAAGGCTGAAAGTGGCTTTGTTCATCAGTGGATTAAAAATCTACTATATTTATCACCTACTTGTGCTTACTATTTTATAGTTAAGTACCTTCATCATACTAAAAATATGGCTGGTAGATTAGAAATCTCCCATCCTTTGTTTCCTGTCTAAGAACAGGTTTCAGATGTTAATATGCATCTTAAATTATTTTATTGTTTTATAAAATCTCTCATGGCTTGCCTGAGAATACCGGTGTGTTAATACATACCAAATTAATTGTCATTGAATGATGTATGACAACTGCTATCCAACGCTCCTGATATAATATACTTACCTATAGTATTCTATATGGCTGTAACGATATCCTGTTCCTATAATCATTTATATGACCAAAGGAGGTAATTATGGGTTTCATGTCCGCACTAGCCACATCTATCTATATCTTACAATGGGATTAGCATTAGCGTCTCAACCTACTATTGGCTCGCGGAATGATCTCATTTTAAAGGGACTAATTTGCTAAATGCATACCCTTAACTTCCGTATGGAAATCATATAAATTGTATGGGGGAGTTCAGTACAGTCTTTATATTGAATACTGGCCTATAAGGTCAAAATAACAACAAACTACTACTGAATGATTCCAGTTGGAATTATATTATTCAACTGATAATAATACATCTGACACATTGGTGTCTTCTGGCTGGTCATGAAGACTGGTTATACTAATACAAAATCTAATATTTGTTCTTAAAGAACATCTGAATCTGTTCAAAATCCTGATCATTTTTCCGTAGCGCTGCTTCAGCGCTACAGTGTCAGTGTTATGACACATCTTTTAGCAGGAGAATAATCTCCAAATCCAAATCCAAATCTTCAAGGGGACCTGTTGGGCAGCGTTCAGATTTGATAATTGACTCCTTCCTTGTGGATGTTTTTGCATAATTCATGATTGTGTAAGAATATCCATGGGCAGGCATTTTGTCAAATATTGGATGTTGCTGGGTCGGAGGTCCATTCGATTGAGCGAGGATTGGGGGCTCGAATCGGTCTCGTTTGTCCGTCCCTGTTGTCCAACCTTATCCAACTAGTTATGCTTATGCCTACCTAATAGCTATTATAGTCCAAGAATTCCATATACCAGCTTAAAAGAACTATTGGTTTACTATATCTTATAAAACACAACGTATATAAGGGTCGTAACAATTATCTAGACGATCGCAACTAAAATTTATATCACGAGCCATTTCATCTAGACTTCTATGTGAGGTCTAGACCTTCTGTAGGTTCTATAGGTCTTCTATAAGGTCCCCGGGCCGCCGGTAGCCCAGGGTTGAACTGTTACATTTGGTGCCGTGACCAGGATAAGTGGTCCCAAATGTGGAATTCTTGGACATTTGGCTGGTTGGACAGGCTGTGGTGAAGAGTTTGCGAGGATTCGGTTGACCTTCTCACTGTTTTCACTGACGTTCACTTTTGTTATTGTTTTGGTTGTTGTGCACTTGGAGGGACAGGCGGGACGATTTAGGGCGCTTAGAAATAGCATACACGTCAATTTTTCGCTGAAAAACAAGAAATTAAATAGGTTTTACTAATATTTATGATCAAGAGCGGGGTTCGTATGGTATGCGTTCATGAGATAATTTTCCATTGCGGTTTTTTGAAATGTCAAAATCAAAATTCGAAAATTATAATGTCCGGAACGTTTGAATAAACTAAACTTATAAAATAACATTTTCTACGTAAATATTGTAACATATTAGCTTATTTGTGTGTTATTTAGATTTATTTTTCAATTAATTTAAATTATATTTCGGTCGTAAAAATACCCGTATAAAATTACGAACGTACCCTTAGTACGGTCACAGATTGGTTAACATTGTTTCTTTTAATGAACGAGACAAAAGATGTTTAAATTGTAGCGTAGTCTATGGTAAACACAATTCAGTTGTCACTTTAATCGTGCCAAAAAAGCAGCACGAGATTTACCGCGAAATTCAAACCTACTTATACTAGGATTTTCCACAGACAAGAGAATATCGATTCATTAATAAGAATCGAAATCGAGTCAATAATTTTTATAGGGGTGAACAGTTTGTTAATAAATTAAATAATGCATTTATTTTGTTCTAGTAATCATAGTAGAAAGAAAATCGATAAAGGTCAAGTTCCATTCTTTGTAGTGGTTACAGAATAAATACTAGAGGGCGCGGAAAGATTTGAGGCCGAGCGGTTAACATGGCGAAATTCGTTCAGGAATTTGATAGACGCGAACGTCTTACAAGTTAGAAACTGTAATATAATACGAATATGGTAGCATACCAATTATTCTGATGAATATTAATGTTACTTTCTAAATAAAATCGCTTATTTTATTTAATCTTTGAATACTTTTCTACAAATGAAGATTATAACGAAAATTGATGAATACGATCAATTTCATAATCGATAACCGTTATTAATATTGAGTAGGTAGGTACAGCACTAGTGCTGGCTGACGGATAATGACGGATTAAAAAAAAAAACAGTTCGAAGTTCGCTCGTGGAAATTGCAATCGTTCATTGTTTTGATTTGTTATTTTGTGTATATTTCGAGATTTTTCTATGAAAAGTAGGTCTTAGTAACTAAAATAGTAAGTAATACTAATGGCAAAGCAAGTTCAAACTCAGTTTACGTGTTCCTTTTGCTAGTACGTGTGCTTTTGTAAAAATATTCATCCATATAGTCTTTATGTCGCCAGTGTAGTGTAAATATGATAAAAATAGTGTTTTTAGTGAAAATATGTGAGGAACAAGATGAAACAGGCGTCACTTAGAACTCAGGTAACTTTGTTATATGTTTTTAGGTAGATAAGTAGGTTATAATCTCTTACTAAACTTTGTTTGGTTCCAACTTTGAAATTAGATATTCGTCCCTTTTAAAACATAGATTCCGCATAAATCACTCTAAGAAACCGGTAAAAACGTTATTCGGTGTCAGTTTTGACTCCAAACAGTTAACTTATCATATGAATCACTTGAGTTTTGAGTTCCAGGCATGATTCTAGTGTTCTTATGTTATGCCTATTTGAGTTCTATTGAAATTGTGTCATAACAATTATGAAACTTATTTGGCTGAGGACAGGTCATTTCATAAGTATTGATCTAATAATGAGACCGGGAATTTCACTATAAACCCAACAATACCTAAAGGATAACTTAGTGTCCCACAGGAAAGGAGAGAAGTAGTTACTTTGTCTGTACAAGCACTTAGATAATGATAAATTAGTGCAAATTATTATACATAATAAATTATGTCAGCTATTAAACATTCAACAACGGGATCAGTATGACTATATGATTAAATCAATATGTCCGCTTATTTTGCAGATAATAAACATAGGTATGAATAGAACCACATATAGTTATATCAATATATTGTAGAAAGTAATTTGAATTGTGTTTGATAGAATATTCTCCATCCATACATTTTGGTTAATAAACTTTGAATCTTATTCTGAGAGTATAGTGCAGATAGGTACCTATATATGATTATAATAACATATAGTTTAGGTATTTCTTTTACAATATAAAGTATAGGTATTTTATAATAATGGATTAAGACATATTATAGAAATCTAAAGTACTGGGGGCGAGAATAATTCTTATGAATGCATACTATACTATGAAATATCAGCAATCATAATTTTTGTACAGAATATTTAGGTCTAAGATACAAAATAAAATGCAAATTTGTAACATTTCCTTTTAATTTTAGGTGAGTACAAGGATATTCTAACAGAATTGTGCGGCTTCATAATGATGTGATCTGCGTTTAAACTATACTTAACTTAGAAAACCTAATACTCAGCGGTTGACTATATGCATATACATGTATACATGCGTATCGCACCTTTGTCTCTTGCGGGGTGGGCGGAGTGTTGGCGGTCGTGGGAATGCGGTCGCCGTCGCCATGTCTGACAGATATTTACAGCAGTGGAATGATGGTGATATGATAAGTGTATAAGGCTAAATTTGATGATGATGATTATGTGCATAAGAGCTGATGTGATAATGATGATAATCAATCAGTGACTTTAAATATTCTAAATTTTTTGTGTAAAAGCAAAACTATCAGAAGCCAGCGTTCAAAAATAATTTTAATTTAATTTTAAAATAAACTGTTTTCATTTATCTTGCAGGTGAACTTATGGCCTAGGAGGTGGTGTTCTGATTGTAGTCTAGGAGTTAGGGTCTATCTATGGTCTGAGAGATATTTATTGAAGTTATGGTCTAAGAGATGGTAACTAAAGAGTTGAGGTTAGCTAGCGAAGACCTAGGAAGTAAAGATTTAGTCTAGAAGTTGGTGTCTATCTTGTGTTAGAGTTTCAACTACCTACTTTTGTTACCAACTCGGTGTCATTCATTATTTTGTGTCCGGATAGGCAATGTATAGGGGATGTTTTATTCCTTGAATGCATGATGTATGTGTTGTGGTTTTGTGATAACTAACTATAGTCCGGGAGTTAGTGTCTATCTCTAGTATAAGAGTCAGTGATCAAATTATAGTCTAAGAGGTAGAGACTATAGATTGGGAGTTAGTGCTTGTTTTATTTTTTGTTTCAAATATTTATTTTCTAGTCTTTAATTAGTGAAATTATAGTCTAGGAGGTAGAGACTATAGGTTAGGAGGTAGTGCTCGTTTCATGTTGGTGTTCCAAATATCTATTTTCCGGATCAGTTTTTTTAAGAATTTTCGTGAAATTATAGTCTAGGAGGTAGAGACTATATGTCCATAGTCTAGGAGGTAGAGACTATATGTCCCTAACATTATGGTTGTTATGGTTGCTTTATTTTGGTGTTTCAAATACTTAGTTGCCGGATTGGTCTTCTTGAGAATTTGATTCTATAAGGAATGTTTTTGTCACTTGAATGGGTGATAGAAGTGTGAGTGGAATAGAGCGTAAGTTTGGTTGCTGCTTGAGGTTGATAATCTTACTTAACGGTGAACTCTGGTAACTTCTCCATTGGTAAATGAAGGGAAAATATTTATATGTTTAAAAAGTTTAATAGTGTGGGGGCGATGTTTAATTTATTTAATGCCTGAATTAAATGTTATCATATTAATTCAGCGTATTAGCGTAAATCTTACATTACTGTGATTGTCTGTTCAATTTGTGAGTGTCATTGTATTCTGTTGGTTCTGTCATAACGTAAACTTGATTTACTGACATCCAGTTTTATCTCCATCCATGCTTGGTAATATATTTTTATTTTCTATCCTAAGTCATTAAGTTATAATGAAATTATTATTTTTTATCAAAGGTTCACGATCAAATCACCTCGCAACACTCTGTATTTACTTCAGCAGTGATACTACTGATATCATGACTTGTTAAGCACAATGACAAGTTAAGAATGTGTGTTATCATTGTTCGAGGTAATGCTGGAAGCAGAAATACTTTCAAAGTACCAATACAGACTTTAGCACATTGGGCCAGGTTGGTCTAGACATACAACAAATAACACGATTTGGTCAAAACTATTTTTTTTTATGATTTTTGCTAATTCTATCAAGCTATGGATGTGAATAGGGCCTTTAAATAACTTATGTGATAAAATTTACTCAAATTTCACCAATCGGGATCTTAGCTATCTTGAGTTAAGATCTGGTTTAAGCCAAATCATTCACTACTCTGTTATTACTGTGACAGATAATCGGTGAAGGGTGGGCTTCTTGGTTCAGCATCGAGTCTAACTTTCTGCTGATTCGCTGTTTATGGTGATACTGCAAACAATTACACTAAAGGAGTGGTACAGAGATGTATCATTCCGAACAAGTACCTTTACTGACTATACAAGGGGGTCATAATAGGTTAAACTGATGCCAAGCATTGGTTAATCTATCTGTGACACAAACTACATACAACAAACTACATATGGATTTGGTTTAAACTCTTAAATTTTTTTCTTTTAAGTTTTGTGTAGTAGATAGGGCTTTCTAAAGTGAGACTTTGATTGGCATATGCAGATTGAACAGATTGTACAGTTATAATTCTCTTGATTGCATTTGGCGTACCTTCATATTTGGCGTAGTGCTTGACTAATTAGCGTATTAATAAAAGGCATTTGGCGTAGTAAAAATGTTACACTATTTAAGAAAAGCGTAGGAATTTTTTTAAATTAAATTACTTTGCATTTGGCGTAAACATAATTAGCTTTCTGCGTAGGCTTCGATTTATAAAATTAGGAATTAGGAACATTTGGTTCAGGCATTATAAGGGCGAGGTTTATGGGGGCGAAGATTATGAGGTTAAGTGGGAGGTTTAGTGATTGTTTGAAATTTTTCTTCGATTTTGTTTCAAGAAACAAAAGCCTCATAAAAATTTGGGGGCGTATTATAACAAACGATATCCGGGCCCTTATAATTTAAATATAGCGACATCTGTTGACCTTAATACTATTAAGTCAATTGGTACCAAAAATGGTACCAGTATACTACAGTGGCTCAACCCTAGTCTTTGATGGGAGCGGGATTGGTTCGGTAACTGGATAAGAGATGGCGCTGGGAGTCATATTTAGGTCGATTGTTTGTGAAGGTGGGATTCGTGTGTGTGTGTGTGTGTGTGTGTGTGTGTGCATGTGTGTGTATTTATGAATGAAAATTATATAAAGTAGCGACGCCTGGTGTCGAGTAGGAGGATTATTTAGAAAATTTTAGAAGTACGTGTGTGTGTGCGAAGGTTCCGGAGAATTCAAGAAAAATAATTTTCGAGAAAATGTTTCGAGATTGATCGATTTTAGGACTATATAAGCCGGTCGCACGGCCGTCGGAGGAAAGTTTTAATTTTACGGAGACAACTCGCTGGATAAAGTGAAAAGGTTTCGAAGTAAAGTAAATCGGTGAAGAGTGTGTTGTGAGTTTGAAAGTTCGTCGTCCGCAATCAGCTGTTCGCGCCGTGGCAGCTGATTGATCCGCGGGTGAAGTTTGGTGTACCTAGTGCTGGTGTCTTGTTATGAGGAAAGAGGAGCAGCTGTGTCGCTGGAGGGTGCTGATGCTGCCGGTCTATTCAGCGAGGGTGGAAGCTGTTTGTTCTGGATAGTTTTGTCGAGAGATACTGTTTCCTGGGACTCGCCAGATAAGTACAAGTTTTGCTATTCTAAATCTTGTCAATTGTAGCTAATGAATCATAGATTTTTAGGCAAGAAAACAGTCTAAACTAAATATCTAGGTCTAGGTTATACTGAATAGTCTAGTTCAACCTATTTTTTATAGAAATTGACAAGATTTGGAAATGTTAGGCTTCTTTTTCTTAGGCTATACCTAGGTTTATTTCTTGTTGAACTTTGTATTTGTTTTGTTGTCAGATCCGTTTGAGTTCTTCATGCAAACCTTATCATTTCTTAATTCTGCAACCAACAACCATAATTTCTAAATCTTACAAAATCCTTTTTTTAATCTGCCTAAGCGATTGCTGATGTTTCAATATAGGTAATAGGTAGGCAATCCCTAAATCTGATCCTATCCTAACCTCTTCTATTCTACCAGAAGATATCAGGTCTGTGCCTGCACTGGACTAATTATTTATACCTACAGTTTTGATTTGTTCCTGTTGGGACTATCATATTAAAACTTTGTTGCTAAAGCGACTGAGGAGAAAACACTATTTGTGTCTTTTACTTACATGGGCTTTGCTCAGTGGTATTTATTAATAATATTTACAACTAATACTTACCTATTGTTTTGCTTTATAAGCAAAATATGTTCACAAGGCTGAAAGTGGCTTTGTTCATCAGTGGATTAAAAATCTACTATATTTATCACCTACTTGTGCTTACTATTTTATAGTTAAGTACCTTCATCATACTAAAAATATGGCTGGTAGATTAGAAATCTCCCATCCTTTGTTTCCTGTCTAAGAACAGGTTTCAGATGTTAATATGCATCTTAAATTATTTTATTGTTTTATAAAATCTCTCATGGCTTGCCTGAGAATACCGGTGTGTTAATACATACCAAATTAATTGTCATTGAATGATGTATGACAACTGCTATCCAACGCTCCTGATATAATATACTTACCTATAGTATTCTATATGGCTGTAACGATATCCTGTTCCTATAATCATTTATATGACCAAAGGAGGTAATTATGGGTTTCATGTCCGCACTAGCCACATCTATCTATATCTTACAATGGGATTAGCATTAGCGTCTCAACCTACTATTGGCTCGCGGAATGATCTCATTTTAAAGGGACTAATTTGCTAAATGCATACCCTTAACTTCCGTATGGAAATCATATAAATTGTATGGGGGAGTTCAGTACAGTCTTTATATTGAATACTGGCCTATAAGGTCAAAATAACAACAAACTACTACTGAATGATTCCAGTTGGAATTATATTATTCAACTGATAATAATACATCTGACACATTGGTGTCTTCTGGCTGGTCATGAAGACTGGTTATACTAATACAAAATCTAATATTTGTTCTTAAAGAACATCTGAATCTGTTCAAAATCCTGATCATTTTTCCGTAGCGCTGCTTCAGCGCTACAGTGTCAGTGTTATGACACATCTTTTAGCAGGAGAATAATCTCCAAATCCAAATCTTCAAGGGGACCTGTTGGGCAGCGTTCAGATTTGATAATTGACTCCTTCCTTGTGGATGTTTTTGCATAATTCATGATTGTGTAAGAATATCCATGGGCAGGCATTTTGTCAAATATTGGATGTTGCTGGGTCGGAGGTCCATTCGATTGAGCGAGGATTGGGGGCTCGAATCGGTCTCGTTTGTCCGTCCCTGTTGTCCAACCTTATCCAACTAGTTATGCTTATGCCTACCTAATAGCTATTATAGTCCAAGAATTCCATATACCAGCTTAAAAGAACTATTGGTTTACTATATCTTATAAAACACAACGTATATAAGGGTCGTAACAATTATCTAGACGATCGCAACTAAAATTTATATCACGAGCCATTTCATCTAGACTTCTATGTGAGGTCTAGACCTTCTGTAGGTTCTATAGGTCTTCTATAAGGTCCCCGGGCCGCCGGTAGCCCAGGGTTGAACTGTTACAAGGCGGCTAAGGGACTCGAGAGTATTGATGTATTACAATTTTTAGGAGACAGGCTGACAACCTGTCACTATAGTGATACACATGTTTTCTGAAACTACCTTGGAAAACAATCCTCAAAAATGTCAGACGTGGCGATGGCAACCGTATTCTTACGGCCGTTAACGCTTTGCCTACCCCGCAAGGGATAAAGGCGTGATATATGTATGTATGTATATATTATTGATATCGCTCGTAAAATGATTGAATTTAAATTGGATATCATCCTGTTAGAATTTCCACATCAACACATCGTCACTGTGTAACTTAATCGGGATTCTTCTTCAAATAATGACGATGACTTTTACACAAACAAAGACAAGAAAATCCCAACAAAACCTAATACTCGTACGAAAAAAAAATTTGACGACTCGGTGTCCCACACGAAAAGAAGAAGAAGAAGAAAAAAAAAATCACTTCTTTGACATGTAAACAACAGTACAACAAAACCATTATGGTGCCATAAGCGTCGCACGCGCCGTGGTATCCACAGTCTGAGGCGCCATCTACAAGTGAGAAGGGAGCGGGTATATGGAAGCGGTTTCCAGCGTCGCGTCGTCTCACGTCTCAAGTCTCTCGTTTTACCTCTCCTGTGTGTAGACAGCGTCTTAGACAGCGATTTGTTGGAAACCGTCGTGTAATAACCGTGTATGAAACAAAAGATGCCGTGTGATGCCGGCTTCGAATAGCATCACCCCATTTCTTCCCCGTGGGTGTCGTAAGAGGCGACTAAGGGACTCGAGGGTTTCACGTGTATTACAACTTTTAGACAAAAGGCTGACAACCAGTCACTATAGTGATTCACAAATTATTTTAACCGGACCTCAATACGTAGTCGGTCCCAAAGTTCTGTCACTGGCACATTATTTTTGAATTTAGAACACGAATTTGGAAAAGTTTTATTGCATTCCGTTTTTGAATATTTGACAATTATTTTAAAACAATAAATTATCATTTGGCGCGATTTTTCACGATGGAGTGGACTTTGAAAGAAAACCGAATAGCAGTTTTGGCGTTGCATCGCTGCGGGCACTCGCCGAGTACCATTTTCAAGTTGCTCAAAAAATTTAAAATAACGCTTAGGTTTGTGTATCGTACTATAAGTAGGTACACTGAAGTCTCTTGTGTTGAGGACAAGAAAAGAACTGGCCGGCCTCGCTCCGCAAGAACACCAGCAGTGATCAAAGCGATCAAGGAGCGCATACGAAGAAATCCTGTCCGAAAACAGAAACTTATGGCTTTGCAGATGAAGGTTAGTAGAAAAACAGTCAAAAAGGTTTTAAACGAAGACCTTAAGCTGCGAGCATACAAAAAAAAGAGTGGGCACTTACTTAATGCCCGTTTAAAAGAAATTAGACTCAAAATATCCCGGGTGTTGTTAAAACGGTACGCGAAAAACCGGCACCGCGATATACTTTTTACAAACGGTAAATTTTTTGATATAGAAGAAAAGTATAATAAACAAAACGATAGAGTGTACGCTACCAGCTCTGAAGAAGCAGGAAACAAAGTTCCGCGGGTGCAACATGGGCATCATCCCTCTTCAGTCATGGTCTGGTTAGGAGTCTCCTACTATGGGCCAACTGAGGTTCATTTTTGCGAAAAGGGTGTCAAAACCAGTGCAAAAGTGTACCAAGAGACGGTTTTGGATCGGTACGTCAAAGACCTGCCCAACACACTATTTTCAGGACATCACTTTGTGTTCCAGCAGGATTCTGCGCCCGCTCACAAAGCCAAGACCACTCAAGCCTGGTTTGAACGTCAAAACATTGAGTTTATAAGACACGAAGATTGGCCTTCCTCCAGTCCGGACCTTAATCCTTTGGACTATAAAATTTGGCAGGTCTGAGACAGCAAGGTCTGTGCTAAGCCCCATAAAAATTTGGAGAGCCTGAAGTCAGCCATAGTTAAAGCAGTCGCTGAAATCGACATGGATATGGTGCGTGCTGCGATAGACGACTGGCCGCCGCGGTTGATGGCCGTTATTAAAAGCAAGGGAGGTCATTTCGAATGGTTTTATGTTATTTTGATTCTTCGATAATTGTATTTTTAATTGATATATAAATTTTTAAAAACGGATTGGTACTTTTTATTTTATCAGTATTTTCATATATGACAGAACTTTGGGACCGACTACGTATTTGTCAGACGTGGCGATAGCGACCGTATTTTTGCGGTTTTTAACGCTCTGGCTACCCCGCAAGGGATAAAGCCATGATATATGTATGTATGAAACAAAAGAGATGACTACACCAACAGTCTACACCCGTGAGATGCGCCTCTTATCCGCGATTAGCGATTACTCGTCTCACGCCTTACATCCCTCTTATGAAGCTAGCGCCTCATGCCGCAGTCTGACAATCACAGTGCGTTGACATCACAGCGGACATGAATTAGGGGGTCAACAACCTGTGGTCCTTGGACTTGGAGCAGGTTGTCAACAAGCAGAAGTATGCTTGTGTTGAGGCAGGTCAAGTTTAAGTAGTTGAGTAATTAGCTGTCTGGAGATAGGATGTGGAATGATTTTTTAGATAATACCATAGACAGGTGTTTCGTGGTTAAAATAAGCGGACGGATTGTGCATGGGAAATGGGGAGTCTATTTATTTATTTATTATTTAATTATATGGACTTCTACCCTATCTAGGGTAATTCTGCCAGTGTCAGTGAGGAAGGATTCCAGCGCAGCAGTTGCGCCGGACGGTGACTCCTGTAGGGTGATAGTGTCATCTACAGGATCTGAAGGACTCCTCTTGATACCATCCGGAAATGTGGAGAAAAATCTTCAACTCAATTCTTCATTCAATGTTCACAATACGGGCACTTCATTGCTTAAATTACTATCGAAAATAAGCACTGAAGACTCGAGTAATAATAAAATAAAAATTTGCAATTGAAAATTACGTCTTTCATTGACGGATGAAACAAAAGAAGTCCGGGGAGTCTATAGTTTGTAAAATATAGCTTGATAACTTGTGACGTTTGTTAGATCCCTACTAAAAGAGGAGTAAACAAAGGAAAATGGACCTAATGTAATAGCATTTGTCCGAAACTGACAGACGTCACAGGTATCAAGCAAAACTTTATGGAGTTTATGTAAATCTTCAATCAATCAACTTAATCTATTTATCTAATAAACAAGCAAGAATCGGATACCTTTAAACGAGCAAGAATTGTATATTATATATATATTTTCGGGATCTCGGAGGCTCCAACGATTTTCTTGAAAATTCGTTAATCAATTTTGAAGTACAAAAAGAGTTGACCATTTGGGTTGAACTAAGGTTGCGATTTTAAGGACATTAAGGATTAGGACCAGCCATCATTTTAACTTTTTTACTTATTTCGATCTGCCAGCGAAATTGTTTTACGGCAATTCGCTTACGATTAAAACAATAAGCACAATCTTAAAATTTTAATTTGTCATGAGGTTTTAGCATCGTTTATACACACACCACTGAAACGTTTTGAACTACAGATATATCACTATCTTCGCTCAAATATAAATGTTCTTTCAAGTTCACAGTCAAGGTTAACAGTACACACGGTAAATACATTCGTTGTTCTAATAGGTCATCAATTGTAGACTGAACTATGCAAGTCTATAATTGAGATCAATTAAAAAGGGTTTGCTTTTTAATTGCCATGTCTAGACTAGTAATGAATATCTATTTGTAATACATACATACATATATGACCTATGTGGCGCAATGGTAGTGCCTTTGACGCAGAAGGTTCCGGGTTCAATGCTTGGTTGGTCACCCACAAAGTTGATATTTATCACTTTGTGAATTCCCTGGTTAGGACATTGCGGACTGAACCACCCGATTGTCCGTAAGTAAGATGGTTCCGTGTTTCAGATGGCACGTTAAGCCGTAGGTCCCGGTTCCTATCTATGATCACTTCGACGGCGGTCGTTACACAAACCATGTCACATGCCTGCTACTTGTAGAAGGCGGTTGAAAAATTCTGACATCAGGGTTCATTGGGTACGACTGTATTTTACGACTTGGTGTCCCACACGAAGAGAGAGAGTATTTGTAGTGCATTAATGGATTTACAGTAAAATACCTTCTATCGGAAGTTCAAATTAACATAGGAATTGATTCCAAGCAAGGACAAAGACGGCAGAGTACGGGGTTTAAGGGACAGTGTAACGAAAACTTTGTAGGTGTGATCAGACCATGAAACTGAACAACTTTCTCTATGGGGGCTATGTCGGAAAAAGAAAAATTTTTTTCGAGTTCCCATACAAAGTCACTCAGCTGGTCGGGAATTTTGTGTGGAAGGTCGATTTTTTTTTTCAAAAGTTGTTCAGTTACATGGTCTGGTCACGCCTGCAAAGTTTTCGTTACACCGTCTCTTACACCCTGTATTACGTTCTTACACCGTATAGAAAACAGCTGGAAACCTAGTAATTGAATTACTTACATACGCAATGAGGCAGTAACAACTAGTAACACACGTGTCTTGTGTTTTTACCTCTGTTTAGTAGGGATACTTGTTTTGTTGGACTTATGCGGTGGTAACGTACCTGAAACAGATATATAATTACAAATGAATTACATAGAAAACACAATAGGTATAAGGTGTAAAAACATAAATTGTAAAATTCGTAGTGTAACGGGTTTCTACCGACGAATTCATTTTATTTTGTGATGCCGTTAAAATCGTAACCAACGCTCTGCCTACCCCGTAAGGCGTGATATATGTATGTATGTATGTATGAGTAGTGTAAAAAACCGCGATAGTTTAAAATTTTGTGTGCCAATTGCAAACATTGTAACAGGCAAACTCGATCATTAGATCATGAATCTGAACAACTTTCTCCATAGGATGTACCTAAGTCGAATATTTAAAAATTCTTTGTATACAAACTGACTCTGACTGGCACATTTAGCATGGGAGATACAAATTTTTTACCTTAACTCTAAAAAATGCAAGTAGCTAGAAAGGTATCAAATTACATCTCCAGCTAATTTCTTCGACAGGTGCATGATGAGCATATGGCATGGCTTCTTTAGTGGGTTTACACAAAGAACCCAAATTCAAATAAAAACAAAGTAAGTACCGAGTAGTCTGATGGTAAGGTTTCTTTAGTCCAGTCGACTAAGGACCCTAACTGAAACATAAGGTAGTCTTCAGAACTCATACTAATACATACACAAATCACGTCTTTATCCCTAGCGGGGTAGGCAGAGCGTTATACTACTAAATTCATACTATACTAAAAGCCGTTTAAATAACTTGAACATTTTTCAACAAAGAAGAATGGAGAAATCGTTTCACGAATCAATTCCCTGATGCAAAGATATGAAAGGAAGTCACAGTAATGAGTTCCCAAGAGTACTTAGATTGTGGAGTATAGCTTTCATCGTACTTTACCTTTGAATATCCTTAGCAAAGAAAAGGAAATGTGCAGTATTTCACAGTACATTGCTTGCAACGTCATCTGCTAAGAGAATACGAACTTCTAATAGCGAACAATGTACACGTGTTTAGCTTACATCGTACTTTGATGGAATGTCCTTCGCAAGGAGAAGGCTTGCTACAGTATCTTGCATTACATTGCCTGTAACGTCAGCTGCTATTGGAATATGAGCATCAGAAGGCTATCAATGTAATACAAAATCTGAACACGTGAGTAGCTTTCATCGTACTTTACCTTTGATATCTATAGCAATGAGAAGGCCAATTCAGTGTTTTGTATTACATTTCATATTCTTGCTACGTCGGCTAGCGTCAAAAAATGGGCTTTCAAAGCTGGCAATGTAATACAAAATCCGTACACTTTTAAGTTTGCTGAGTTTGAAATATCGATGTCATTCCAGATTGAAACTAGTAAAGGAATATTGATACTGGTGTCCTAGTTCTCCGCTTAGAAGGGTAGCTTGTTTGAATAAATCAAGATTTTCTTGGAAAGTTGATAATATATTACTCTAACAACTATAGATAGGGCTATTTCGATAGAATTTCTATAGGTAAATCGTCTTCTAATGCCATCTTCTATAAGTTTTGATAGGTAGTAAAATTTTAAATAATTATGAAAACTGAAATTAATAATTTTAGTCAAATTAGATTTCAGAATTATTAACAGTGGATGTACTTATGCATTCTCAAACAAGCTCATAGGATATTTTTTGCATGGGCGATTTTCGGTATCAATTCTGCTAAAATAGACTGAATTGGAACCGAAATCTTAGCACCCCGACAATTATCTCCGATCATTTAGTTACGGCTTTAGACGGTAACGTGGAATCGAGTCAATTTTTGCCCTATTCCAATTAAAATCCAGTCTCGTCTAGAACAGACGAGACAATCACAGTCCCGTAAACTCAAACCAGAATATGAACCACGCTGCGGAAAAAATAGCAAAAGCTCTTACTACCCTACCAAAAGGGCCCATTTCGGTATACATTGCTGGTTGTTTTATGTTTATTGGCAATTCATTCAAGTTAAGACAAGCAGCTTGTTATTTTATAAGTGGTTTTACAGTCATCATCGGCCTCATACGACTGTGACAAGACGATTTAATCAGTATCTAAGGCAAGATCCGCACGAGGCGGGTCGCGGGTGAAGTTTCATCTCTATCTCTCTCTCTTTTCGTGTGGCGAGTCGTCCAACGACCCAGTGAAAGTGTCAGAAGTTTTCAACCGCCTTCTACAAGTAGCAGGCTTCTGACATGGTTGTGTAACGACCACCGTCTAAGTGGTAATTATGTATGGGAGGACCTTTTTTTTTATATTTCGACCTACGTTCCTTAGGGAAAGTTCTTCAGTTTCTTGGACTGGTTTACCCTATAAATAATTGCAACTATTATTTTTTTACCTTGTATAATCCTGCTGTTCTATTAGCAGGGTCGTGTAATAGTAAAATTTGTTTGTAACTAGCAATGTATGCCGAATCGGGTCCCCTTTGCGAGGTGATGTCATAGCAAAATCTACGGGACCATACGACAGATGACTGCCGCAAAAAAAAAGGTTTCCGTGAATCGGGTTACATTGGAGGTTAATTGGGAGAAAAGATTGTTTGATCAAGTCAATCAATTGGAAATATGTATTTTGGAAATACAAGAGTGCTCACTAACTATTCCGTTTCTCACAACACAGGAAGAATCAGAGCTGACAGCGAACATTCACTAGTTTTTTTTTTTCGTGTGGGACATCGAGTCGTCCAATGAACCAGTGAACCCCAGTGTCAAAATTTCAACCGTCTACTACAAGTAGCAGACTTCTGACATGGTTATGTAACGACTGCCGTCTGAGTGATCATAGACAGCGACCTGGACCTACGGCTTAAGAGGATCGTGCAGCTGCAAATTTTCATACAAAAAGCGTTAACGTTTTTATCATACTTAACGGTAACCAATTGTTATGATTTTTAGGTATTTTATTTAAATTCACAATAACTAGGTTTATACGTTTTTATTTTTTTGATATATATTATAGTTTCAGAAATAATGAGGCACAAAGGTACACTTTTTTGATACTGAAATTTTTTCATGTTTGAGTGAGGTTACTTACAAAACTGTACAAAATTTGGTCAAAAACGAAACGTATAAACCTAGTTTAGTTTATTCCTAAGCGATCAAGACCAAAATTATAATATTTGGTTAAAATTTAGGGGTAGGGAAACGTTAACGCCCGTACCCCGATTTTACTCTGTTTTCGAGGCAATTTCTCAAGAAGCCTGCTACCTGTCTCTATCGCACATTACAGTGCTTGCCGCGCGGGCGTCGAGACAGCACATACAATTTGAAAAACGCATTTCGCGCGCGCCATGTCTGTGAATAATCGTCTTAACGTGCCATCCGAAACACGGAACCATCTTTCTTACGGTCAATCGGGTGGTTCAGCCCGCAATGTTGTAGCATTTGACACATAAATGATAATTGGCGCAGACAGGCCTTGGGTTCTGTTCCTAATGGATTCTAAAAATTTGTAGTCAAAATCTTGAGTGACCCGCCGAGAATCAAACCCGTATTCTTCTGCGTCAAAGGCGTTCGCATTACCACTGCGCCGCATCTTCGTCACTAGTTGGAGAGGCACTATTAGAAGCGAATGAAATAAACAACACAGTCAAAGATGCCAACTTAAAGATGATAACAAAAAGAAAACAGTTTCCTTTGAAAGCAAAATATTTGTTTACAGTAGAAAGAAAGTAAAGAAACATTCTGGAAGAGACGGGAAATTTCCATTCCATTAAATAGCTAAAGATAAACAAAGTAAAAAATTTTAACTCGGTTCTCAATTCAGTTGAACATAGCGAGAAATTGAAGATGGTTCTGTAAAAATCAAGGCATTTATACGCTTAAACTGATATTTATAAAATCCATTAAAATCCATCCATAGGTTGCCGTGTGATGCCGGCATAGAATAGAATCACCCCAATTCTTCCAGCGGGTGTTGTAAGAAGCAAGGGACTCGAGGGTTTAATGTGTATTACCGCGTATTACAACTTTAGGCGACAGGCTGACAACCTGTCACTAAAGCAATACACATGTTTTTTTAAACTTCCTTGGAAAACAATCCTCGAAAATATCAGACGTGGCGATAGCGACCGTATTTTTACGGCCGTTAACGCTCTGCCTACCCTGCAAATGGTAAACGCAAATGTATGTATGTTTACAACATAAATCAGAACGACAAGACTTTCCCTATCTAAAGGATATAAAATAACGTTTTTAAACTCAGTCACACACAATCCGACGTCCACCTGTATACAAAGCAGAATAACAAACAGTAGGTCCAGAAGCTGTCAAACTTTCGTATTGTGGTCAGGGGGTCATTATGACGTCAAATAAAGTGTGGAAGTGCGTTGTACAGCACCTGAGAGCTCCATAGCATTCCATTCTACTAACAATAAAATAAAAACAAAATATATTTCGAAAGTACATGGCGTAATAATGTTTATATTTAATAACGCAATAATGATTGCTTGCATGAAGCATACTGTTTGAAGAACCGGTATAAGTTGGTCGCAGATTGAGCTGCCGATACTGATAGTGCTACTAGTACTCATTAAACATTTTTAGATGGTTTCGCTGAATTCATCGGTGCACGCAGTTATTGTTATATTTAATATCTTTTTTCAGCAACTTAGCCTGTGGGTACCATGTTTTTAAAGTTTGAGAGTCCAAGTAAAAACAAACAATGCATAGAATTTAAAACGGAAAACAGAAGGAAGCCGGAAATAGAGTGTCGATCCAATATTGGAATCAGCGATTGACATTCACTAACCTTATTTTACAGAATCGTTTGAAGTTAAAAGCAATTTTTGAGGAAATATGAATTTTACACCCCTACTTTCAATTTTGATGGAGTAAGATTGCGGCTGCAAAGAGGGGAAGATTAAAGTAAGTTACTTTCCGAAGTCTGCTGGAAGAGATTTCTTTTTAGAAATAAGCTGACCTGTTGTGTAGGTATTGTTCTCAATGTCATGTCCTTTGTGTTCTATTGTGTACAATAAACGGTTAAACAAATGAATAATGAGACACCTACTTTTCATTGAAAGTGTCTGGTAGTCAGTGGACGATGAAAATGGGAAATCGCGCCTCATGGCGTTCTCTGAACATGAATGTGGATGGATGCAGGAGCAGAGGACGGCCCAAAAAGGTTTAGATGGATTGTGTAAAAGAAGATAATGAACAAAAAGGGCATAAATGAGGATTTGACTGATGATAGGGACCGCCTTCTACAAGTAGCAGGCTTCTGACATGGTTGTGTAACGACCGCCGCTTAAGTTATCATAGACAGCAACCGGAACCTACGGCTTAACGTGCCATCCGAAACACGGAACCATCTTTCTAACGGACAACCGGGTGGTTCAGCCTGCAATGTCCTAACCAGTCTGGGAACAAATTCACAAATTGATAAATCTCAACTTTGTAAGTGACCCACCGAGAATCGAACCCGGGACCTTCTGCGTCAAAGGCAGTCGCACTTACCACTGCGCCACATCGGTCGTCGGATGTTGCGTGAAAACTGCGTTTAATGCTGCAAAGAGCGTTCTGTAAATGCTGATTTGCACATAGGTACAAAAGCAGTGCAAATAAATCGGTGTCGATCGTAAATGTGCTCGAGCGATACGAATCTCACGCCAGCCGACAGTCTGATTGACAGCTGTCATTGCAAATACCGACGTCATCGCAATACATCGCAATGTTACTATGACGTGGAGCTTTGATTTGCGAGATTTTGTGCAAATGTTAGCAAATGCAGATTCGAGCCCTATTCAAACCTCGGCGGTATTGTAGAAATTGGTTCATCGGGTCGTTGGACGACACGGTGTCCTACTCGAAAAAGAAAATTATGCGGTTCATAAAATAGTTTCGTCTAAATAGCATACATACATTCAAATTAATACAGACAGGGACAGACGCGAGAATTGACTTTGCTTTATACTATGTAGTGAGTGATGATTAAATATTTTGTCATTTTTCTCTTACAAATTGAGAGCTTCCGTTTCTTTCCTCCTTTCTTTCACAGACAAGACATCATCATCACAGTCCATATACGTTCAAAAATAATCTTCCCTTCACAATCTCCAAGCCCGTAGTTTAAGTTGCACGCTTCCTTCCCTAAGTTATAAGTCAAGAATATAGGACATGACTCCCCTATGGCGTTTTATTTACGAAATATATTTTGGATCTTTTCCACGCAATTTGGTTGCTAATCGAATTGTAGGAAAGATGGGAGCACGCCGCGCACGGGGTTATTAAAGAGATTGAGGTAAAAAGGATGAAAAAATCTTGCAGAGTTTAACATTAGGGGAAGCTCTTTCTTCAATCTATTCTTCTAAGTTTTCTAGGATTTCATGTATATTGCAAGTTTGGGCGACACGCTGACAACTTATCACTAGTGATACACGACATATTTGAAACGACCCTCAAACATTGTCGGACGTGGCGATAATGATCCTAATTTTACGTTCGGTAACGCTCTGCTAACCCTGCCTGCCTGGCGTGATTTCTGTATGTATATACGTATATGTATGTATGTAAGTTAAGTATTCAAGAGGTTCATTAACCACCGCCAATATTATATGTGAGGTATTTTCTTCCTTTCTTTCAAATATGAAAATATACTAATTAGTTGTCTTATACAGATTTAACGTCAATTTGTTCTCATATTTCGACCTATGTTCCTTGGGTAAAGTTGTTCAGTTTCATAGACTTGTCCAATCACCCCATAACATATTAGCAGCAATTCTTTCACACTTATTTTCGTATCCTAATTGAAATATAATCGATATTAATAGGCTAAAAGCCTGAAATTTTAAAACTTATAAATAAAAGAATAACATGAAACCGTTTCCAGGAAAGGCTATTTTCCAAATTAAAACATGTCCAATTGGAATCTGACTGTTAATGATTATAATTGGACCGACAGCGACCGATCCAATATCAAATTGAATTTACTTTGGAGCGAATGGATTCATTAAAATATTCAATTTCCTTTTACACATTTCAGGCGGTAACCTTGAATAACACTGTAAGTTAAATTATAATCAGTAGGTAAGTACCTACGACTGACTGCCACGCAAAAGTCATGGTTTCAATCAGGTTAGGACATTGCGGGCTGAACCACCCAATTGTTCGTAAGAAAGATGGTTCCGTGTTTTGGGCCGGGTGGCACGTTAAGCCGCAGGTCCCGGTTGCTGTCTACGATTATTTAGACGGTGATCGTCACACAACCAGAAGCCTGCTGCTACTTGCAGAATGCGGTTGAAAGATTCTGACACTAGGGTTTATAGGGTCGTTGCACGACTCGGTGTCCCACTCAAAAAGCAAGAGCTAATAAATAGCAATTTTTGAGAGAATCAGACAAAAGTAGAGGCACTAGTGTTAAAATAGAAAAACGCACGCCCAAGCAACAGATGAATTAGCAGAGAAATGAATTGACGAGATCTTCAAAATTGTAATATGTTAAGTTAAGATTGATTTCTTTTTATTTAAAATCTCCAGTGACATTATAAATTGAAATTATTATATTTAATATTGTAATTGAATTATTGTACGTACACGAGTCAAAGTCTGTTTGTAGGCTGAATACATTGAACGACCATTCAACGATCCCAATAGCTGTATTCATGCAAATAAATATATTTATGTCAGACCACCGACACACTCACAAATCCCCATAAACCAAACGTAGAAATCCGGGTTCAAAAATAGACCGACTAACGTCGTTTATGGATAAGTTATGTTGTTATCACAGATGACAGGAACTAGGGACTTGGTGAGTGGAAATTCACATCTGGTTTAGCTTGATCCAGACAGACAGACAGACAAGAACACTCGATCATCGTCAACTTTTACTTGAATACCAAAATGTTGAGTTCCTAAAATGATAAATTCTCAAAAAAACTCAGTTTCCCAACATAGCCCCCACAGAAAAAGTTGTTCAGTGTCATGGTCTGATTTGGTTTTTACATCGTCAATTACACCCGTTATTTTCCGTATTCTATGTTCTCACCTAAGTGGTTTGCATTCGCACAACATTTCTCCCTCATTTTCATGCTCGCTGGTTCTCTATCTGGGTCACATATCGGTCGGATGACGGATTTCGTAAGAAGGAAAAACGTTTTATTTTCATACTGGGAAAACGGAAAAATATGGAGTGGTTGAACTCAGTTGAATGAAACCAACCGCATTTTAAGAGCTAGCAAATAGAGAATTGAGGTCTGAACATTTCGTGTTGTATTTTCATCGTGTTACTATTGACTTTTAAATAATGCAAACATAGTTAAGGATGCAAAGGGGTAAATCAATCAATGAAACTGAACAACTTTCCCAACGATTAAAGGTCGAAATATGTAAAAAATAGGACCTGCCATACAGAATGTACCAATTAAATTATTTGTAGTTTTTTTTCATCCTAAAGAGAGCCATTTAAGAAAACGTTTATTAATAATACACATATCACGGCTTTATCCCTTGTAGGGTAGGCAGAGCGATAACGATCGGAAAATTACGATCGGAATCGCCATGTCTGACAATATTAATTTGAGGGTCGTTCGTTTCAGATAAGCCGTGCATTACTATTGCGTCAGGATGTCAGCCTGTCACCTAAAATTGCAATACACATGAAACCCTCGAGTCCCTTAGGCGGTTTCTACGACACCCACGGGAAAGGAATGGGGTGATGCTAATCTCAGCCGGCATCACACGGCAAACCTACAACCAAAACCTAATTAAAATCTATTTGTACCGAAATACGTACGTGGGCGGTAGAAAACTTTCACTGGCTCTTATCTGTGAGCAATAAAGGTTAAATTGAGCAATAGTAACGGCAAACACGTAGGAGGACGTAGTGATGTGTGTTTGATATATCGATGAACGGATGTAAGTTCATTAGATTCGAAAAAAGCTTTTTCGAATGGTCATCTCATCAATGTCATTATCCTTGCCTTATCCCGTTTTTCTGACGGGATTTGACGTGGAACCAGTTTTTTTTTACATAGAGCGGCTGCCATCTGCCCTCTGCAACCCGAAGGCACCCGGCCTGAATCCTAGGTTAATAAGTCTCATTCAAATATAATCTAAATTCAAATTTTATTTGAATGTGGTTTCATCACGATGTTTTTCCTTCGCCGTAAGAGCAGTCGGTAAATGTACGTGAGTAAAAACGCATTGGTACATGGCGGGGATCGACCTCGGCTCTCACGAATGTACGACCGGTGTCCTAGCCACTTGGTCACCGACGCTTCGGCGAAATAGGATAATGTTATTTTAGTCTGACACAAAGAAAATATCTTTTGCCATGGCTCATCTGACCCAATAATTGTCCCAAATGGGAACAAAAGGAAAAGTGATAATTGAACCAGCTTATTTCGGATTCACGATGCAAACAACTCACAGAATCCGTGATGCGAATAACGAGTTGAGATTATACGAAAATATCCGCATTTCAGAAGTTTACTGACACAGTTCCAAACTTTGAAAGATCCTATACGGGGTGTAAGGGACAGCGTCCCGAATACAAGCAGACCATGAAACTGAACAACTTTCCCCAAAAAACATAGGTCAAAATATGAAAGAAATTTTGAACCTCCCATATAAAATGTAGCAGCCCAGCAAGTCAACTGTATCCGTAATTATTATTTTTCATATATCGACTTCTGTTCCTTGGGGAAAGTTGTTCAATTTCATGTGCTGGTTCACCCCTTAAAATATTTGCAGCTAATTTTTTTACACCCTGTATGACTGAAAATTATAAAATTTCGGTCAATCACAAATTAAATAACTCTGATCTAAGCTGAGGCTCGCCAAGCATATTTTTACACATTATATAAATAATTTATCAATATGAGCATTCGTCGATAATGCAAATGTGCGTCGCCACATCACCAGACGTCCTACAGACGGATTATTCTCCGTGGGTGTAGTTTTGAAACGACCGCGCCGGCGATCAATCCGATACTAATGCTCTTATTTAGGGAACACGCATTTGCTTACAAGTAATGCTTCCTAATTGTTTGGGTGATTTTATGGAAACTTTGTCCTTTTTACTTACATACATATACATACATACGTACGAGTATATATTTCACGCCTTTATCCCTTGCGGGGTAGGCAGAGCGTTACCAGCCGTAAGAAAACGGTCGCTATTGCTACGTCTGACATTTTTGAGGATTGTTTTCAGAAAGCATGTGTAACATTATAGTGACAGGTTGTCAGCCTGTCGCCTAAAAATTGTAATACACCAATACTCTCCAGTCCCTTAGTCGCCTCTTACGCCAAGCGTGGTGAGTATGGCAATAGGGTATATATTATGGTAATAAAAAAACACTGTTGAAATAGCTGAGTGACAAAAAAAATACGACATAAGAGATATATTTAATAATAATTGAATGGAATTAACGTATTTTTTTTATAAATTAATATTTGACATTAATAATTTAATCAGATTTATTAGACTTAGAGTAGATTTGTTTTTATGTATTTGCATCCTAATCATAGTTTGGCAAAACATTAATGTACCTAAAAAATGACCTTATTTACAAATGTTTTAAGCAAATAAAGTATCTTGTATATAACCTTCACAGGACTACGACCAAAACAGTCTACCAAAAACCCATTGTTCAGTTGTATTCAAAACATTCGTTTACTAACAAGGTCTTGTATCACTTTGCATAAATATGTTTGGTGTCGCCCTCAGCTTATGTGGATCCAGGTGTTTCTTTATACCATGTGTGGATTTATACAACAATGCGGTATGTGTGAACATTTATTATTGGATCTGCTCAAAAGAATACTTTAAAACCATACAAACTATTTTATTTATAATCTTTGTAGGTTGTCTGGAAGAGGTCACTTCTAGAGATTTGCGTAGGTATATTAGCTGTAAATGTTCTTGTACATTCTTTTCGTGGGTGTCGTAAGAGGCGACTAAGGGACTCGAGAGTATTGGTGTATTACAATTTTTAGGCGACAGGCTGACAACCTGTCACTACAGTGATAAACAAGTTTTGTGAAACAGCCTTGGAAAGCAATCTTCAAAAATGTCAAAAGTGGCGCCAGCGACCGTATTTTTGCGGCCGTTAGCGCTCTGCCTACCCCGTAAGGGATAAAGGCGTGATATATGTATGTTTGTATGTACGTTATTTACAACTACTTCTACTGTCAACCCGTAGTAAAACATACGTCCTTCAATCCATAGCCCACATTTACATATTTCTTTGATATACGAAAGTGGGTCGTCTTTGTGACTTTGACGAGATGTAGCGTGGTGCAACCGCCTACATACCTAATTGTCTCTATGGTAATTATCTACGAACTAAATTCTTCGTCAAAGGCACTCGCACTACCACTGCTCCTCATCGGTCGTCAATAAATTGAACCCAGTAAATAAAGTTGGATATCTCTTCAAGAATAAAAAAAATCTCTATAAAACACTTATTTTACTTCATTGAAACTACCACACAATATGTTTTCTTATACTCGTGTATTCCGGCTTACCATAAACACGTGTTTTTAAACAAGTCTCGAAGCGACAGTCCTTGTTTACACTAGAATATACAGTCACCGAGTCGCCAAATGTAATGTTAAGTATTCTAGCTGCTAGCTTTCAGGTTTTATACTGTCCTACATTCTGGGCAGATTTTACTCGAGTTGCTATTACAATCCTTCTACATATAAGGTGTAAACATATTAGCTGCAAATATTTTAAGGGGTGAACCAGCCCATGAAACTGAACAACTCTGCCCAAGGAACATAGGTCGAACTATGAAAGAAATTTTTGGACCTCCCATACAAAATGTAGCAGCCGAGAGCGAGTCAACTGTATGGGAGAACCAAATTAATTTTTCATATTTCGACATTCCTTGGGGAATGTTGTTCAGTTTAATGAGCTGGTTCACCCATTTAAATATTTGCAGCTAATAACTTTACACCTTATATTAGAGATTCAGCTTGATTTAATGCACATTCTCAGTTACACAATAACGTAGTGCGAATGTGGAATACTCTGGCTAGTAGTTTCAAATGTTACCGTGGGGAGGTATTTGAGCACTACGCTTGGTGCTATTACGCAGCCAAGTTGGGATGTAATGTAAGCAATGCCTGGTAATGTTTTAGGAATTACGTACAACTTGAAAATGTTTACACGCCTTGTTCTTTATTTGGTAGAGGGTATAGTCCTCTACGTTTCGAACTCCGGAAGAATATATATATATATAATAAAGATATAAGAATTATAATTATATATATATAATACTGAGTTTCTAAAAGCATTCGTTGTGAATGTACTTGGAAATAAACAGCTGAAATCTTGAAGAAGAATCATACACTAGCAGACATCATGACTTGACCCACTTCAAACGACCGCTCTTCATCTAATCACCGTAACTGTTATAAGCGCCATCTCTCACCGATTACGAAACCTTCCACAAATACTGTTGACAATAATTACCATCAATACTCAGGTTTGGCTTACCGCCAACTTACTAGGTGGTATTGCCAGATCGCTCTGCCGATATAGGACGATCATAATATATAGATAGCCACAACAGTCCAGCGCAAGACATGACACGGCCAATTAGGGGATAGTATCGTATGGTGCATTCAGACCATTATCATTCTCTTTGACTTATCCCGTTCTCTGTCGGGGTCGGCTACCTAACCTAGGGGATTTGACATGGAACCAAGTTTTTACACAGCGACTTCCATCTGACCTCTGCAACCCGAAGGCTAACCTGGCCCGAATCCTAGTTTAAGTCATATTCAAATGTCATCTGAATTAAAATTTTATTTGAATGTAGGTTTCATCATGATGTTTTTCCTTCACCGTTAGAGCAGTGCATTCAGACCATATGACTTAACAATTTTCCCCTAGGAATATAACTCAAAAACGGCCTATTTTTTAGACTTCAATACTCTTCATAGTAACAGCATTCGTGACATACGAAAGTTGTTCAATTTCATGGTCTGATGCACCCAGCATATCAGTATTCGAAGAGCAGTCCCTTACGTTATAACCGACATGAACGGTATAAAAGTACGATTTCGTACGTTTCGCAACGAACTGGCAACGTCACCACAAGGTCCCGAGGGAGATCTGACCTGAATACTTGATGCTCAGATGAGTGGAGCGCTTACCTGTCATTGGTATGAAAAAACGAAAGCTTAGAAAATATAAAGCTCTTTGAAAAAGCAGGATTTGGAACAGACGTACTGTCACGTTACATCTCGAGGGAGAAAAATGAATATAATAACTGAATACTGATGGATTTGTCAAGTCTAGAAAACACAGGGCCTCTTTCATCCCAAATTATCAACCTAGAGAATGACGATCCATGTGGCGCAGTGGTAGAGTTGCTTGCAACTGCCTTTGACGCAAAAGGTTCTGGGTTCGATTCTTGAATTTTTTCCCACTCTGGTTAGGACATTGCGGGCTGAACCATTCGAAAAACGGTTACGTGTTTCGGATTTTAATTTGTTTATCTTGACTTCAATTCGATTCATATACTGGTGGTGGTGACGTAAGTTTCATGCTGTGTGACCAACCTGGCCAGCCCATAGGCAGTGCCTTCATTTTTATTTTTTTATCCCAGCTGTGCCGCGTTTATACTAGGATCATAAAATTGTTGTGGAAAAGAGAAAATTGTGTCTCCACAGCCGACCAATGAACAAATTGCTACAATTGGCGGTTTTATTGCTACCGGTGCAATACCCTCCAGGAAACATACCTATGTGATACCTATTTATCTATTTAGTACTTAATTGCGTAAGACCTGGAGTGTATGCCGTAAATTTTCCAGCTCAAAAAAGATACCTCCGCTTGAAATCAACATCAATCATAATCAATATATCTTCATTGAAACCGAAATAAAACAGACGGACGACCAAAATAAAACAGGAAAGAATTTCAATTCGGCACACGTGACGCCATTTTCAGGGTTCCTTACCCAAAGAGTCAAAACAGTAGTACCTTAATATTGAGCCCTTCTGTCACCAATTCACCACTGTCACCAAGCGTAGGTACCGTAATGGCCGACCTCTTTAGGCACTGACCTGAGGCAGTGGTTCTATCTTTGGACCTTAGGCTCTCTTTTCGTGTGGGTCGCTCATCGACCCGATGAACCCTAGTGTCAGAATTTTTCAACCGCCTTCTGCAAGTAGCAGGCTTCTGATATGGTTGTGTAACGACCGGCGTCTAAGTCATCATAGACAGCAACCGGGACGTACGGCTTAACGTGCCATCCGAAACACGGAACCATCTTACTTACGGACAATCGGGTGTTTCAGCCCGCAATGTCTTAACCAGACTGGGAACAAATTCACAAAGTGATAAATATCAACTTTGTGAGTGACCCACCGAGAATCGAACCCGGAACCTTCTGCGTCAAAGGGAGTCACACTGCCACTGCGCAACATCGGTCGTCAAACTTGGAACTTAATGGAATGGAGCCTTTCTATTTGTCAAGGTTTTGTTATTGGTCTTCGAGTTGATTCTTTCTATTTTCTATTATTTGATTGCGTGCCTCCACCGCCATAGAACTCGCTCCCTGGGCGTTACAGTACCGACGATTGTAGCCGTATAAACCGTGAAAGTTAAATTAAAATTCTCTCACAGATGATGTATTTTTGTTGCTGCTATAACAAAAAGAACAAAGTAATGATTTACGGACTATAAACAACTATTACAATAAATATGGGAGACACGTACAAAACAGATGTTTTTTTTCTACGGAACCCTTCATGCGCGAGTACAACTTGCACTTGGCCTGGTTCGTAAGTACCTTTAAATACCGGTGGGTCCAAAAGGGATGGCTTTTTGTATTCAAATATTGTTAGAGGTGGACAAAATGACATAATAAAGCAAATGAATAAGTAATGAAAGCTGGCGGTGTTGACTTTCAACGAAAAATGGTCTTTATACCCGCCGCTACAGTAAAACTTACTTCCAAATGACTAGATAGTACAAAATGAGGCCTTTTCAAAACAAAATAAAGTGTTTATGGTTTAACTGGGACGCTAGAGATATTACTTTTTGAATTTTTTAATGTTAGTGACCCAGTTAAACAATAAAAATGTGTGAAGATAATCGCGAAAAATAAAAAGTTATAAAATATAGCATTCTAAACAAGTTTAATAGATGTCGTTTCGATTTTTGGACTAGAAAGAAATATGGGTTACGACGTGTTGAACTTTACTGGAATTAAATACGAGCATGACAAAATAAAAAGTTCTATAAATAAAAATTACTGTAATATATCAAAATCACTGTCGGCGCAAAAAATCCCAGGATGGTAGCAACGTTATCTCGCTGGAGAGCTAAGGACCAACTTGCAAATGTATTTAAACATATTTTTTTTATCTGTTGAAATAGACCATACCTATACCTACATTACAAAAGTTTAAATAAGTAACAGAATATATAATAGTACTAAAATAAGTATGCCTCAAGCGAGAGCTTATGACTGCTTTTCATTCCTCTTCCCATTAGCAATACTAAATCCTCAAATACTAAACAACATAGTCACAACCAAATCAAACTTTAGTCGTAAACCATAAAACTTACCGTCAACTACGTAACAGCCAGTGTGCATACAGACAAATATTGCAACGTTTTATATTATAGTAGTTGTAGTGTGATGCCGGCAACCTGTCACTACAGTGATACACGAATCATCTAAAGGGGCCCTCAATACTTGTCAGACGTGGCGATAACGACCGTAATTTTATGATCGTTAACGCTCTGCCTACCCCACAAAGGATAAAGGCGTCATTTATGTATGGGTATGTAGTCGTAGTGACGTCTTAATGATATTGACACAGTTGTACAAAAATAAAACGAACGATACGTATTTTTTTAACATGCAGAATTAAATTTTCTTAGATAATAAGTTGTGCATTCAGAAATGTTATGTGTAGTTGTATTCAGACGTACTTAAAATGCGTTAATAGTAGGACGAAATTATTTGCTTACAATTCGCGAGACCCGAGTTCGATCCTCGCCATGTACCAATGAGTTTTTTCCTACTCATGTACATTTACCGACTGCTCTTATGGTAAAGGAAAAACATCGTGACGAAACCTATATTCAAATAAAATTTGAATTTAGATGACATTTGAATGTGACTTAACCTGGGAGTCGGGCCAGGTTAGCCTTCGGGTTGCAGAGGTCAGATGACAGTCGATTTGTGTAAAAACTTGATTCCACGTCAAATCCCCTAGGTTAGGTAGCCGACCCCGACAGAAATCGGGATAAGGCAAGTAGTATGATGCTAGTGTTGAAAATTTTTACATGGAAACGTTTTTGGTGGGATATTTTTTCTGGCACAACTGAGTCACACAACATTAGCTAACTAAAGAAGATGTGAACATTATATCGATCGTAACTAAACGATCTACGAGCAAGACACGCATAGTGGTTGTGGACATAACAATTACTTAGGAAAGTGAAGTTTCTACGACGCGAAGGAAGGCGTACAGTAAGTAGTTCTATCGGTTATTGATACAATATCATTTTAGTGAAGGAGACCGAGTCGTCCAACGTTCCGATAAACCCTGGTGTCAGTGGTTTTCAACATTCATAGACTGCGTTTGCACGAATATATGAGAAGAGTACCTAGTAGAGGTATCTAAGTACTTCTTCTTTCTTTTCGTGTGTGACACCGAGTCGTCCTACGACCCGATGAACCCTAGTGTCAGAATTTTTCAACCGCCTTTCTACAAGTAGCAGGCTTCTGACATGGTTGTGTAACGACCGCCGTCTAAGTGATCATCATAGACAGCAACCGGGACCTACGGCTTAACGTGCCATCCGAAACACGGAACCATCTTTCTTACGGACAATCGGGTGGTTCAGCCCGAATGTCCTAACCAGACTGGGAACAAATTCACAAAGTGATAAATATCAACTTTGTGAGTGACCCACCGAGAATCCAACCCGGAACCTTCTTCGTCAAAGGTAGTCGCACTACTACTGCGCCACATCGGTTGTCAAAGTCTAAGATAAGTACTGACGGCATAAAATGCACGGTCGTTAAAAAAAAGCTCATCGACAAAAAAGTACACAAACATACATACATCATGACTATATTCTTCCGGGGTAGGCAGATCGATGTAAATTTCCGTAAAAGCAGTTAGTATCGTAAAGTCTAATATATTTTTGGGGGTCATTTTAAAAGACGGTATATCACCGTTACTGATTGGTTGTCAGCTAATCGCCTGAAGATGTGTGAAATACGACACTCGCGGGAAACGTATGGGGTGATGCTATTCTAATTCTAGTCGGCATCATTATCGACTTTTATCCAAATGACTAAGCAATCAATAACCACCAACAGTCTGGCCCCTGTTAATAATAAATAATCAGAACTCATCACTAACAAATAATTCTGCTTGTTATTTAAACCTAGTATTTAACCATTTGGAAAAGCGGCCATGTTAATGCTTATGACAGCTACGGCACTATAATCGACTGTAATGAACGCATTGAACTGTAAATAGCTAAATGGGCGGTTTCCGTGGATACCCAATAAAATATTAAGGCTTAGACTCATTACAAGTATCTATTTTGGGTTGTATTATTGCCGTGTGATGCCGACTTAGAATAGCATCACCCCACATCCTACCCGCGGGTGTCGTAAGAGGCGACCAAGGGACTAGAGAGTATTGGTGTATAACAGTTTTTAGGCAACAGGCTGACAACCTGTCACTATAGTGATTCACATGTTTTCTGAAACAACCTTGGAAAACAATCCTCAAAAATGTCAGACGTGGCAATAGTGGCCATATTTTTACGGCCGTTAACGCTCTGCCTACCCCGCAAGGGATAAAGGCGTTATATATGTATGTAAGGACCAGAAAATTATTGGTTTGCTTGTTTAAAGTACTTTTTTCGTGTGGGACATCAAGTCGTAGACCAATCCTATAAACACTAGTTACTTACTAAAGACTATACGTAGTTTTACCTGATTCTCTTCCAGGCTATGTCAACATGTGCCACTCGCGCCTAACTTTAACAGCACAATCAACACAAACTCGGTCAAAACTCACGGCTAAATGCTTGGCAGGTTGCCATTCGGCTGGCAATCGATTCGCGCCATTTTGTGCCAAATAGGGCAACGTGAATGCGTCCGTAAATGGCGTTGGGTCATTGCGTTAGTCTATGAAAGCGACATGTGCACCTTCAATAGCTTTCGTATAAACCGTACCATGTGGTGCCGGCAGAGTTGAATAGCACCACCTCATCTCTTCCCTTGGGGATTGTAAGAAGCGACCGACGGATTACTCAAACCCAGGATCGGTCCTGGAGAAGGGTAACTCCACATTAAACTCGGAACGGGGTCTCCGTCAGGCGTGTGTGACAGATGTCTATCGTGCGGTAGACTGCAGCCGACCTGCAAGTATCGGCTCGTCGTTCTGGGCTACCCTGCGTTTTCAATTACTGTGTCCAATGCTACGCATACCGTAGCTTGGCTATCGAGAACCAAAAATACACCTCCCGTACTGTACACATATCACATTTCACGCCTTTATCCCTTGCGGGGTAGGCAGAGCGTTAACGACCGTTACATTACGGTCTTTATCGCCACGTCTGACAATATTTGAAGCTCGTTTCAGATAAGTCATGTATCACTATAGTGACAGGTTGAATGATGCCGGCATAGGGTAGCATCACACCATTTTCCCGTGGGTGTCGTAAAAGCCGACTAAGGGACTCGAGGATTTCATGTGTGTTTTAGGCGACAGGCTGACAACCGTACTCTTCTTCTGTCCAAATTACGTCTCCAATGGCCTCAACTGTGTACCTGCCTTTACGAATCGCCGCTCATCTTTCCCCGCGCACAAAAGGCTAACAAATGTCAAAATTTCCCAATATGTCGTTCGGGATCGTGAGGTTACTCGAGCGTGTAACCGTATTAGTGAAACTGCTTGTAATCTAGTAATGTGTAATCTGTGGAGGAAGGGTGTTTCCGATGTGTAGTAACGGATTTCTAATAACTTATTTATAATCTACTTGTAGTACTATTACACTTTTTAGGGATGATTTGTCATATGATTACTTAGAAAAACCGGTATGAGTCGATCTTTTGGGTAAATAGGGTAGGTTGAGTTGAGGTTGGTCTTAGCCTTCAGAAGATTTATGTCCACATCTCAAAACGTCCCATTCGCAAAATATCGTGAACTCTTATAATACATTTTTACATCATTATTAGAAAAGTAATCTATGATAGGTAAGTAAACTTAGTTTTGAATTCGATTAATAATTTATTGACTTATTTCTCTGACGACTGTTTCTGTTAAAATTATTACTAATATATACCAGGACACCAGAAAATACCAGAAGCTTCTGTCAAGTGGAGCGAACTAATCTGTTTAAACAGTCTATGAAGTCCAAAGTAATCAGCACAGATGCTATCAGGAACCCAGCAGCGCCCAGGGTATTACAACTTACTTGCCTAGTGTATGTTGTTCTACTGAAGGTGTTACTAGAATCTACCAGGACAGTAGTAAATACTAGAAGCTTAGCCCTGTCAAGTGAAGCGAATCACAGCAGAGATGGTATCAGGATCGCAGCACCGCCCAGGATATTGCTACTTACTTCCTCAGAGATAAGGTTCAGAATGTTGTGTAATCGAAGATTGGACGTACCTGGAATGAAGAAACAAAGGGTTAGCTAAGGATAGTGGTGAAGATTTTGCGAATTTGTGTAAATGCATTGAAGATAAGGTTCTACAGCGTGTTATCTGATTATAGCCATCTCAAGGTCCCAGTTGCTGTCTACGGTTACCCAGGAAGGTAGATGGGTATTACACTATTTCAGAGGCATTCTTCAAAAACTTACAGTACAGATATTCAGTCGTTCCTAATCTCGGTGGGAGTGTGATTGCCTGCGACACAAAGGTTTAGGGTTCAATTCGCGGTGGGGCACTTTGTTTTTAGTCTGATTAGGACATTGCAGGCTGAACCACCTGACTGTCCGTAAAAAAGATGGATTCGTATTCGGGAGAGCACGTTAAGCCGTAGGTCCTGGTTGTTGTCTATGATAGATAACTTAGGCGGTAGTTACACAACTATGTCAGAGGCCTGCTACTAGTAGTAGGCGGTTGAAAAACTCTAACACCAGGGTTCATCGGCTCGTTAGACGACTTGGTATCCCACGCGATGAGAGAGAAGTGTCTACCGGTACTTTTTACTGCCATTGACATGACCTTTTTTTTGCTGATTGGGTAGAATAATACGCATACACATTGTACACAAATTAAATAAGTAGGTCGAGATACTTGGTGACAATACTTGTAAACAACAACACAAAGCGGAGGCTTCGAAGACAAACAGCACAGACAGATTAATCAGACTGGCAATTAATCAATGTCAACAATCAACAACAGTCGATACGATTCCAATCAGGACCAGCTTAGGATGTGTCTGATTGAGAGCTCAATACAAACACACTCATAGATGTAACGAGGACTCTATGTATCGGGATCGTATGGACATTTCAATCTACACAGAGATACGGCAAAAAGTACAACCTATTTCTTTCTTATCATGTGGGACACCAAGTCGTCCAACGACCCGATGAACTCTGGTATCTACTAGTAGCAGGCCTCTGGGTGTAGTCGTGGCCCCCGTTGGGCCGGTCGCTAGTTTTTGTAATATCTTAGGATCTTTTTCACATTATAAATACATTGTCCCGTGTGATGCCGGCTTAGAATAGCATCACCCCATACCTTTCCCGCGGGTGTCGTAAGAGGCGTCTAAGGCACTTGAGTCTTTATGTGTATTACAAGCTTTAGGCGACAGGCTGACAACCTGTTACTACAATCATACTCGAATCATATTTAGATAGGACCCTCAATACTTGTCAGACGTGGCGATAGCGGCCTTACTCTTACTGCCATTAACGCTCTGCCTACCCCGCAAGGGATAAAGGCGTGATATATCTATCTCTATATATCTATCTAATACTTTGCGTGAGTATGAGTAGGTACGGAATATATTTTTATGTCCTGCACGTCTTTGCACGGATCACCGAATAATATCTCGCGGTTTTGTAGGGAAAGGGCATTTTTCGTTGGTTTAGATACGTACAAGGGAGTCACGTAACTCCGTGTACGTGAAAAAGCATAAATATCTAACACATACACATACATATCACGCCTTTTTCACTTGAGGGGTAAGCAGAGCTTAACGGCCGTAAAAATACGGTCGCTATCACCACGTCTGACAAATATTGCGGGCTCACTGGATGATTCGTGTATCACTATAATGACGGGTTGTCAGCCTGTCGCCTAAAGTTGTAATACACATGAAAGCCTTGAGACCCTTGACATTCGCGGGAAGAAATGGGGTGATGCTATTCTAAGCCGGCATCACACGGCAAATATCTAACACCCATATGATAAAATAAGTTTTTAGGGTTCCGTGGTTTAAGGGTAATAATAACTTAAATACAAGCAACCTAAACCTTACAACACAAACGAAATAAATTACTATTGATAATAAATAATTGAGAGCGTCGGTGGCCAAGTGGTTAGGACACCGGTCTTACAATCGTGAGACCCGAGTTCGATCCCCGCCATGTACCAATGTGTTGTTACTCACGTACATTTACCGACTGCTCTTACGGTGAAGGAATAACATCGTGATGAAACCCACATTCAAATAAAATTTGAATTCAAATGATATTTGAATGTGACTTAACCTAGGATTCGGGCCAGGTTAGCCTTCGGGTTGCAGAGGTCAGATGGCAGTCGCTCTGTGTAAAAACTAGGTTCCACGTCAAATCCCCTAGGTTAGGTAGCCGACCCCGACAGAGAACGGGATAAGGCAAGGAGAATGATGAAATAATTGTTTTTGTGTTTGAGTTATATGGTGATGTGCGAGAGAGCCTTCTATGCGCCTAAGTCTACTCGCACTTGACCGGGTTTTTTCTCGAGACAAAGCGGATACTTCTTATTAAACCTCCATTCTTATCTCCGTTGTACCACGTTTACGGGCGCTTTTTCACGCAACTTTACGTCGACTTCACACATATTTCAGCCGCAAGATAAAAATAATCTCGGAAGCGACGACGAGAGATTTTAATGAAAATTTTGTCATCCAGTTTCCTGACCCGTGTCTTCTTTGTAACCGAAACTCATTTTGAAGTATAAAGTATTTCTGGAGAACGTTTATTATAATTTAACGATTAGTTGGAAATGAAGGCGGCTGCAACGGATTTATGGATGAACTATTCTGAAGAAGATAAAAGGAAATGGACAAAAGATTAGGGTAATAAATCTAAGTTTGTGATGTTTTTTCGGCATCAATCCTGATAAGTTGAATTCCCTTTAGGACCAAAATATTGAGTTCTTAAGATATTACATTAATACAGATATACATATCACGCCTTTTTCCCTTCCAGTATGTAGCATGGCACCTAACACCTCTTCGCTTACACGCACTCTTTTTATTCTATCGAAACCGTCATCCATCACATTTTTTGAAATTCATCTGCTGTCGTTTTACATCACGTCACTCCATGCATTATTTTTCAACCACCATCGCGGAAGCTGCTGCAATCAGCTGAACTCATGAAAATACTACGTTTTATAGCTCCCATTTGCTACTTTTAACCAGTTCTTCAAAATTGCTTAAATCACTCGTTCGGACCCTTTAAGGCGTGCTTTTGAAGGAAAGCCAACGAAAAGCGTTACTTTCGATTCAATTTTTAAGCCTGTTACTGATGCCACTTATGAGTAGGTCATAATAAAAAATTATAAAAAGATAAGAGATACTGTCTAGTACTTATACTCTCGTATGACTATTGGTTTGATATATTATAATTAAAAAAAAAAAACTATTTTATTATATATATTATATTATAATAGAACAAATCACACACCGAGAATCTAACTCGGAATTATTTGCGTCTCACTACCACTTCGCACATATCAAGACCCGATTCAGTATATTGTAAGTTACAAGATTGACAGCCACACCATATTTAGGTACAGCGTAAAACGCTAGCATATTTGCAAAAAATCTTCGAAATGATGCCAGCTTGACGCTCTGTCTACCCCGTTACGAATACCAACGTGATTCCGTGGCTAGTTCCGTATCGTTCCGTTGCAATCATGTGACCTAGCTAGTCTACAGGATTTATGTTAGCTATCCAACGGATTACGTTGACAACCGGAGCGAAACCAATTTGTATCAAACGGAACGTTTTCTGAACTAAAACTATGATTTATTTGTTGTAACACGGATCATAAGTGTAAGTTTTTCAGCCATAAAACCACAATTTATAACTTCAACCAAAGATACAATTAACCTCGTTAACTTGGGTTCTCGGTAGCGCAGTAGTAGTGATGAAATGGCTATTCGAAGATCTTTGGTTCAAACGCCGACTGAGATTAAATATTTCAACCTCTATCTAGCGGTCTAAAGATTCTGTCATCAGGGTTCATCGGATCGTTTGTCGATTCGGTGTACCACATAATGCGATGAGGATTACTATTACAATACAAGGGTTTGTTCCGCTATTTTGTTGCGTAAAAATACCGGCGCGGATTGAACGGAGTAAAGACAATTTGTATGAAATGGAACGTTTATTTTACTTAAACTACGATTTATGTGTTTTCCGTTGATGTTGTTTTCAAGTGGGGATTTTTCCAGCACATCCATTTATATCAATGTATTTTACATATCTCATGCTCTGAAAATAGGTCATTACTGACCAAAAACCCGCTCCGTAAGTTCAATTTAAAAATCCGTTGTGTCCGCGATAAGCGACTTTGGTTATACCATGTAGTGAAGATTATTTCGACCTATTTCTCTTGGGGAAAGTTGTTCAGTTTCGTGGACTGGTTCACTCCTTAAAATATTTACAGTATTTTTTTTACCTCGTGTATAATTCAACATAGTGCTGGCGAAGAATGGAAAGGATAAGCTGGATAGAAATGAAGACCAACGAGGAAGTACTCCAACTAGTAGGGGAACAACGAACGCTACTCAATACAAAAGAGAATAGGAGGGGGGGGAAATGATAGGACACCGGATACGGCATGATCAGTTATTCAAAACAATCGTTGAAGGCAAGATTGAAGGAGGAAGGGGAAGACCAAGAAGGAGTTATTTGGATCAGATAAAGGAGAAAATAATGGTCACGTCGTACAGAGAAGTCAAGGAGAAGGCGGAGGACAGAGAAAGCTGGCGGATACTCCACCTACAACGGCAATGCCCTTAAATAAACGATGATGATGCTAATTCAACATCTGTTATCAAAGCACCCTTTGAAGGGTTCCAGTACAATAATTAACACTAATGTACTACTAAACTATTACAGCGTAGCAACACGAACAATTCACCCTTTATAGATCGGCCCTTTGAAGTTCTAATCTAAATTTCTTCTTGATTAAATTCCGAAGGGCTCGCCCAATGACCTTTAAAAGAAAAGGGATGGAAAAGTGCGCCTAATAGATTGTATATGGCACGTGCCTTCGCCTTTACAAAAAATTGTGCGAATTAGTCGTACTTTTATTAGGATTATTTTTATTGTCCCCTAAAAGTCAGGTGATAATTAGGAAATCTGTTGTCGGAGCCAAGAGTTGACAAAATTGTTTCATCTAAGTCTTAGTCAACCTTAGATTCGATTTGTCTTGAGATAGACTAAAGAAGGGCAGTAAAGATAAACTTACAATACTTGTAGAGGCGGTTGAAAATTCTGACACTAGGGTTTATTGGGTCGTTGGACAACTCAGTGTCCCACACGAAGAGAGAGAGAGAGAAAATACGGCTTCTAGCTAGGGAGTCAGTTACGAAAGGAAGTTTTAGCCTAAAGGAATTTGTGATTAAGTACCTTGTGTTCTACCACTTTCTTAATTATACTATGTTATTTTGTTTTTAACTAATTCACAAGAAACAAAAAATAACTTTCTGTTCAAGGATAGAATTTTCTCTTTCTCTATTTGCGGATGGGTTACCGAGACAACGACCCAATGACCTCTGGTGTCAGAGTTTTCCAACTTACTACGCCGTTTCTTTGCAAGCTCATTGATCGACCGTACAGGTTCCTAAATGTTTAACTATTCATAGAGCAGGACAGGAACGCCAACTCAATAAGGCAGCCTTTATAGGTCAAACGTGATAACGTCACATTGATTGTTCAGGGAGGTGCTTTAAAAGGGACGTTTTTCGTAACAGTCCTCTTGGAAAATATGCTATGCTAGCTTCATTTCGAGAAAAGAAAACTCTTTGTAACTTTTATAACTGGCTTAAAAGTTACCACCACCGGCCGTGATTGTGAGATGCCGGCTTAAAAAAACATTTGTAAACGTGGGTGTCGTAAAAGGCAGCTAAGAGATGGATCCAGGAAATAGGCAGCAGCGTTCATTGGATCGTTGGAAGACTCGGTGTCCCATACTAATTGAAAACAAGCATGTACAATTGTACAATACGGCTATATAAATGTCCAAAGCTAAGAGTGGCTGGCGCGTATGTCAAATTTCCACTAAAGAAAGCGTCCATGTCCAGCAGTGGACTTTTGTCACTGTAGAAAATACCAGGTGCAAGTAATCACTCTAGCCCTTTAAGAGAAAGAGTCGTTGATATTTTGCCAAGTCGCAGTCAGTGCCCTAAGGTTGCATTATGGCTGACGCAACGACTGCACAGTATGCAGGCAGTGCATTCGAGTTTGAGTGCACTTCACGCTGCGATATGCATCGGTCGCTGTCAAGCGTAAAGTGTGGAGACGTTATGGTAACCTATGGGTACTTTTGAAATAAATCATTGCATAAATTTCTCTGGCTGACAACCTGTCACTATAGTAACACACGTGTTTTCTGGAACAACCTTGGAAAACAATCCTAAAAAATGTCAGACGTGGCGATAGCGACCGAATTCTTACGGCCGTTAAAGCTCTGCCTACCCCGCAAGGGGTAAAGGCGTGATATATGTTTGTATGTATAAATTTCTCCGTGTGATGCCGGCTTAGAATAGCATTATCCCATTCTGTCCCGCAGGTGTCGTAAGAGGCGACTAAGGGACTCGAGGGTTTCTTGCGTATTAAACCTTTAGGCGAACAAACTGAAACTGAAAGTGATACTGAAAGGGCCCTCAATATTTGTTGGAAGTGGCGACAGCGACCGTATTTTGAAGGCCGTTAACGCTCTCCCTACCCCGCAATGGATAAAGGCGCGATATTTGTATGTATATATTTTCTCCCTCTTTTAGTTTTTGAGTGGAACACTGCAAGAACCCTGTCTTTCTCTCTCTTTTCATGTGAAACACAGATTTATCCTAAGACCCGATGAACACTGGTGTCATAGATTTTTAACCTCCTACTACAAGTATTCTGCTTGTATCGCATGTTTTATTAATCAAATCTATTCACACAAACCCTGATTAATTTCTACGCATCCTACACACTGTGGACTAAGGAAGGCAGAGCATTTTAGTTGAAATTTAAATCAAGGAATAGTTCTATGAGAAAACTTTATTTGTCCGCTTGTTCATACCATGTACAAAGGAAACAAAGGTTGTGTGGAATATTGGGAAAGTTTGAGGGTTGCACTTAAACTTGCTAAAACTATTTACAGAGTAACTCTGACAGTAACGATTAGTGAGTCGTTTCAGTTGAATAGACATCACATCAGCGTATAAGTTTTGTCAGATACCAACCATGTTAGAGAGCTGCTACATGTAACAGGTCGTGGTTGAAAAACAAAAGGTACACCACAACTCAAGGAATGATCTCTCTTTTTCACTTACGAAAGGATAGGGTAGTCATACTTATCATGCACTTATTATCTTACCCATATGTTGAATATATAATAACTTTAATCCATAGCAAGCTAGCTAATTAATAGTTACAAACTACAACACATCAAAACAGTCACATACGCTCCGATTATCAGAAACACCGTCTCATACAAACGAGTTATGTCATCATTGGACAGATAACGTTCTGTTCTGTTATACCTACTTCTGTAAAGTATCAATTTAAACTGGGAGAGTTCTCGAGTGGACTCCCCGTACCGGCATACCAGCGTATGCGAAGATTACACCACCCGATTGTCCGTAAGAAAGATGGTGCCGTGTTTCGGATGGCACGTTGGGCCGGAGGTCCCGGTTGCTGTCTATGACTAATTGGACGGCGGTCGTTACTCAACCATGTCAAAGAATCGTACCAAGTAGAAGGATGTAGTCTCTACCTATACAGGGTGTAAAGAATTAGCTGCAAATATTTTAAGTCGGGCCTCCCATACAAAATGTAGCAGCCGGGCGTATCAACTGTATGGCAGGTCCGATTTTTTTTTCATATTTTGATCTATGTTTCTTGGGGATAGTTGCTCATTTTCATGGGCTGGTTCACCCCTTAAAATATTTTTAAACCCTGTATAACCGGAAAAGATGCGTGATTTTGTGTGTATGGAAAACCAGTGAACGTAGATCTCTTGTATGCTATCTCGAGACGTATTTGGGTTAATTTAATTATAAGTGAGTTGAAAATAACTAATTGATGAATGACGTAAGGGTATCGGGTTCAAGGTAAAGTACCTACTTAATAGTTACGAAGTGTTATGCAATGCACTTACGCTTCCGTAGTTTTCATAAGTTAGCGGTTTGGTACCGGCTTAAACAGCATAACCCCATTTCTGCCCGTGGGTGTCATAAAAGGTAACTAAGACGAATCCACACAGATCTGTGTGAATCTATGGAATGGGCAGCAGCCTATTCTGTGAATATCTACAACATCTTGCACTGCGCTCGCCAATCCGCCTGCCAAGCGCCAATACCGGGACATACATAATACATACAGGTCAAACTGAGAGCCTCCTACTTTTTTTGAAGTCGGTTAAAAAAAAAGAAATGTTTGGAAGATAGTATACTAACTTAACCAATATCTCAAAGAATCACACAGTGCCATTCGCTACTCCGACGACCAATGTGGCGCAGTGGTAGTGCGGCTGCGTTTGACGCAGAAGGTCCCGGGTGCGATTCTCGGTGGGTCACTCACAAAGTTGATGTCTATCACTTTCTGAATTGTGAGCCACCCGATTGTCCGTAAGTAAGATGGTTCCGTGTTTCGGATGGCACGTTATGCCGTAGAACCCGGTTACTGTCTATGATCACTTAGACGGCGGTCGTTACACAACCATGTCAGAAGCCTGCTCTGCTACTTGTAGAAGGCGGTTGAAAAATTCTGACACTAGGGTTCATCGGGTCGTTGGACGACTCGGTGTCCCACACGAAAAGAGAGATCAGCTACAACACAAAAGTGCACATGAAAACAAAAGCGCATGCAGACGCAGCCCAATGCGTGTGCACAAAAGATGCATTCCCTTTGCATTGTAGCACTACTCTCTTTGATGAAAGGTTTCCGATCCAGTTCCACATACATTCAGTTTACATACATACATATATCACGCCT
This sequence comes from Keiferia lycopersicella, assembly GCA_029255805.1. Taxonomy (NCBI): domain Eukaryota; kingdom Metazoa; phylum Arthropoda; class Insecta; order Lepidoptera; family Gelechiidae; genus Keiferia; species Keiferia lycopersicella. Next base: position 9,357,543 of record JARACZ010000020.1, on the reverse strand, counting down.
TTATCCCTTGCGGGGTAGGCAGAGCGTTAATGGCCGTAAGAATACGGTCGCTATAGCCACGTTTGACATTTTTGAGGATTGTTTTCCAAGGTTGTTTCAGAAAACATGTGTATCATTATAGTGACAGGTTGTCAGCCTGTCGCCTAAAAATTGTAATGCACCAATACTCTCGAGTCCCTTAGTCGCCTCTAACGTCACCCGTGGGAGGATGTAGGGTGATGCTATTCTAAGTCGGCATCACACGGCACCACAAGAAGGACAACTCCACATTAAACCCGGACCAGGCTCTCTGTCAGGCGCTCTCTGTAGAGTTTTAACGTGCGGTAGACTCCTGCAGTAAACCCCTGGCTCCGCACGTATCGACTCGTCGTTCCTGTGGAGTCAACCAAGGAGACCGAGAGGGTGGCACAGGTTCTGGCTAACCCAGCATTTTCCCTAATTGCGTCCCATTCGACGCAGTGTCTGTGCTCTTGGCTCAGACACTGATTGAATCGTCAGTCACGGACTAAAAGAGTGCTTTTTGATTGTAATATCAATAACGCAGAACCTGTTGCCTCAACTCACTTTATCGTTGACTTTGATTCAAGTAAACTCTGGCCTCACCAGAATCAAACGAAATCCAAACTGCACTCCTAAACAGAAATGGATATCAACATTCGGGTTTGGGACTCGCTAGCAACATGTATAGACCCATTGTTCAGGACTCCCTTTGATTCTAGTTTTAGGGGGATCACAGCCACTCCCGACATTTTATTCAGATGAAAGCACTATGAATGGTTTCGGGTCAATGGCCAGTCTGGTTTTTGGGTGCATATGGGGATTGATAACATTCAATCGAAATGTTCAACTTTAGTTTAGAGATTTGTTATGAAAGAGACGAGTGATACATTTTTTATTGAAACCGAAGTTTGCCTGCTATTCTGCTTTACTTTTATGGAACACTGTAGAACAATATATAATATTCTTTATTGCATTAATATTATAGAAAATTAATACAAGAAATTTTGTCGCAAAGGCGAGTTTATCTCTACAATCTACCTAAGCAGTACCATGCTTTTTGCTCAATGTAGTAGGTTATTAAACGACAAGCCTTTATGTGTTACAGTCGTATTTCCTTGGGAAAACCAACATAAATCCCCATAATGTCCAATGTAAGTATGTTCCAGTTTGATGCGCAAAAAAGTCCGCGACATTACCACGTAGCGCAAGACACATGGGATCTTGATTCCTATCTATCAAGTTCTTGTGGACGGATTTCTAAGGGAAAGACAACACAAATCCTCATCTTTCCAACACAGCACAGTACTAATGTCCAGTGAGAACGTTCCGGTTTGATGAGCAAAAAAGTTGGCGATATTACCGAGCCAAGCACGCAAGACACAAGAGTTTAGTTCATATACATACATACATAAATATATCACGCTTTTATCCCTTACGGGGTAGGCAGAGCGATCGCTTCGAATGGCAGACAAGTGGGACGGACCCCATGCACCCGGGTTCGATTACCGACCACGCTTGTAATTTTTTCAACTACAAATTTTCTTTTCTAGCATTTTACAAAAATATAAATTACGTAAACTTGTCATAGACCTAGTCCTGTCTAGGAATTTGAATTAAGTCATGCGATGCCGCAAGAATCTGCATCGAACGAAGTCGTACGCCAGCTAGACAGATCTTGGTCGTAATATGCAGCGTCACGCGCAGCATAGTGATGTGACATGGTCGATGTATCGATATACACAATCTTCGGAAGACCGTGTTGTTCGAAGGGACTGACCAACATCATTCTCTTAATATTTCTGTTGTGTCGCAGCCATTAAAAAAAACTGTAATTTTCGTCTCTTTTTTTTTTGCCGGAGACATCGCGCCTAGTCAAATACAGGTTGTAAAAAATATTGCTGCTAATATTTTAAAGGGCGAACAAGCCCATGAAACTGAAAAACATTCCGCAAGGAAAATAGTTCGAAATGTGTAAAAAATTTGAACCTCCCATACAAAAAGTACCAGCCGAACATGTAAATTTGTATGGGGGGGTCAAATTATTCTGTTATTTTTTCGCCAAAAAAAAAATGGTAACATGTCGTCAATCATCGATATCAACACACTGCGCGGCACATCACTACGAACTACCGTAAGGTCGTTGACTCCGCGGCGCTAGTGTAGTTTTTGCGCCGCTTCCTGCCTTAATGAGATGCAGCATCCGACTTGTCTTAGACGATACTCATCTATAGGTAACATGTCTCAATCCCGTTGGGGTAGGCAGAGACTATTTCCTTCCACTTGTTACGATCCTGACATACTTTTTTTGTTTCTTCTACATTTATTAGTCTTTACATGCACACTCGTCGCATCTCTACTAACAAAAATACCTGCGTCTATTTCTTACTCAAATCAAGACAAAGCCAAAAGTCGTATCAGAATCTTGCGCAATTTCTAAGTTCTTAGCTTCACAGTAAAAGGGTATAAGGATTTTTATTGGACGCTTTATTTTCATCATTCGTTTTTTTATCTAACGGTTTTTATAGCCTCTCAACAGAAGTGGAGAATTTTGTAGCTAGATTGATGCGTCGATCTTTTGTTATTGAATTCTATTGAGTTTTTGCGTTTACAGTCTAAAGGCGACCACTTTATTACAATCTCTACACACTCAATCATCACTGGGTCGTTTGACAACTCGGTGTCTCAGATCTACTAGCAATGACAAAGCGATATTGTAGGAAAATTTAATAACTTCAATATTACTTACTTCTACTTACTACAGGCACAAATATACAAAAAATGATATAGATGCACTGCCGTGTGATGCCGGCTTAGAATAGCATCACCCCACATCCTTCCCGCGGGTGTTGTAAAAGACGACTAAGGGACTCGAGAGTATTGGTGTATAACAATTTCTAGGCGACAGGCTGACAACCTGTCACTATAGCGATACACATGTTTTCTGAAACAACCTTCGAAAACAACAATCCTCTAAAATGTCAGACGTAGCGATAGCGACGGTATTCTTACGGCCGTTAACGCTCTACCCCGCAAGGGATAAAGGCGTGATATATATGTATGTATGCTATAGATAGGGAAGGTATGTTTCAAATTCAATCGCCTACCAGTGGAAGCGACGGGCGCGTAACTTGGTTAAGAGGCTCTCACCGTCCCATATCCGTCCAATATACTCCTGTGAATATGAAAAATCAAATTGATGGTCTGGATTTTTCTCTTTTTCACCTGCCTGAGTGATTTTATATCACCAACTAACTATTCACTTGGTCTATCTTTCTTTGCGTGTGGAATACCGAGTCGTCCAAAGACACGATGAACCCGGTCTATACGGACGTAAAAATGCATACTACAAAAGAGGCTTTTTTTAAATTGACACTTTTAAAGCTCTTCTGAACATTTTGTGCAAAAGTTGAGAAAAGTACGTATGTTTGTTAGCCGTCCCATTAAAAAAAATCATTTTAATCTACGTATGTCTAATTAGAAGTCGAAATAAATTCCATTATAATCTTACAACTTTTTTTAAACTTCTTGAATCTTAGAAGATTTTTTTTAAGAAGAAGAAGATTCTTGAATCTTGTTAGATATTTTTCGAGTCTGTATTTCAAAAGTGCAGTATTTGTAACAAACGACAGCAATATGCACGTTCTAAAGCGACACGTACGTACGGGTCAATGACATTTCATTGTTAGCAAAATTCGAGCTGCATCAGCACTTAAGCGCCGACTTGGACTTGGGTACAGCCTTTGTTACAAAAATAAAAGTGTACAGAGTTACTTAGGTGAACTTATTTACTTTTCATTGAACTTACGAAGTAAGGCCGTGCGCACACGACGGAAAAGGTCATCGGCCTATCTGCTAGGAAATTATTACATATCTCCTCATATTTTCTGGTCTAATTATTCGTAAGAATGACACACACACACACACACACACACACACACACACACACTAACACACACACATATCACGCCTTTATTCCTTGCGGGGTAGGCAGAGCGTTTACGATCGTAAAATTACGGCCTCGTCTGACAAGTGTTGAGGACGATTCGTGTATCACCGTAGTCAAGTAGTCGCCCTGTCGCCTAAAATTGTAATGTAATACACATGAAACCCTCGAGTCCCTTAGTCGCCTCTTACTACACCCGCGGGAAAGAAATGAGGTGATGCTAATCTAAGCCGGCATCACTCGGCTATACACTAGTAATTACACTTGAAAGTGAGATATAGTATGAAAAATGTGGACGTTGCAAGGATAGGCCTCGACGAACATTACTACATACTACTTTCTTCTAGTTTTTCGTGTGGGACATCGAGTCGTCAAACGACACGACGAACCCTGGTGTCAGAGTTTTTCAACCGCCTACTGATTAGTGGCCGGCCTCAAACTAGGAACGTCCTAAAGAAACACAAACCCTAAATTGTCATACACATCAGTATCAAATCCCATAGTCGCCTCTTTCGAAACCCATTGGAAAGATATAGGGTGATGCTATTCGAAGGCAGCACACGGCAAGATTGGTTCGAGAAGAGAATAAAATAAGCAGTAAGAGTACTAATAATATTTAAATGTATATTGTTGCAAGCCCGTTTCATGAGTTTGTGGTCAGACCTGTGGTTATCTAAGGACATTTTATATTGGATTATTATTTCATTCATAATAATGATCGGCTACAGTGTGCAAGTACACTTATATAATTCAGGTTTTCTGTTACTTCCTGATACCTGTACGTGTGGGACATTGTGTCGACAATAGACCGTTTGGATCACACCCTTGACTTGACCTTTCCTATCCCGCAAGGGATATAGGCGTGATATAATATATGTTAAGGGTTTAATGTGTTACAACGTTAGGCAACATGCTGACCACCTGTTAATACTGTTATACACGAACTGACACGTCACACTGACACGTCGTGATAGCGACTGTATTATTACGGCCGTTAACCCTCTGCCTACCCCGCCAGGGATAAGGGCGTGATATGTCTATGTGTGTAAGTATAATATATGACTCTATCTACTTATTAGTGACTTTCGATTCGACCCATTTAGTAAGTTTTGTCGACTCGATGATCCAAGAAGAAGGAAAAGTTTTTTAATTACAAGTTAGTTTTCTCTGTAAGAAATCCAATCTTTTCAGTCCCATATAACTAAAGTTGGGCAAACTGAAGTCAAAGATATTTAGTATGGACCGTAGCATAAACTCCGATAACAAACATTTTATTCAAGTTTTTTTTTAATTTATGAGGTGTAAAATATTTTTAGAGGTGAATCGTACATTGAACGACTTACCCAAGGAACAATAGGTCGAAATATGGAAAAAAATGGAACCTCCGATACCTGCCGATCAAATTTTGACTGGAAGAGATCCTTCTGATCCCTTAATGGGATAAGTCCGCATTTGTGCCTTTTATGTTTTATACTTTTTGTAAATTTCTACATACATAAATCACGCCTTCATCCCATGTGGGGTAGGTAGAGTGCTAACGATCGCAAGCTTACGGCAGTTATCGCCACGTCTGACAAGTATTTAGGGCCCTTTCAGATGATTCGTGTATCACTATAGTGACAGGTTGTCAGCCTGTCGCCTAAAAATTGTAATACACTAATACCCTCGAGTCCCTTAGTCGCCTCTTACGACACCCGCGGGAAGGATGCGGGGTGATGCCATTCTAAGCCGACATCACACGGCGTTCAGATGACTTCCTATAAAAAATCAAATAAATAAAACCCTAACACAGCCTGTATAGAGTAAAAGTTGTTCAGTTTCGAGGTCTGATCATGCCTAAGTTTACGGTACACCACGTTACCACCAGCGATCATCAAATTCTCAACGTTACCCCACACGTAGCACATTACGTGAAGTTACGTTATCCGTGGTTTATACGTTTTTAACGACCTCAGGCCACAAACAACACGTGTGGGATACGCCATTACTTTTTCCAATCAGGGTGGTACAGCAAAATTGACTTTCTCGAAAACATACATACATATAGGCAGAGCGTTAACGGCCGTAAGTATAAGGCCACTAACGCCACGTCTGACATTTTTGAGGGTTGTTTTCTAAGGTTGTTTCAGAAAACATGTGTATCACTATAGTGACAGGTTGTCAGCCTGTCGCCTAAAAATTGTAATACACCAACACTCGAGTCCCTTACACACACCGCCGCCCTCGACACCCGCGGGAAGGAAGTGGGGTGATGCCATTCTAAGCCGGCATCACACGGCAAATCAATACGGCATATATTTTTTACTTTCCTATCACCCGTCGCCTCTGATTCAACAGCTTTCCCCCGCACCTATCGAATTACCAATCGAGGAAAGTGGGTTCTGGGTTCGATTCCGGGTTGGGTCTACTTCGATTCATGTTTATTGTTGGCTTGCATTGGTTGCAGTCTTTGTTTCAGGTGGTTTTGAATTGAAGAACATTTAAGAGGATTTAATGGTGGGCTGTGTGATGCCAGAATAGTATCACCCCACATCCTTCCCGCGGGTGTCGTAAGAGGCGACTAAGGGAGGTTCGATTCTCGGTGGGCCACTCAGAAAGTTGATATTTATCACTTTGTGAATTTGTTCCCAGTCTGGTTAGGATGTTGCGGGCTAAACCACCCGAATGTCCGTTAGTAAAGTAAGATAGTTCCGTGTTTCAGATGGCACGTTAAGTCGTAGCTCCCGGTTGCTGTCTATGATCACTTAGACGGCGGTCGTTACACAACCATGTCAGAAGCCTGCTACTTGCAGGCGGTTGAACAATTCTTTTGACACTAGGGTTTATCGGGTCGTTGGACGACTCGGTGTCCCACACGAAAAGAGAAGAGGCAACGAGAACGATAATTGTGAACTTCCCTAAAATCTTTGCAGAAGTCTCACAAGTTCATTGAGACCTTAACTCATTAAATCATTGTCAGTGTCAACTAGGTGTCAACGTACCTAATTGTCTCAAAGCTCCCACGATTATAAAGCGGCGTCGAACCAATGGATTATCTCCGTCTGAAGTTACGAGAAAGTGTTTACATGATTGTAAAGAATGTGTTTGTTTCTTTTCTTTATTAGTCATGTAATTGTTGATTAAAAAACAAGTTATTTATTTAGTTATTTTATTTATTACAGGAAATCTCAGCATTTAAATTTACTTTCACATTGAAATAATACATAAAGCTATAGATACATAAGGTGTAAAAATATTAGCTGCAAATATTTTAAGGGATGAATCAGCCCACGAAACTGAACAAGTTTTCTGAAGGAACATGAAACGAAATATGAAAAAGAATTTTGGACCCCCATACAAATTTGACATGGTCGGCTGGTACCTTTTGTATTTTTTTTTCATATTTCGACCTATGTTCCTTGGGAAAAGTTGTTCAGTTTCATGGGCTGGTTCACCCCTTAAAATATTTGCAGCAATTTTATTTACACCCTGTAAATATGAATGATACTGCCTACGGAAGGCAAATTGAAATCAAAAGGACGATAAAAAGTATTGCCGTGTGGTGCCGGTTTAGAAGTATTTTTAGAAGCATTTCTTTCCTGCCGTTGTCGTAGGAGCCCACATTAAGGGATTTGAGGGTTTCATGTATATTACAAAATTTAGGCCACAACCTGTCACTAAAGTGATACACGAATCATCTGAAAGGGGCCGCATTTTTACGGCCGTTAACGCTCTGCCTACCCCGCAAGGAATAAGGGCGTAATATATGTATGTATGTATAAAAAAGTATTTGTTGCCATTCTTGTAGATCGTCGTATATTTTCGAGGTTTTAAAATTAAGGTCTATCGCTGTGATGTCAGTTAACCCCCGTACAACACAATACCTATAAAACTGCGTTGAAACGTCAGGACACAAGTATAAAATACAATATCAATCTTCTCTCTCTTTTTGTGTAGGACACAGATCGTCCAACGACTCGATGAACCCCGGTGTCAGACTTTTTCAACTTAATCCTGAGAGATCCGATTCAATACTTAAAATGTGTGAAAGTGTGTATGAAAGTAATCGCGAAAGTAAGGGCTTAAAAAGTTATGTTCTACAATTTGTTTTAATGCTACTTTACTCACATAAATGATAACTGTATAAGCGTAGCGTAGATAAACCATGCAATACATACCTGGAATAGAACAGAATTATCGATTAGGCACATAAAGGTCAGATTTATTATGAAAAATTATGCGACGAACTATACTATGAAAGGTACGAAATGGAACGCCTTAACATGCAATTTAAATGGTAGAAAATATGGATACTTTTACTCCTACAACAACAGTCCACTGCCGGACATGGGCCTACTCCATTTGGGGGGTATATGCCATGAGCACCACGATTGGCGAGCGCATTGGCGAGCGCAGTACAAGGTGTTATATTTCCAAGGTACGCTCTCCTGGATTTATCTGTTAGCCGCCTTTTACGACACCCACGGGTAGAATTAGGGTGACGCTATTCTAAGCCGGCACTTGACTGCAAACGGCAATATGGATACAGCCTGTTTCAATTTCTGTTCAATTTCTGGAAGTTGTAGGTATTTTGAGGTAGAGATTTTAAATGTTTCTGTGCTGAATCTTCTAAATCAGGGTTTCAAATCATGTTTCAATCAATCAAATTTCAAAACTCATGTACAAGCTCAGCAGTGACTACCCACAGTAAAGGATAATAGGTTTCTTGATTATGCACTGAACTTGACAAATGATACCATATGATACCTTATTCTGAAAACAGTCACCAGCGCTACCTTGTTCAAAATAGTGTATCTACCAGTCCATAAAAATCCTCATTGTGAATCAAAAAACACCTCCATCAACAATGGAAATTGTGTATTATCATACCATCATAAGTCCAGCCCCTTGGCGAATATTAGCGCCATCTATCTGAACAACAATAAGATCAACAAATCACAACTTTGCGCCTCTTGTATTGTTGTAATTTGTTTAACGCCAGTACAATTGCTACTTTATCTCAAGTCAGATGGATGGAGCCGCACAAATAGCGATAAAATGCTTTAAAAGTCACCTATTTTAGTAGCCTAGCATCACCCCAATTCTTCCTGCGGGTGTTGTAAGAGGCAAATATGGGACTCGACGGTTTCATGTGTATTACCACGTATTACAACTTTAGGCGACAGGCAGACAACCTATCACTACAGTGATACACGAATCATCTGAAGGGGCCCTCAATACATGTCTGACGTGGCGATAACGACCGTAATTTTACGATTGTTAACGCTCTGCCTATCCCGCAAGGGATAAAGGCGTGATTTGTGTATATGTAAAAGGTTGTCGTGTGGACACTTCCACACATGATGATTCGAAACGAAGATGAAACAACTTGGGACCTTTCGTCTTCGGTATTTCTTTACTCATCGTTTTGTTTCAGCTGACATAGAATTCTTATGGCTGCATATTTTCAATCTTAACTCACTCGCTCCCCGCATATTTAGGAGCCACACCCTAATGGGAAGAAGAAATTTCAGGGAGAGGATAAGGTAATTTGCCTTCGTTAGGGATATATTTCAGGGTAATTTGGACTGAGTGCTTTATTACGAGGATGGAGTAATTCACACCGTTGAAATAGACCAGGACTCTTCCCATACTTGAGATAATACACATACATACACAAATCACGCTTATATCCCTGGCAGGGTAGGCAGAGCGCTGACGACCGTAAAATTACGGTCATTATCGCCACGTCTGACAAATGTTTGAGGGCCGTTTCAGATGAGTCGTGTATCACTATAGTGATAGGTTGTTCGCCTGTCGCCTAAAATTGCAATAAACATGAAGCCTTCGAGTCCCTTAGTCGGTTTTTACGACACCCATGGTAAAGAAAGGGGTGATGCTATTCTAAGCCGGCATCATACGGCAATCCTGGAGATAATAAATTGAGGTAAAGAGAAGCGAAATTTTTAGCATATAAAACAATACTAATACTTTTTCTTTCTTTTTCGTGTGGGACACCGACACGTCCAACGACCCAGTGAACCCTAGTGTCTGAATTTTTTAACCGCTTCAAGGCTTCTGACATGGTTGTGTAACGACCGCCGTCTAAGTGTTCATAGACAACAACCGGGACCTACGGCTTAAATTGCCCACCGAAACCATCTTTGTTGCGGACAATCGGGTGGTTCAGCCCGCAATATCCTAACCAGACTGGGAACAAATTCACAAAGTGATAAATATCAACTTTGTGAGTGACCCACCAAGAATCGAACCCGAAACCTTGTGCGTCAAAGGCAGTCGCACAACTACTGCGCCACATCGGTCGTCATTGATGGATTGATTCAGTTATGCAAATGATATGCTTAATTTACTACAATAAAATGCGGCAAATAGCACTCAGAGTGTATGTCGGTCCTCACAAAGTCAAAGTCAAATTATTTATTCAAAGTAGTAAATTTTAACAATAATAATTTTATGAACCTAGTGTAAACGCGGCTCAGGTGGACTAAAAACTGAAAAACACTAAAACCTGTTTCAAACTACTTTAAAAACGTATTCTAACCAAAAAAGGCATTAGCCGCCAACGCCGTCCAAAAACAGACCTATTTAGCGTAATGTGCCGGAGCAGTCTCGACAAACGGGAAGCGAGCCAAGAATAGACCGCCTGGTATACGGGAAACAATCATGTGCAAGAATACTTAGTTCAAGTAAAGCATAGCTAGACTTGGGTAGATCTAAATTCAGCAACTATCTATTCAGGTAAGCCGTAGGTCCCGGTTGCTGTCTATGATCACTTAGACGGCGATCGTTACACAACTATGTCAGGAGCCTGCTACTTGTAGAAGGCGGTTGAAAAATTCTGACACTAGGGTTCATCGGGTCGTTGGACAACTCGGTGTCCCACACGAAAACAGAGAGAGAGAGCTCCTATCTGATCTTAAATAGTTCATTATGGCAGCAGCCAATAATAAACCAATATTTCGTCGAGTAATATTCGACGACAACAAGTCGAGGTCTTCCCAAGTGAACCAGACCAGAAGTTGGTATTTTGGCTGAGGCTATCATTTTTTTTAAGTAAAAGAATACGCGAAAAATCACATTCTCACGTATGAAACAGTACAAGTGTTTACCATTCAAATACCTACTAATAATGGAGTTTCACCAAGCGGCGTCAATCGCAAGTATAAATTATAGAATAGTAGACATCCGAAAGATGGCGCTCGTAGTTTTCTATAACGCGCTATCGTTTGGTTACTTTGTGTACTATAAGTACAGAGGTCTGCTAAACGAGGGCTTCAGTTCGAGGATCTAACTAAAGGATTTTTTGTAAATTTGTCTCGAAAGGCTAGAATAGGGGCAAATATGCAGGGTGTTAAGGACGGTGTAACGAAAACTTTACAGGCATACTCAGAACATGAATCTGAACAACTTTTTCGAAACGAAAAAAAATTATCGACGTTCCATACAAAATTCCCGATCAGCTGAGTGACGGGAACTCGAATTATTTTTTCGTTTCGACAAAGTCTTCGTTACACCGTCCCACCGTCTCCGTTATATTCAGAAATGATTAGGATAGTTATTTTATTATAACGATAGATTCGCTATATTCACTTACACAGAAGACCAGTTACTAAAAAAGTGTTGACAGGATATCTAGCATCTCATAGGCATAACTGCAATAGGGTGTAATGCAGGATTATTATAGAGATAATATTACAAATAGCGACGTCGGCGCCACATGATTACTTATACCGTCATTATGTCATGAAATTACATGATGTTCTTTCCTTTCATCGTTCATAGCATACTTCTTTATATGGACTCAATAGAAACTAAATTTATGGGATGCCTTTGAGATGGAATCACACGAAATAAAAAACCCAAATCAGGGAGGTACTAAATTAAGGTCAGGTCAAGAGTGTCTTAAACCGACGAAAGTGCGTGCAAAAAATTATGTTAGTGGAGGTGGCGAAATCAGAAAGGATCGTAGCAAGTGGAAAGAAGGTTCGACGACCGATGTGGCGCAGTGGTAGTGCGACTGCCTTTGACGCAGAAGGTCCCGGGTTCGATTCTCGGTGGGTCACTCACAAAGTTGATATGTATCACTTTGTGAATTTGTTCCTAGTCTGGTTAAGACATTGCGGGCTGAACCACCCATATGACCGTAAGTATGATGGTTCCGTGTTTCGGATGGCACGATAATACGTAGGTCCCGGTTGCTGTCTATGATCACTTAGACGGCGGTCGTTACACACCATGTCAGAAGCCTGCTACTTGTAGAAGGCGGTTGAAAAATTCTGACACTAGGGTTCATCGGGTCGTTGGACGACTCGAAAAAAGAAAAGAAAAAGTGTAGAGAAGTAGTCTCTGCCTACTACTCCGCGAAAGAGGCGTGATTTGTTTGTGTATGTACAGATGTCTCCGTTGGGATAAACTAGTCATCACATCAATAGCAGTCTACTGCTTGACGTGTGCCTTCTCCCGTTTTCGCCATCCGGTCGGTACCAGCTAACTCTTTAGGTCAACAGTAAAACTGAGTGGATCATATCAGCATATTAGCGTCGTATTTCGACCTATGTTTCTTGGGAAAAGTTGTTCAGTTTCATGGGCTGATTCACCTCTTTAAATCTTTGCAGCTAATATTTTTACACCTTATATATAAAGACACGCGAAGCATAATATTGGATTAAGAGACAGAGGGCATTAATAACAAAGTGAACGTAGAAAGGGCCTAATAGAGTCCTACAAGGAAACACGAAACACATGTTGCTTTGCTTCGACCCAAATAAATTAGGGCAAGGGCAGGCAAAGAGTATTCTCATTTCTGTCACAGTGAAACTGGGATTTTATTCTGATTTTTCCTCTGTCCCTATCCAGCTTCCGTTGTGTAGTTTTAAAGATACATTCTTTTAGAAGATGCGATCTGTCAAGCAAAAGTGACATTTAGTTCCAACCGGGAAATCATCGGTTTCCCTCCTGAGAAATCTACCTGCAGCATCCGAGTGAAATAATAAATAACTATACACGTGCCGCATGCACTTCACATAATAGACACTGCGTATTCAAGCAAATATAAAACATAAGTCTTCATTTATTGCACCAGAGTAAGGAGAAATTATTCTGCCAAGGAAATCGATCCTACAACCTTCCAAACGAGCAAGGGCTTCCAAGGTTCGCCGGCGACTTATTTATTTAAGCCGTAGACTCAATGTGTCACATGAAAAAAGAAAACTGACTGCTGAAGGAATCAATCCTAGAACCTCCTCAACGAGATTCAAGGATCCAACCACTAGACCAGGCAGTTGTTGTTTTGTACCTTGCGTAGAAGAGTCTTGTTGTACAATCTCTGACCTGACCTGATAAACAGTTCCTCTCAAGACCAGCTTGTATCCAAACAATGGCGTTATTATCTGCCATTATTTATCCAACACTTTTACTGCCTAGAGAATTGATCCCACAACCTCCCAAACGAGATCCTTAGTCTCAGCCGACTAAACCACGACAAACCAACCACAAGAAGAAAAACCTGCCGAAGAAATCAATCCCACAACCGCCCAAACGAGATCCTTAGGGTCAGACCACTATACCACATAACCATTGACTGTGCTTGAATAGAGGAGTGTTGTTCTAGAGGTACAATCTCTGACCTGACCTGATAAACGCTTCCTCTCAAGACCTGCTTGTATCCAAACAATGGCGTTATTATCTACCATTATCTATCCAACCACTGTATCCAACACTCTTACCGACACTTTCTAAGCGTTTACCAGAATACAAGATGTTAGGGAGAGCGTCCCGAATACTGATAGGGTGCAAGCAGACCATGAAACTGTACAACTTTCCCCTAGAAACATATGTCAGGAAACAACATGGTAGTCTGGCAAATGTGTTGGCAGTTTTAAGCAGAGACTGACAGGTTGTAACACTCATAAAACCCTCGAATCCTTTAATCGCCACTTCCAAAACCCGCGGTACAGAAATGAGGTTATATTATTCAAAGAAGGCATCACACGGCATATTTTGTAACGCATTTGAAGAGTAACATAATGTTACGCATTCTGCACCAAGAATATACAGGGTGTAAAAAAAAGTTTGCTGCAAATATTTTATGGGGTAAACCAGCCCATGAAACTGAACAACTTTCCCTAAGGAACATAGTGTGATAATACAAGCCGGCCACAGTACTTTTTTTTGTCTTTTCGGCGGCTTCTCCCAATATAAGTAAAACAATAACAGCCGAATGCGCTCTGGGAACAGTCAATGGCACTTTAGTGTTCTCCACAGCTGAACGCAATAAATTGCATATTTCTTAAGAATTGGTCATAATAATCATAATCATAATAATAATCATAATAATCATTTTATTAATGTGAGACACATGTATATACAAAAGTTGTTAAAATAAAATTAGAATGTCCAAATATGCTCTACCTTTCGGCGTACAAAATTAACATTTCACAATAATTCATAATTTAATAATACCTATAATCACACTTTTATTTGTTTGTACTTGAATTAAATAATTTCTATCAATTAAAATGAAAATTACATGTCAAACCTAATACTATTTAAATATTCATCAACTGAGTAAAAAGTGAAATCATTTAAAAATTTAAATAAACTGCGTTTGAATGACGCCATGTCAGAAGTAACTCGTATTCTCTCAGGTAATTTATTATATATTTTAGGGCCCATCGTCAGTAAACTTTTATAATGTAGAGCTGTTTTACAGGGTCTTAGCTGAACTTTATGACACTGACGCGCTCTCAACATTTTAGGAAATAGCATTTCATTACTTTTTACAAAAATTGCAGTTTCGTATATATATAATGAAGGTAGTGTCAAAATATTTAATTTCTTAAAATGTTCTCTACAACTAGCAAGTCGCGCTAATCCACAAATAGCCCTAATACATCGTTTTTGTGCAAGAAACACACGCATGTTATTCACTGCGTATCCCCAGAAAATAACACCATACCTTAATCTAGAAGCTACACAACCATGATATGCTGTTAAAAGAGCATTTTCATCAACTTTTCTCGATAACATGTAAAGCGCATATGACAATTGTGTAACTTTTTGACATATAAAGTCAATGTGACTTTGCCACCTCATGTCTTTATCTATATGTAGACCCAAAAATTTTGTAGTTGTTGTTTCACCTATTTTTATGCCGTCAACAACAACTTCATTTTGTAAATTATATTTTTTATTAAAGTTCATTATTTTAGTCTTATCTAAATTAACAATTAAATTATTATTCTTTAACCAATTATTTATACATGTTAAACTATTATTAATGTCATTTTCCTTAGTATATAGTACAGTACAGTCATCTGCAAAAAGTAACATTGAATTGCTCGTTGAGTTAATTATGTCATTGATATAGATTATAAAAAGTAGAGGCCCAAGGACGCTCCCTTGTGGCACCCCTTGTGTGACAGCCTTTAATGAAGATGAGTACTCTACATCATTTTTGGTTCTACGACATATTTTATTAATGACAACCTTTTGTACTCTGTCATCCAAATACGATTTAACAAAATTGAGAGCATTTCCTCTTATACCGCATTTTTCCAATTTATAAAGCAATATACCGTGCTCTACATAATCAAAAGCTTTCGACATATCCATGTAGAGAGCCGATACAAATTGTTTCTTATCTAACCTAGGGATCACATTATTGATTAATTGATATATAGCCAAATTGATGGTCTTATTTTTCCGAAAACCAAACTGTTCTTTTACTAAAATTTTGTTTACTTCAAAGTAGTTATATAGGCGCTTATATAAAACTTTCTCAAAAACTTTTGAAATAACCGGAATTAATGCAACCGGTCTATAGTTTTCCATTCGATTCTTTTCACCTTTTTTAAATAGCGGTTTGATAACAGTAATTTTTAGTTCCTTAGGATAATATCCTTGTTCTATGCAAAGATTAATAATGTGACTAACGACTGGCGCTATTATAAAACGAACAGATTTTAGTACTTTAGTGCTAACATGGTCATATCCAGTACTTGCAGTGTTTTTCAAATTCCCTATAATGTCACATACTTCTTTGAAATCGGTGGGTTGTAGAAAGAGAGAATTTAAAGAGTTATATTTACATGCTTCTTTATATTCCACACTATTCATTGTTTTAGCACTAGCCAATCCTGTATAAAATTGGTTAAACGATTGAGCGATTTCACAGGGTTTTTCTACCTTGATACCATTAACTATGACATGCTTAATACCTTCTGTAGGAAAATTATGTTCTTTATTGTTTATTATGCTCCATGTCGCTTTAGATTTATTTGTAGAGTTTTTAATGAAATAATTATTTTGTGCTGTTTGAGTTAGCTTTATAATTTTGTTAAATCTGGCA
Organism: Keiferia lycopersicella; assembly: GCA_029255805.1. NCBI lineage: Eukaryota > Metazoa > Arthropoda > Insecta > Lepidoptera > Gelechiidae > Keiferia > Keiferia lycopersicella. The sequence goes on along the minus strand of JARACZ010000020.1, from coordinate 9,341,251 downwards.
GAGTAAGATTTGAATTGTTGTTTGTCGGATGTATTTTTCGTATGCCTATACCTCCATAACAATGTTCGTTTACGTTTACTACATATTTTTACACCTCGTGACAACCATTTTGGCCTTTTCTTCAAGTAGTTTTTTATCTTTTTTACAGGGAAGCATAAATTGTAAAATAAGATGAATAAGTCATAAAATGCTTTAAACGATTTACTCGCGCATTTTGAAGCATAAGAATCTACAAACGAAAGTTTAGCCAAACAATTTTTAAACTTTTGCAAATTGTCGTCGCAGTAATCTCTTTTAAAAGAGAACCAATATTCTAATTTGCAACTCTTTTTTACAGGTGTATTTAATACTTGAGCTCTGTGGTCTGACACCCCTAGCTCTATCACCTCCCCTTTAGCACCTCGCACGTTATGAATGAAGTTATCTAAACAAGTTTTACTACTTGGGCGTGTAATTTCTTTTATTGCAAGCCGCATGTTATAATTTGATAAGATTTCTTCGAGCTCTATTGTGTATTTTGTTTTCTTTAAAATATTCAAATTAATATCACCGCAAATTATAAGTTTCTTTTTATTGTTGTTAGCAAACATATCCAACAATTTATACAAATAATCAAAGAATATGTTGAAATAATGATCTAATTTTTTGTTTTTCGGGACCCTGTAAATTGATAAAATTAATATTTTATGATCTACTAACTCTATTCCACAGCATTCTAAGATACAAGGCTTGCTTAGTTTTAGCACGTCATCCAATGTTTTGTATTGTAAGCCTTTTCTAACTAATATACATGATCCTCCATCCCTTTTATTCCGAGCAAAACAAGCCGCTAATTCATAGTTAGGTATTCTAAGCAATGTACTATCTTCTGAGGTCATATTGTGTTCTGTGAAGCACATGACGTCAATTTTTTTACCTATGTCTAGCAAGTCATCAACATTAACTGTAAAAATATCAGATTTCGTAATTAAACCATTTATGTTTTGATGCAAGATATTGATACTATTATATACGAAAAAAATCATCTTCTTCAAATGTTTTAGAACGGTTGTCGCTGGCATCGACAACTGAATCTTGCACAAGAACCGAACTTAAATTATAATTATTAATAGCTAATATCTTGTCTTTTAAATCAGCTAGTAATATTCTTGCGCCAGAGTAGTTTATGGAACCTCGTTTAGTAAACATGTCAAAATTATATTCTAGATTTAAATTAGAGTCCAAAAGGTAGGCATATTGATATTTTTCAATGTCGTCGTATAGGAGAGAGTTGAATTTTTCAACTCTATTATTAAATAGATTTGTATAAAGACCGTACTTAAAGGTTGGCGCACATATCACCAGATTTGTATGTTGTATCTTAATTAATTTCTCTCTAATTTTCTCTACCAATTCATTATAATTTTGGGTTACGTTAAAGTCAGATTCACCTATCAATATAGCGCAGTAGTCATCCATTGTAAAGTTTTTCGTTAGATTCTCGATACGATCAAACAGGTGCTCTATTGAAGCGTGTGTGTATTTAAAATGGGTACATCTAAATTCATCGCCGAATGTGTCTATGCTTAATTGCGTCAGCTTCTTATTAGGGTTACTACTCAGTATGCATATCTGCTTCTTTTTTCCAGCATTGTTCATGTTTAGAGTAGGAGTCATTTCTTTTAAAAAAATGGGTTGTTCCTGTAATATAGGTGTCGGGTCAGTCCGAATCTCCTCTGGCATAGTTTCTTCATACAAAGTAGTAGGCATCGTTTTATTGCCTTTTTTTCTTTGTCGCCTTTTCTTTCTTGAAGTTGTTGGTTCTGAACAAATTTGTTTTAATGTATCAAATTTCCTTTTATAATTGAATATGTCTTCCTTTAATTTATAGTTTTCCGATAGGAGTGACTCTATTTCTTGCTCTGCAGATTCAAGATGACGTTCCAGTTTAACCACTTTTTCTGGTGGTCTTTCAACAAATTCATAGCCATTAGTTTTGTTACGTCAATGGGGTGCGTTGTCATTTCAAAACAAGAGCCTCTAATAAAATATCATAAAATATTGTTTTCGGACACTTATCCCACGCTCAAATCTGCCAAATGATGCCACATGTTGACTTTTACTTCAAACAGGACCAAAGAACGCAAACGCCGAGAAGGAGTATAATAGAATTATGCACTTTAACAGTAACGTAACGTAAAGTATTTATGTGTCAGTTTTGTGCAAGATAATCACAGTCTTAAATCCTTCCAGAAATACAATATTGAAATGGACGCTAGTCGATTCGCGCCAAGGCGGACGAGAACTCCAGGCAGTCATCCAGTGACCAGGGAAGACGAGACGTGAGCCCGGACTTCGATTAGGGCTATTTTATTCAGGCAGATGCCAAGAGTTTAGAATCCGCTCAGACAAGTGCACTTGTGTCTGGAGTGGCTAGATTCTGTGACCTATACTCTACGGTTTGGAAAGTCTCACCCTATTGTATCCCTGTGTTACCTTATTCTTAACTTAATTGAAACTTTAATCAAACTCAGTATTACTTGAGCTCTGCAATAACATTACTCTGGAAGTAACACAGTTAATAGTGCGAGGCTTGTTTTATTATCTTTATATTTGTGTGTGTCGCAAATCCCCTTTTTATTAAACACCATACACCATTTTATTAAAATTACCTCTTAGACCTAGATTATCGGGTTCGTACACAAAAGAAGATACGAATCCTGACGGTTTTAGACATTATGTAAATTCATATTGTATATATGTTTTTGGACTCTGTTATTTAAGTTCTGGCGAGTGGTGTTTCTTTCTTTGTTGGTTTTTCCCACTCACAGGTTTGGCCTAGCAACCAACAAGGGTTCTAGGGGGACAAATTCTTAATAATAATAATAATAAATTCTTTATTGCACATAAAAAAAAAAAACGTGAAACAGTAGTAACAAAAAAGGAGAACAAAGTACAATTAGGCGGCCTTATTGCTATTGTAGCAATCTCTGCCAGGCAACCTTTGGGTGATAAGATAGTGCGTTAAAAAGAGCGGGATAGTGCATTACTAAACATACATAAACTACTTATACCTTTCTACATACTAATAGATACATAAATATGACCAATACCTATTAGACTAATATATAAAAGATGATAAACTATTATAAATAATATATATATATATATATATTTATTATGGCATATAAAGGATAGACAGATAATACATTCTATAAGGAAAATTAACAAAAAAGTAAGATGAAAACAGTTGATTTTAAAAGGGTAGTGTGAATGGATCAGCCAACAACCTCGGACAAAAACAGCTTTTTGACCCGATCTTTGAAGGTATTTAAAGACGGAGCCCGCCGAACTTCTTCAGGCAAAGAGTTCCAAAGCTTGATTGCTCTCACTGTGAAAGACTTTGCACAGAAGTCGGTTTTGTGGGGAGGAAGGTTGAGCCTCAAACAGCTACTGGAACGCAAATTGCGAGTCAGTGTTGTTGAGTGAAGTATAAAACGCTCTTTAAGGTAGGGAGGGGTGTTAGGATTGGAGAGAACGGAATAAAGGAGGGAAAGGATATGACAGTCCCTCCTACGAGATATGGGCAACCACTGAAGTTTGGATCGATATTGGGATACGTGGTCATACTTACGCAAGCTGAAGATAAACCGAATACAGAGATTCTGCAGACGTTCAAGCTTGTTCAGCAGCTGAACAGACAAATCAGGATAGCAAACGTCTGCATAATCCAGTATTGGCAGAAGAAGGGAATGCGCAAGTGAGATTTTGGTGATGGTCGGCAAAAGATTTCTGAGTCGTTTAAGCGACCTGTACGCGCAAAACACCTTCCTGCGACTTCTGATACGTGAGGCTTCCATGAAAAGCAATCGTCAAAAATAACGCCCAGGTTTTTGACCTTACGGCTGAAAGGTATGGGAATACCATCGAAGATAATCTGCGGCAACGAGTTGTGGTCAATTCGAGACACGTACCAATGACTGCCAATTATTATTGTCTGGGTCTTGGTTGGATTAACCTTCAATCCATAAGAGCGGCTCCAGTCGGCAATGCTCTTAAGGTCTCTGTTTGTGATTTCGATAGCGCCCGGGAGGCCAGAGAGTGGTGTTTGCGTATAAATTTGGAGGTCATCCGCATACAAATGATAGGAAGAAGAAAGGGGAAGTGTGATAGAATTAATAAAAATTGAAAATAAAAGAGGTGACAGGACGCCACCCTGCGGCACACCGGCGGTTGTGTGTGTCGAATCTTGAATCCCTAGATCAACATCATTAGACTAAACTCACTTTAAATAAATTTGATTTATCCATTTTCAATTTAGCTCTCGAAATCTGTCTATTATTCATCACTTTACCCTCTCCTTAAATAATAACTCAGATAATTTAAACTCACTCTAATTTAATAATATTGACAGTTCAGTATAATCTTTAATAATAATGTAGATTTTACAACCTAGATCACATTTGAACTTGCATAAAAAGCGATCCATCGACTGTTAACGTAGTATACTAGCGAACCAGTGGCGTTATATTTTAATTCCAAAGCAGTAGTGCTGTCTAGATTGTTTAAGGAACCGATCGGTGCTAAATAGTTCGATAACAGGAAGGCCTTCCTATATATATATAAGGGACTGAGATTCCCTCATGACAAGATCATGAAGTACATAATAGGCTATATGACTGCAGGTCAAATGAGCTAAAACACTTACTTTATACTATTTTTCTGTCATTTTATCCAAATTTAAAATATTTCAAGGAACTATAAAAGGAGTCCGTGGTATTTTTTTGAACAATAGTTAAACATACAACGATTGTATTCCTTTTCTCGACCCAGTCATCTAGCGAATTATATACAAGCGCTTCAGCGCCGAAAAGAGCGATTACGCCAACAAGAATACAGGATTGTGAAGTTATCAGCGTCGAAGGACCATTGTTGTTAATATGTAGTTATTGATAATACCGTGGTTTTGGTATAATTGTCTATCATATTTAATATAAATTTTGTACTTATATCAAGGAGAACTGGTAACAAGGTCCTTTGTTCATTGATAGCGCCACATATCCTTCTGGACTGAGTTCCAAACAAAATGAAAACCACGATTCACATACTACTATAAAGGCCTGCGGGTCCAACGAGGGGATAGCAAACCAAGATTGGCCTTACGAACAAATTTAGCTCAGCCTGCTGTTATTGGAACGACTAGTTAACAACTAACAATAACAATAATCAATTTAATAATAACAATAACTAGTCGATAATATAATCGTAACCGGCCAGGTTCTGGACTCGCAGTGATCTAGAGTACGTTCCATACCATTCTCAGCTAACGAAACACAAACACAAGTGGTTAGCAATATTCATTAAGACTTAATCACTAGACGATCCAAGCAAAGGTACCACCCAGGTCCCGTCACAATAGGTCGAAATATGAAAAAATATTATGGACCTCCCATAAAAATTATCTAACAACCAAGTCAATTTGTGTCGGAGGTCCTAAAAAAAATCTCATATTTCGAATTATGTTTCTTGGGGAAAGTTGTTCAGTTTCGTGGTCTGCTTGCACCCTATCAGTATTCGGGACGCTGTCACTTACACCCCGTATTATCGCGATCTACTTCGTGAATTACTACATTACTTAGGGGACTGAGGGAGTCTTATGAGAATCTTAAGGAGAAAAGTTAAAAAGAAGTCATGCTTCTTACTTAGCGCGGTAATGCAGTTTCTAATGGAACGTCTTATTCCAGGCTTTAATTATATTAAAGTTGTTCCATAGAAAAATACGCTTGAGAAGTGGAATAATTTTGCGTTTCCTGTGGAACATCGAGTCTTGCAATAACCCGATGAACTGGTGACAGAGTCTTTTAGCTAACGTGAAATAATGAGAATTTTTTGGACCTCCCAATCCACCCGTACAAATTCACTTAGTCGGTCGGTAATTTTGTATGGGAGGTCCAAAACTTTTCTTCTTATTTCGACCTATGTTCTTTGGGGTAAGTTGTTCAGTTTCATGCGCTGATTCTCCCCTTAACATATTTGCAGCTAATATTTTTACACCTTAAAGATATTTGCCATTACCAAAGAATACTAACTTTAGCTAGTAAGTCGGTCGTAAGAGAAAATAAGTATCCATTAAATTTGCCAACTACTCAAAGGATTATGTCACAATACGCTAATCGAATGAATGCGATACGGTGGTATTTGAGAACAAGAACAATACAATCCATAAACAATACGTCTGGACTGGCCACACTTTCTCTTGTGACTATGAAAATGTTTACGTCAAGATTAGGTACAAGCCGTGTGATGCCAGCTTAGAATAGCATCACTCCACAATCCACATCCTTTCCGCGGGTGTCGTAAGAGGCAACTAAGGGACTCGAGAGTATTGGTGTATTACAATTTTTTGGCGACAGGCTGACTACCTGTCACTATAGTGATACACATGTTTTCTGAAACATCCTTGGAAAACAATCCTCACATAATGTCAGACGTGGCGATAGTTGTAATACACCTGAAACCCTCAAGTCCCTCAGTCACCTCTTACGACACCCAGAGGTAAGAAATGGGGTCATGCTATTCTAAGCCGGCATTAGTGACGTTTACCACACAATTATACTGAATTGCCAGACCCAGATTTATAGTTCAATATTACTGCCCATAAGTGGGACGAACTGGCAATATTAGTTCGTGATTTAGTGGGGAAATAAATCTGCGGTCTAGTGGTTGGTGACTCGAATGTTGATGTGGGATTCAAAGGTTCTGATTCTGAAATAGATTAGTATCGAACCTCAATCAATGGCCCAATATGACAAGGAAATAATCAATAAGACACAAAGTTATCCTCAATTTTGTATGAAAAGTCATAAATCAAAAAGCTATTGGAAACGCTTTCGCTTTATGAATCTCTTAAGTCCCTAGCCGCTTGTAACGTTTACTGTAGGAAAAAAATGAGGTAATACTACGTATTATACGTGTAGACATGGGGCTTTTCTAAGCCTTCTTGTTATGTTCACCAGTGTGATGTGTGTGTGATTGTGTTTGCCGTGTGATGCCGGCTTAGAATAGCATCACCACACATCCTTCCTGCGGGTGTCGTATGAGGCTGTAGCGACCTCTGGTGGCTACAACATGAAGCTCACTCGAGTGGTTCACAAGCATACAAGACGCAACAGGAGTTCTCAACATATCGGAGAGATGGCGCCACGTGACAGAACAATGGGCCTGAAACGCGGTATCGAAGTGTTAACCGCGCAACGCATATATACAACTTCTAATCCAATCCAGGTGGACCCGTCGGTCCCCTGGCCACAACACCCGGCCAGGCGGGTAGCTACCCTTTTCCCGACACCACCTGGATTCCTCCTGTCACCCGCCATATTGGTGACCCCTACATGGACTTCGCAGCCTTCAACCACGCATCAACCACTACAGCATGGAGCCAACTACTTCGTCATCAGCAACTACCACAGTCACAGCACCGGCGGCTTCACTGGTCTTCCTCATCATCCCGACTCACCGTGGACATTGGAACCAGGACCGGCAGCTTCATTGGTCTTCCTTCATCATCCCGACTCACCGTGGACATTTGGAACCTACACTGCTTCGCCACGCCAGACTGCATCATCACGCTACAATGACGTCATCAGCCCCACTACGCTCGCTTACGGTATCGACCTCCGGTCTTGAGGGGGAGTACTGTAGCGACCTCTGGTGGCTACAACATGAAGCTCACTCGAGTGGTTCACAAGCATACAAGACGCAACAGGAGTTCTCAACATATCGGAGAGATGGCGCCACGTGACAGAACAATGGGCCTGAAACGCGGTATCGAAGTGTTAACCGCGCAACGCATATATACAACTTCTAATCCAATCCAGGTGGACCCGTCGGTCCCCTGGCCACAACACCCGGCCAGGCGGGTAGCTACCCTTTTCCCGACACCACCTGGATTCCTCCTGTCACCCGCCATAAGGCGACTAAGGGACTTGAGAGTATTGGTGTGTTACAATTTTATGTAAACAACATTGGAAAACAATCCTCAAAAATGTCAGTCGTGGCGATAACGGCCGTATTCTTACAGCCGTCAACGCTCTGCCTACCCCGCAAGGGATAAAGGCGTGATATATGTATGTATGTATGTTCACCAGTCGTTGAGTTTCATATTCAAAACAGAACAAGATTAACAGCACAATAACTGGGACGATCGTGTGTTTGCAGTGGTTCCTGATTGATTTAGTCCCGTCGTGAGCGCGGCCGTTTCCAGCGGAGCACGAGGAAGTTCATACAAACGTATTGTTTATAAATACCGGATTTGTGTTGGCAGATCGATGTATTTTATCGTGTGTTTGTGGATTAGAATAGTATCACCCCATTCGACGACCGATGTGGCGCAGTGGTAGTGCGACTGCCTTTGACGCAGAAGGTTCCGGGTTCGTTTCTCGGTGGGTCACTCACAAAGTTGATATTTAATACTTTGTGAATTTGTTTTAGTCTGGTTAGGATATTGCTGAACCACCCGATTGTCCATAAGTAAGATGGCTCCGTGTTTCGGATGGCACGTTAAGCCGTAGGTCCCGGTTACTATGATTACTCACGGTCGTTACACTATACAGCCATGCACAATAAAGTGATTACATACGTACATGTCATAGTAAGGTAATCAATATGTGAACAACAAACAAACAAGTACAATACTTAGTCAGCATATCTAGCTTTCTTCTAACTAAACAATATCTAAAGCAAACAATTCCTTATTTGAACAATCAGTCGGTCAACTTGGTCACAGTATCCGCTAGTTTACTTGCCTAGCGGTAATTAGACGCGGCTGTGGTCGCTGTATGTAGTTCTATTTGAACCAATCCAAAATATTATGTTTTAACTTCCACAACAGTCCACTGGTGGACAGGCCTGCCCCTATTAGGATAATGAAGGTTTTTGCTTTACCAGAAAATTATAAATCCCGACATAAAAAAATTTAAAACTATTTCGATAATTTTTTTAATTGACAAATGTTACTCGTAGTACTCAATTAATGAATACTTTAATGATAGAAACTGTTGTACAAAATGACGCTATTTATTTTTGTCTTGCAATTTGTTATAATTATAAACCATTTTTCTTAAAACATTTCAAATTTTTCTTATGGGTTTCTAATTTTTTTATGAAATAATATTTTTTACCTTGTTTGGTTTTGAAATTGTTATTTGGACTCTTTTTTCGTTATCAAGTTTCTTCTGACATTTTATTACTTTGATTTATATTTTATTTAGATCTGGTTTTTATTATTTTATTTTAATTTTGATAAGAGGCTGAATCAAAATTTATTATATGCCTACTAGTGGCAGGTCACAGAGGACCTGTAAACTGTAAAAATTGTAACACCTATCTATATCACCTGTGTACAATAATAAAGATATTTGATCGATTGATTGATTGATTACTATACTCATCACGCAGGACTAGATGTTATATTCACAGGGAACACTGCCGCCCATTCCCTTAATTCATCCCTTCTTCGGCGATTTTTGACACCTGCGGGTCGACAGATATGGGTTGATGCTTTTCTATGCCGGCACCACACGGCGCTTCAGGATTATAAAACTATTTTTAAAAGCGGATTATACAAACATTTTAACAGGATTATGCAATCAGTGGATTATTTTATTACTGCTTAGAAGTAATCTTATTAAAGGACTATAAGTGTTAATGAGCTTTAAATACATAATTCGAGGTACTAAAGTGTACAGAATTACCCTATTTTTTCCTTCGGAAACAACTTTCTTTTTTTTTTTTCTTTCCGAAAAACAAGTTTCTTTCCTATTAATCCTATTACAATTTTAATAGAATAGTGACGACCGATGTGGCGCAGTGGTAGTGCGACTGCCTTTGACGCAGAAGGTCCAGGGTTCGATTATCGGTGGGTCACTCACAAAGTTGATATCTATCACTTTGTGAATTTGTTCCCAGTCTTGTTAGGACATTGCGGCCTGAACCACCCGATTGTCCGTAAGTAAGATGGTTCCGTGTTTTGGATAGCACGTTAAGCCGTAGGTCCCGGTTGCTGTGTATGATTACTTAGACGAAAGTCGTTACACAACCATGTCAGAAGCCTGCTACTTGTAGAAGTCGGTTGAAAAATTCTGACACTAGGGTTCATCGGGTCGTTGGACGACTCGGTGTCCCACACGAAACGAGAGAAAACAATACATCACTTTGATCTGTTGTATCAAATTCGTGTCTCAAATCCATAACTTCGAAATCAATTTGTCGTGGTCAGTCAGCTTCGTAACTAAACAACGAACTAAACAAACCCAGTTGCTAAAGTAGCTGTTACGTTACACGCAATAGACTTGTACGTACACCCACCTTACAGCAAAGGTGTGGTATTCAGTGCACATTCCTGTGTAACTGGGGTAGCGGGAATAAAAGAATCGCTCTTCATTCAACTTTAGGTCACGCGCGCACAGGCAACTTAGTACATACATACATAAATCACGCCTTTAGCCCTCGCGGGGTAGGCAGAGCGATAACGATTGCAAATTACGGTGGTTGTCGCCACGTCCGACAATATTTCAGGGTCGTTGCAGATAAGTCGATATATCACTATAGTGACAGGTTGTCAGCCTGTCGCCTAAAATTGCAATACAATTAAAATCCTCGAGTCCTTCAGTCGCCTTGGGTGTCCTACAAGAAAGAAATGGGGTGATGCTATTCTAAGCCGGCATCACACGGCAAACTAACTTAGTAGTAGGTATGAATCTCTAAGGCCCGTATAAATAAACCATACTCAACTCTGAGATCGAGCTTTAACATTTTCAATCTTTCTTTTCGTGTGCGACACTAAGTCGTTCAACGACCCGATGAACCCTAGTGTTAGAATTTTTCAACCGCCTTTTACAAGTAGCAGGCTTCTGACATGGTTGTGTAACCACCGCCGTCTAAGTGATCATAGACAGCAACCGGGACCTACGGCTTAACAACGTGCCATCCGAAACACGAAACCATCTTACTTACGGACAATCGAGTGGTTCAGTCCGCAATGTCCTAACCAGACTGGGAACAAATTCACAAAGTGATAAATATCAACTTTGTGAGTGACCCACCGAGAACCGAACCCGGAACCTTCTGCGTCAAAGGCAGTCGCACTACCACTGCGCCACATCGATCGTCAAATTTTCAATGAATGCCAAAAATATTGTAGCTGCATCAAGTGTAGAGATAGAATCCAGTAGCTACAAGCGAGCGCTCCGTATGAAAATAGGTCATGCGAAGAGGGTGTCACTGGGCAATGACCTGGCTGTACTACCTTTGTGACGTCATTGCCTTCGTAGTCTAGTGGTCGGGGTTTAGTGTCAGAATGCCGATGTAGGTTACATAGGTATACATTTTTGACCCACTACGCAATGTACCAAGGATTATGCCTGTACAATTATAGCCTGTAAATTTATTTCTATTTCTACAGGGTGTAAAGAAAATCATTGCAAATATATTAAGGGGTAAACCAGTCCATGAAACTGAACAACTTTTCCCAAGGAACATAGGTTGAAATATGAAAAAAAATTTGGACCTCTCATACAAAATTACCGACCAACCAAGTCAATTTGTATAGGAGGTCTAAAACATTTTCTCATATTTCGACCTATATTTCTTGAGGAAAGTTGTACAGTTTTATGGGCTGATTCGCCCCTTAAAATATTTTCAGCTAATATTTTAACACCTTATATTTCTGTATTTTTATAACACAGGGCACTGGAATGGAGTAGGCTGGGTTAATTGGCACTGTCACGCGTACAGTTTTATTCACTGTTTGCACGATTTTTTAACCTCTCTTTTTAACATTTTTTTACGACACCGTTTAATTAGTAATTTAATATTTTACTATGTGACTACCGTAGCATCAATACATAGTATAAAATGAAGTAGCTTTGTCTCGCATGGACACTGTTCATTCCGAAAACACGCAATGGATTTTGATGGGGTTTTTTATAGATATAGTGTATCAAGGTAAATTTTTGTCTTATAAATGTCGGGAAATCACTTTATTCCCACGGGAAAAAGATAGGCATAGAGTGCTGAAACGGCTTTCTGATATTTGTAAAGCGTGCAGATAACGACCGTGTTTTTACAGTAACATTCTGCCTATTAGAATGCTGTGTGATGCCGGCTTAGAGTAGCATAACCCCATCTCTTTCCCGTGGATGTCGTAGGACCCGACTAAGGGACTCAAAGGTTTCATGTGTATTGCAATTTCAGGCGACAGGCAGACAACCTGTCATTATAGTGATACACGCACTACTTATCTGTAACGACCTTCAAATATTTGTCAGACTTGGCAGTAACGGCCGTAATTTTACGGTCGTTGACGCTCTGCCTATCCTGCCAGGGATACAGGTGTGATTTGAGTATGTATTGTGCCTACCCCGCAAGGGATAAAATAGGTGGTAACACAATACTTTTCTCTAGCATTGCTATGAATGTTTTATCCCCTAGGTAGTCTATAAATACTTGGTAACAGCCACAACGAACTAATGCTCCCGGCTGTGTAGGGTGACCTTGGATTGAGTTTTGTGAGACAAATTTTGGTTCACTTGTACTATACTATAACTACCTAACAGTGATATTGCTTGGCCTCACATTTTAAGATTATAGCATTTTTCTCGATAGGCCTCCCCCCGTTAGAATATTGAATTTTGTAGGTAGTCTATAAATACTGGGTAACAGCCACAAGCGAACCCCAACGAACTAATTATGAAGATATTTGTAAAGCGTGCTTAAAAATATCTTCACACTAAAAACTCTAGGCACGCGTTCAACTCGCGTCTAACTTTATTATGGTAAGGCCCTCAGTTTTATAAACCTAAACTCAAGAGTAAAATATTGCTATAATTTGTTAATTGAGATGATGCAATAAAGAGTATGACTATGACTAAGAGCGGGTGTGTAAAAGACATACAGAATTCTAGCTCATTGAATGAAAACCTTTCACAAATATAGTATTGGTTAAGAGTAGAGTTGATCAACAACGTTTTAACGGCCGCTAACACTATGCCTACATCACAAGGAATAAAGGCGTAATTTGTGTGAGTAGACCATATGTGTTATTTGTAACTTCAAACTACCTGGAATAATCTCCTGCAACTGAAACCACGATCGTTTACATAGCACGTCCTCAAGGCTACACACAAGATGGTCACACCAGTGATCTCTCGACGTAGCTAATGCAATAATAAAGCAATTTCAGAGCCGGGGTTCACCTACCAACTAGTTGTTGCACTGTGTCCTTTATGTACTAGGAATAGAAATACATAAGGTGCAGGATCAAGACATTGAAAATTTGTTAGGAGTCGGTCGAGGCGTCGGTAGCCTAGTGGCAGTGCAGAGCGGTCCCCTTATGTCTCGGGTTCAATGCTCGACCAATGCGGATATTTTTTTCAGGTTGTTAATACTCGCATTAAATACAGAAATAAGTTAAGTTGCTATCTATGATTACTTAGACGGCGGTCGTTACACAATCATGTCAGAATCCTGCCACGTGTAGAAGGCGGGTTGAACAATTCTGACACTGGGGTCATTTGGTCGTTGGACGACTCCGTGTCCCACACAAAAAGGGGATTCCCTACAGAAATTACACAAGTTTTGTTATAAGGGTATCATACTGTAGCGTTCTGTATGTACGTCTAGTTAGAAACTAGTTCAAAGCTGAGTTCAAAACACCAAAGTTAGTAACCGAGTTTCCTTGTCCACAACTGTTGGACTAACATATACAACAGTGTTAGGTTAGACAAAGGGCTTTTCCAATGAGGATGCGTTGAAATTCTGTCACGTCTAAATGCATGCCGTGTGATGCCGGCTTAATAGCATCACCCCATTTCTTTCCCTTCAGTGTCGTAGGAACCGACTAGGGGACTCAAGGGTTTCATGTGTATTGCAATTTTAGGCGACAGGCTGACAAACTGCCACTATGGTGATACACGACTATCTAAACAAACAAACATTTGTCAGACGTGGCAATAACGACCGTCATTTTACAGTTATAATCTTATTTATATGATTTATGTATGTCTAAATGCAGTGATATCGAAATTCTGTCATGTCTGAATACAGTATTGACGAAATTTGCGCCATATACTTGGAACTAAACAAGCATAACTAAAAATTCTCATTTTGTTGTAGTAACTGTAATATAGTTACAGTAGTACTGGACATGAGTCTCCCCCAATTGGGGGGTAATGCCATACTCACCAACCTTGGCAGGCGGATTGGCGAGCGCAGTGCACGGTAAGATATTAATAAAAAACTGGCACAAAAACAATTTCACGAGGATTCCCAGCTACTTAGCAAAAATACCCATCATTACTATCATCGCGGATACTACTAACACCAATAGTATAATGTGTCTTCCCACGTGGTAACGGGCCGGCTCACATCCCACGAACAGTAATACTACATTATAATCTGTATTTAGAATGGAGAGAGTACTTTTAAACAGTACAATCTAGAAAGAAACAAATCAACAAACTGCAAAATTATTTTCTGCGTTTAAAAGCCGCCATTTTGACTTTACGAAATTTCAATATTCACATACATACATATATGCTGCCTTTTTCCGTTGCGGGGTAGGCAGAGCTTTTACGGCCGCAAAAAAAAATACGGCTTTCCAAGGTTGTTTCAGAAAACGCGTGTATTACTATGACAGGTTGTCAGCCTATCGCCTAACATTTGTAATACACATGAAACCCTCGAATCCCTTAATAGCCTATTGCGACACCCACTATTGGATGTGGGGTGATGCCATTTTAAGCCGGCATCACACAGCTAATATGTCACTCGCGCTACTAAGGCGAATCTACTACACCTCATTACGTCAATTTGTGTCCAGCCATTTTGGGAATAGTCCGTGAAAATGATTTACTTGTTTACATAAACACATAGACACATACTTTCGAAAAACATAACCTACCTTCTCTAAAGCAGTCGGATAATTTAAGATGAGTTCTAGCTACGTCAGTGATAGGGTTAGATTTTAAGAAAACTCAATCACGTCTTCAACAAAGCATACAAAGTTTGTATGACAATGTTGACAACCGATGTGGCGCAGTGGTAGTGCGACTGCCTTTGACGGAGAAGGTCTCGGGTTCGATTCTCGGTGGGTCACTCACAAAGTTGATATCTATGTATAGATGGTTCCGTGTTTTGGATGGCACGTTAAGCCGTAGGTCCCGGTTGCTGCCTATGATCACTTAGACGGCGGTCGTTACACAACCATGTCAGAAGCCTGCTACTTGTAAAAGGCGGTTGAAAAACTCTGACAGGGTTCACTGGGTTGTTGGACGACTCGGTGTCCCACACGAAAAGAGAGAGAAGAGATGACAATGTTTGTATGTAATGACAAACCTAGCTTTCGCATGATAGTTCACTTCAGCGAAAATTCCTAGGGATTCGTGCAACCGCATAATGCGAAATGCCTCTTGATGATGATAAATGACTGTTATCAAAGTAACAGTCCGACCTCGAACTTTTTTCCGGTAGAAGGTGCATTATAAGAAGATTAGTTTCCTCAGAACCCGGAACCTTCTGCGCCATAGGCAGTCGCACTACCGCTGCGCCACATCGGTCGTCAGGACAAGTTAACTTAAAGTATGGCCGTTCGAATAGGTCATATTTGTCAAAACCATGTTAATGGCAGCACATTTGCCGTGTGATGCCGGCTTAGAATTTGCCGTGTGATGCCGTCTTCTACGAGAGCCACTACATCGAATATCTTTGAACGAACAATAATTGTATCGAAGCGCATTGCTCCAACGACTTTCTCTAAAGTTCGTATGTCGAGGTTTTTGAGGGCGATTAATTAATCTAAAAGGTTTCATTTAACATAAATTGTTTTTAACCAACAACGCCACCTAGTGAGGCGTAAAAAACTAGCTGATCATCTCACGTACGGCTAAAATACACACACACACACACACACACACACACACACACACACACACACACACACACACACACACACACACACACACACACACACACACACACACACACAAATCACGCCTGTATTCCTGGAGGGGAAGGCAGAGCGTTAGCGACCGTAAAATTACGGTCTTTATTTCCACGTCTGACAATATTTGAGGGTCTTTTAAGATAAGTCATTTTTCACTAAGTGACACGTTGTCAGCCTGTCGCCTAAAATTGCAATACACATGAAACCCTCGAGTCCCTTAGTCAGCTTCTACGACACCCACGGGAAAGAAATGGGGTGATGCCATTCTAAGCCGGCACCACACGGCTAAAGTTGAGCCTCAAATAAATACGCATGCATTATTTCCGCTTGTTTCGTTTGTATTAACTTTCTAACAAAAAGTTAATATCAAAGAAATACCTAAAGCAATTTCATCACGCAAAATTCAGTCAGTGGCACAAACAGGTAAGCAGTGTTTTCCTTCTGTCTCGGCGTCTCTCGTCTCCGCCAAATGGAAGAAACCACACCACATGAATATTGCATTATGGGCACAGTAAGTGTAAGGAAAAGCGATAAGAGATGTCAAAAGAGTGTAGTACCACTAATCACTATAAAAAATGCAGCTTCCACCGTGGTTTTTAAAAGTAAACTTAAAACTTGGCTGCTCGAGCAGCTCTTTTGTAAAGTGAGCGATTTTATGGCTTTGCCTATTCAATAGTTGTGGTGAAAATTAAAAAATTTTTTAAATGTATTATTACTTATGGGAATCTTTTATAATTAATAATTTACAGTTAACATTGAATAATTTTTGTATATTAATCTAATAATTGTATGACGACCTGTAACTTCTTTGTTATCAATAAATTATTGTATTGAGTAGTACGATGCCGTCTACAAGAGCATCAACCTGAATTCTACCCGTGGGTGTCGTGAAAACCGACCAAGGGGTAATCATCAAAGGAATGGACAGCAGCAAATCTTGTACTCGCCTATCTGCCTGCCAAGCGTGGTGAGTATAGCAATACACCATGATACGGGAAAGCCCATGTCTAGCAGTTGACAGTCGTGGCTGTGAAGGTATTTGTACCTAGTTTCGCCCAGATTGTAGTTTGAATGAACTGGGCCCTAAGTCTGCTAAATAAAAATCGTTTCAGTTGGATGTCGATTGGATCTCAGTTGGATGATTTTGGTAGTTTCGTAGTATGCTAATAGTTTGAAGTATAGAAAATCACAATGGCAATTGAATGACAGTTGAGTTTCGATGGCGTTACAATGACAAAAAAATAGCAGACTTGGGGCCCAGAGCTATCTGAGCCCCAAGTCGTACGCGTTAGCGTACTTTCTGATGTTTACTTCTACTGTAACTACCACGGAATATTCACCCTTTTTAGATAAAGCATATTGTTACACTTGGGAGTTGGAGGCTTTTTCAAATGGGTAAAGTTTGGGATTTGATACGACGTTTTGGGAGTACATGTTCAGTTTTCTTAAGAAATACTATTTTTACCTTCCGCTTATCGGGTTGGTAACAATAATAGTGAACACTTTGCGTCTGTTCTTGTTATTCGTGAAAAACCCTTTACTTCCGATATCGATATATGGGTTCCATTTTTCAAAAAGCCTTCTATTTATTGCGACTTACAACAGTAACAAAAACGGAGCGCGCAGCTGGTTGGGATAAGTCTCGGTTAAGACTTGACCTATCTCATGATTACTTCCAACAGATCTACATACATACAAATAGTAATGTTATGAGGTAGTTTTAAAAATGAAACGGCGGTCGTTACACAACCATGTCAGAAGCCTGCTACTTGTAGAAGGCGGTTGAAAAATTCTGACACTAGGGTTCATCGGGTCGTTGAACGACTTGGTATCCCACACGAAAAGAAAGAAAAATTAAACTTCTTCTGTTTCTTGATATATTCTTTTATTTGCAGCCACTTGTAAATTTTAACTGCGTCGTAAGTTAAGATCCGGTCAAAGTCAGAAAGCGTGACACTCACAAGACTCACTCACATATTTAAATACTTTTCACATATTTAAACCTATCCCACCACGGTTAAAGGCGTGCTTTGTGTGTGTGTGTGTGTGTGTGTGTGTGTGTGTGTGTGTGTGTGCGTGTGTGCGTGTGTGTGTGTGTAATATCTAGGTAACTATGGAAATAAAATGTTAATTAGGAGCTTATCTTAGTA
This sequence comes from Keiferia lycopersicella, assembly GCA_029255805.1. Taxonomy (NCBI): domain Eukaryota; kingdom Metazoa; phylum Arthropoda; class Insecta; order Lepidoptera; family Gelechiidae; genus Keiferia; species Keiferia lycopersicella. Next base: position 9,323,122 of record JARACZ010000020.1, on the reverse strand, counting down.
ACTCGATACCGCAGCGTAATCCGTTTGCGGTTTGCTTATGTATGTGAATGGAGAATACGTATAAATACACACAAATCACGCCTTTATTCCTTACGGGGTAGCTGAGGTTAAACTCAATTCAATTAAACTTCTTGTTAATGGCGTTTTCATTACGATTTCACCAGTATCAAGTTAACGGCCAAAAATACGGTCGTCAACGCTACGTCACTCAAATATTTGAAGGCTATTTATTGTGTCATCCATCTCATCACTATACCTAGTAACAGGCGGTCAGTTTCTCGCCTAAACTCTACGACACACACGCGGGAAATAAAATACGGCAATAAAAAATGTGTCCTACATTTTTCTCTTTTTTACAATGACAGATTTTTACGAACAAAAAGATAAATGTAAAATTTACTACTTTGAAAGAAATAAATCAACGTGGATAAAAATGGTACGTCTTTTGTTCTATTCGACCAATAGACTTGTCGATCAAGCAACATTCAAATTGTACAACTGTTCAATTCGTGAATTAAACCAATTAGCTTCCACCCCACCTGCCCCCACCCCACCCCGCACAGTAGTAAATCAGACCTCTGGGGTGATTAGGGTGCGTGGGGTATCGATCTACCCCAAGGTTAGGGTTATATGGGGTTCAAATGAGTTCTGTTTTGTGGCGGTTCAAGGGCAGTGACAGTTGCATAATATCGTTATGTAAAAGAAACGTAGAATATTTCATATATTTTACCATGCGATGCCGGCTTAGAATAGCATACCCAATTTTTTCCCGCTGGTGTCGTAAGAGGCGACTTCGGGAACTATGGCTAAACGTCCATCACAAACACGGAACCATCTTTCTTACGGACAATCGGGTGGTTCAAACCGCAATGCCCTAACCAGACTGGGAACATGTACACAAAGTGATGAATATCAACTTTGTGAGTGCCCACCAAGAATCGAACCCGGAACCTTCTGCGTCTAAGGCAGTCGCACTACCGCTGCACCACATCGGTCGTCAACGATACAAAGAAGATAGGTATAAAGTCAAGTCGCATTTTGCGTGTATGTCTCTGTCTGTCATGGATACCGCTAACTCTGAAAAAGCGTCTTACTCCCACGGGACAACCAATACTAGTAGTTATAGTGCCGCTATCTTTTGATATACTCGTATGAACTAAAAATTCACGCAAGCGCGACTTGAGTATTGAATTTCGACCTACCGACCTTTCGAGCTTCTTCAATGTAACGGTCTAATCATTCTCCTTGCCTTAAATAAATTCTAATTCTAAAAAATTCTAATTCTTATCCCGTTCTCTGTCGAGGTCAGCTACCTAACCTAGGGGATCTGACGTGAAACCACACAGAGCTACTACCATCTGACCTCTGCAAACCGAAGGCTAATCTGGCCCGAATCCTAGGTTAAGTCACATTCAAATATCATCGGAATTCAAATTTTATTTGAATTTTGGGTTTTCATCACGATGTTTTTCCTTCACTGTAAGAGCAGTCGGCAAATGAATGTGAGTAAAACACATTGGTACATGGCGGGGATCGAACTCGCGTCTCAAGGTTTTAAGACCGGTGTCCTAACCACTTCGCCACCGACGCTACTCTATGTAACACTCTAATAAACTCAATATTGATATGTATCGAAAACCGGTTAACATTTTCAGCACATCTTGTTACATACAGGTTAAATGTACAAAAACACAGTATTTCTACTTCGTAATTAATTGAGCTGGAAAAAGTCGAATGTAGTGAATTTAATTTGCAATTCATTAGGGTTCCTCAGTAAGTTGATGCGACAAATAGAAGAGTGAAAAATAAGTTAAGATACACAAAAATGTGTCTCAAATCACGATTGTAAGACCGGTATCCTATCCACTTGGCTACCAACGTTCTCTAAGTATTGCACTACCTACAGAGAAAATATGGTGAAATGGGGCTTCGCTGACAGTACGCAGACGCACTGCGACTGCGCAGCCCCATCCCAAACCATGGCACATTTAATGGCTTGCCCTCTGCTACCGGTCACATGTAGTAAAGAAGAGCTGAACTTGGCGTCTGATAATGCCATAGCGGTCGCCAAGTACAGCAAGAAAAGATATAGTTCGGCCATTGACACGAAGAAGAAGAAGACTACCTAACGAACGTAAAACTTGCCTGACGGAACCATCACTTCAAAAACAATACTTCAGCCGTCAACGTTATCATCATTGACAAAAAGCGCGTGCTATTTTAAGACCGGTCTGGTCCGGTACTTGGTAAAAACAGCGATTGCGCATCTGTACCCGCACTCAAATTCGCCATACATTGCTTGCTAGTTTATTCTAATCTCCTTCTTTCCGTGTGGGACACCGAGTCGTCCAACGATCTGATGAACCTTGGTGTCAGAGTTTTTCAACCGCCTACTACAAGGTGCTTTGATATGATTGTGTAACGACCGCAATCTAAGTTGTCATAGATAGCAACCTGCGGCTTAACGTGCCTTCGAAATTCGTAACCAGGTGGTTCAGCCTGCAGTGTCCTAACCATATTAGAAACAAAAGTCAAGAGATATTACCACACCAATGTATGCCAAATCATACCCTGTTGGCAGGGCACTGTAATACCAACTCAGTGTAAAAACTGGTAGTGTTTGTATTCACCAATCAACTGTTATATGAGGTAACTGTACTTCATGGGAAGTTAGTTTGGCCAAGTTTCGTGGACAGTCAATAAATAAGTCAAGTCTTAGAGTGTTCAATACGGAAGTGATATTTTTTAAAGTAATGTAGGTGGCAGGCGGATCGGCGAGCGCAGTGCAAGATGTTGTATTCACAGGAGACTCTACTGCCGATTACCTGTCTATATTCAACCCTCTTTTTACGACATCCAAGGGGTAGAGGGGTTGTCTATGGGATGATGCTATTATCAGCCGGCACCATACGACTACAGACAGATAAACTTTTTTGCCTGGGTTTATCGTCTCCTTTTCTCTTAGCACAAAAACGACTGATGTGGCGCAGTGGCAGTGCAACTCGTCGTGCCGCGATTCTATTAGGAACATATTGTTATTGTTTACAATGACTATTTCATTTATTCGGCGACAGTATTGTATCTCTCTTGACGTTCTAAAAGCATTCATTGTGAATCTACTTGTAAATAAACGATTGAATCTTGACTGCCTTTGACGCAGAAGGTTCCGGGTTCGATTATCGGTGGGTCACTCACAAAGTTAATATTTATCACTTTGTAAATTTGTTCCCAGTCTGGTTAGGACATTGCGGGCTGGACCCCCCGATTGTACGTAAGAAAGATGGTTCTGTGTTTCGGATGGCACGTTAAGCCGTAGGTCCCGGTTGCTGTCTATGATTACTTAGGCGGCGGTCGTTAATCAACCATGTCAGAAGCCTGCTACTTGTAGAAGGCGGTTGAAAAATTCTGACACTAGGGTTCACTGGGTCGTTGGACGACTCGGTGTCCCACACGAAAAGAAGAAGAAGAGCACAAAAAATATTTTAAACTTCAAGTTAATTACTATAAAAAAGCGTTCAGACGATAATGATAAGAGTACTGCTTGTTTTGAATATAAATTGACAACAGTAAGTTCAATTTGAGAAAAAAACGAGGCTTATCTATACCCTTGACTTATTTAAATATTGCGTCTTTATTCATATATCACGGCTTTATCTCTTACGTGGTAGGCAGAGAGTTAACAGTCATAAGAATACGGTCGCTATCGGCACGTCCGACAAATATTGAAAACCACAAATACACAAATCACGCCTTTATCCCTTGCGGGGTAGGCAGAGCGTTAACGATCGCAAAATTACGGTCGTTATCGCCACACGTCTGACAAGTATTGAAAACCGTTTCAGATAATTCGTGTGTAGGTGCATACACAACGGCCGATCAGCCTCAGATGCTCGCCGCCGCGGCATGCGACGCAGTGCGCGGTCGGTGTGGACGTTTTTCGCCCGAGCATGAGAATTTTAGCATGAACTGGCGGCCGATTGTGCTTACATATACAAGGCGTTCATGCTTTCTCCCTCACACTTAGGAACCACCGCCATTTACACACCCTTTCTTTATTTGCCGTATGATGCCGGCTTAGAATAGCATCACCCCACATCTTTCTCGCGGGTGTCGTATGAGGCGACTAAGGGACTCGAGAGTAAAGGTGTATTACAATTTTTAGGCGAGACAGCCTGACAAACTGTCACTATAGTGATACACATGTTTTCTGAAACAACCTTGGAAAACAATCCTCAAAAATGTCAGATGTGGCGGTAGCGACCGTATTCTTATGGCCGTTAACGCTCTGCCTACCCCGCAAGGGATAAAGGCGTGATATATGTATGTATGTATGTATGTATTCTTTAATCGCACGGCTTGTATCAACCGGTCCGCAATCAGGCCGCCTGTCTGTCTGTCTCGGTCACACACAATGGGTTTGTGTCTGCGCGGGAACCTGCTCACTATTTTTAAACGGCGAGTGAAATTGGGTCAGGAAATGATGGGATATTATCTCGGTTCAGGGAATAGTCGAAAGCTTAGTTCTTGTAATACTTTTGCGCAGCTTGATTTTGATTAAATTCGATTAGCCTTTATTACGAACACAATAATATTTCTAATCAGCTTTAACAATAAATAATAATAAATAAATTCATATTTGCATTTAATTTCATTATGAATTTACTAAATTAATCAGTCTCTTTTTCTTTGCTCGCTTGTCTCACGACAAAGGCCTCCTCCATTTCTGTCCTTTGCTTTCCTTCTCCAAAGGTGATTTTGATTACTTGCTGGTAGGTTAGACGGCGGTCGTTACTCAACCATGTAAGAAGCATCAATAATAAATGCTACTAGTAGTCTCGAATAAAACTGAAAAAATCTATGCTTACCTGGTAATTGAAAAGAACTCGTTGCCTGAGCATAGTACGCTTTTTTGTTGTTGTCATGTTTCTATATGCTCTAAAGCCTTTTAAATAATTTAATTAAATCCTGTGTTCCAGTTGATATGAATTCAATAATAGTACCAAAAACCTTTTGTTTCAGTTTAGACTCGTATTCATATTGAAAATCGTATCGACTTACAGAACCCACCGGAGCGTTACTCCAAACATTTATAATAATGGAAACAGACGAGAGAGGTATCCAAACAAATATATTGTGCATAATATCTTTGTCCAGGGTATTATAGTAGAGTCGCAGGAATATTCCTGTTATACGAGTATGCCATATGGCCGAATCACGCTGAATTCATAGGAATTTGGTTAAAAAGCGGCATATGACAAAATACATACATACATATATCACGCCTTTATTAAAAGTTTATTTATGCCGTGTGATGCCGGCTTGGAATAGCATCACCCCACATCCTTCCCGCGGGTGTCGTAAGAGGCGACTATTCGATTTAAAATTAAGGACTCTATACCTTGTAGGGTATCCCTTTATTTTACGAATCTCGCAAATATAGGAATATGACCATATTTTTGGAAACAACTTTATGATTTCGGCTAATACCCTGAGAATATAGTCTCGCTCTGCACGTATAGACTCGTCGTTCCTGTGGAGTCAGGCAGGGTGGCCGAGAGGGTGGCGCAGGTCCTGGACAACCCAATGTTTTCCATAATTGCGTCCCAGGCAACGCAGTGTCTGTCCTCAGACACTGATTAAATCGTCTGTCACACACGTATGAGGCCAGTGATGGTTAGGAGGATAGCAGAATGAAGAGACGATTTCGGCCAAGTTCCTAAGAATTCAACCGAATTCCCGATTATGCCTTTTTCCTGCGACATATAACAACCAAAATGTACGTTTCTACGCGAATATGGTTAAAAGGTAAAATACCAAACACGTGCGACGACCTTAAAAGCTTTTCATTCCGTATTCATTACGTGATATGGGCGAATCTCTGTAAGCTTGTAAAACGGCTGTCCAGATGAGTTTTGATTAAGTAGATTGATTTTTATTTATAACTATCCTTCTCATTTTAAGCAAAACATTCATACTTTATAGCACACTAGTATTTAGGATGGTAACACTTTTATATTTTTTTCTAAAAATTGTCAAAGCCCCAAAAAAACATCCCCCTGGCTGTCCCATTTGCCGAATATCCATAATAAAGGTAATGTATTTATAAAAAGATTCATTAACACTGCATATATTTTGCTATTATCTAAAAATACATGAAAGTAGTAAAATTTTTTCATAAAACGTAGGCTTGTTGCAAATTTCTTTTCACTAAATACTGTAATGTGAAAGTTGTCCCGAAAATTTTTAAACAGTCCCCTGCCAAAAATTCAAAGTCCAAAAAAAATAAGTATACGTATATTTTATTTGCAAAAGATTTTTGTTGTGCAACGGAACACAATCGTTGTGAGGTTAGTGACAGTCGCGGAAAAGGCGACGCTACACGATTTTGTTCAGTGCCAGAGCGTTATTAGTGGCGGGAACGCGAGTCAGAACTGACAGTACAAACAGTCCTCTGGTAAGTGATTTTATTACCGTTTATTAGCTGAATTACATATTTTTCTATTTATTACTTCCATGATCCTGGTCTCCATTCATTGGTAGCTTAGTAAGAATGTATGATCCAGTAGTTTTGTAAATAATCGACTATGACACAAAATAAAACAGTCCCCTGGCGACAGTCCCCTGCCTGGGTATAAGGCAGGGGACTGTTCTACGTGCCAGGGGACTGTTCATTTTGCATATTGAAGTATTAACGGTGATTTGATTACTTGTTTATTATTAGAAAGGCTACGGATCATGATAGCTTATTAATCACAATGTATCGCGTTACCTAGGTGATGCATGTATTGGAAACAGTTTTGAGGAAATATTAACATTTTTGGTGCGTTTACGTCGGTAATGAACTAGCTCAAAAAATACTGAACCGTTTTAAAAAAATCTTGTACCGCTGCTTATTAAATGCTTTTAACTACAGGAAATTTATGAATTACATTAAAAAGCTATTATCAGTGGATGAAATATGGGCTGGCAGTTAGCTTACCTACATTTATCTTGCAGGTTCATCGCGAAAAGTTAAGATGCTAAGAAGAGCTGTCGCGAGAAGAATTATTCCAGATAAAGAGAGAAGCAGAGCGTTTAAGATACCAGCAAAGAAAAAAAATCCTCAAAAGAGAGAAGAGATGAAAGAGAAGGTCGTGGGAAGGTTAGCCGAGTTAAGCAGACAGTCTACTACAATTGACCACGGCAAGAGAGACAAGACACCACCCTGAGGGCTGCCCCTGTTCACGCTGACGTCAATAGCTGTACCTATAAGGTCCATTGTGACTGTCCTTGTGGTCAGCATCGACTCGACCCAGTTAAGCGTCGTTTTATGATTGTGATTCATGCATCTGAGAATCACATCCGTGGATGTGTTGTCAAATGCTCTCTCAATGTCCAGAAAAGCACAGAGGGCTATATCCTTGTCTTCCAGAGCCCTCTCCAGTCTATCCGTAGCTCCATGAGGGCCGTTTCAGTAGACATACCCTTCTAGTAAGCGTACTGTCTGACATGTTGGGGCCTCACACTTATGTAGGTTTCCCTAAAGGTCTTTAACAAGAACTAGGTAAGACTTATTGGTCTATAGGACTTGGGTTCTGCTTTATCTTTGTCTCCACCTTTGGGAATAATAGTGACACAAACCCTTGTCTATTGTAGTGGTAAGCATCCCCAGGCCAGGCTTGCCCTAAAGATCTTCACTACAACCGCTAGGGTGACTTCTTTACCATGTTGTAACCCTTCAGTTTCGGGCTCCATTCAATGCCCAATTCCTCAGATCCAGGAAAATGGACCCTAGCAAGGAGCTTAAGTGTCTCTTCTGCAGAAGTCCTCGGTCCTCTTAGTAGCCCCAGATGAGACGCAGGGGCTTTAGGTAGTATCTTGTGAATCTTGGCGATGTGAGGGGTGCTGTTGATTGTCTCACAGAACCAACTTCAAGATCTTCTTTTTGCCCTTCTTAGTTCTTTACTGAATCCTGTAAGGGCACTGCTGTAGGAATCCCTATCCCCGTTGTTTTTCGCCCTGATGAAGAGACACCAGGCATTTTGCCTGAGCCTTATCAGGTTTTTATTCCACCATTGTACTGTGGTGATCGACGCACGTGTCGACCGTCATGGTCAAAACCTGTTCGTAAACTGGTTGATAAGGCCTCAGGCCAGCCACCCTTGAAAACAAATTTGTGAGAGAACTTCAAGTTTTGATACTACAATCAGAGCAAATTTTCATGTTTTGGGTTTTGCATCGGTTTTTTACCTATTTTTATTAGAAATATAAACGTTTTTGAGAATTTCAAGTGTATTTTAAGACCTCCACCAGAGCTACGTTGTTCCCACAGTACCTTTCCGTTGGTTAGGTACAAAATATTTTAATATACGGTTGTCATATATAAAGTTTTTTCGATTTTGTAAGAAGTGTTAAGTACTTCTTATAATTTTTTTTCTTTATATCTTAAGAAGTACAAATTACTGTATGATCGTGAATATTAAAGCACAAAAACAATAAATGATTTATACAAAAAATATGACTTTTCTCTATTTAGAACAGTCCCCTGTCGCGCCCAACAGTCCCCTGTCAAGTTTTTTCAGAAAATCTCAATTATCTCAGAAATTTTACAATATTTCTGTCGGACCTCTTATGCATCGAAAGTTACAGTAATTTTATAACTAATAAAATAAGTTTTTTTCAAAACAAATAATAAAATTGGTCCGGACAGCATTTGTATGAGGCCATGACGAGTTTACAGAGAATCGCCCATATATGTTATTTCGATACATTTACTTGAATAATAGGTCCCTACTTACATTTTCATTTTTGTCGACCGATGTGGCGCAGTGGTAGTGCGACTGCATTTGACGCAGAAGGTCCCGGGTGCGATTCTCGGTGGGTCACTGACAAAGTTGGTATTTATCACTTTGTGAACTTGTTCTCAGTCTGGTTAGGACATTGCGGGCTGAACCACCCGATTGTCCGTAAGAAAGATGGTTCCGTATTTCGGATAGCAAGTTAAGCCGTAGGTCCCGGTTGCTGTCTATGATCACTTAAGACGGCGGTCGTTACACAACCATTTCAGAAGCCTGCTACTTATAGAAGGCGGTTGAAAAATTCCGACACTAGGGTTCATCGGGTCGTTGGTGACTTGGTATCCCACTCAAGAGACTGTGACAATTACAAATGACCCCCAGCTTTTGTTATACTAATGGTTGCCCGCGACTCACGATCTAAATGTCAAACCAGAGGTCCCAGTCACCTTGACCTCTAGACAGAAGGTCCGTTGGAGTAAAGAAAGTTCGCTATGTACTATGTTACGAATTTATAATATAATGCATACATGTATACAATATTATGCATGTATATAACCTGCAATAAAACAGCCGTACGTATATAAGGTGTAAAAATATTAGCTGCAAATATTTTAAGGGGTGAATCCGCCCATGAAGCAGAACAGCTTTCCCTAAGAAATATGAAAAAAAAATTGGCACTCGCATAGAAATTGACTTGGTTGGTTGGTAATTTTGTATGGGAGGTTAAGTTTTTTTTCATATTTCGACCTATGTTCCTTGAGGAAAGTTGTTCAGTTTCATGGGCTGGTTCACCCCTGAAAAAATTTGCAGCAATTTTTTTACACCCTGTATAACGCTTTAATCCTTTACCGGGTAGGCAGGGCATCAACGACCGTAAATATACGGTCGCTTTCGCCATGTTCGACAAATATTGAGGGCCCTTTCAGATGATTCGTGTATCACTGTAGGAACAAGTTGTCAGGTTAAACTTGTAATACAAATGAAATCCTCGAGTCATTGGGTCGTTGAACGACTAGGTGTCCCACACGAAAATAGAAAGAGCTTATTCGTGAGTCGTGACAGTACAGTTTTTAGTTAAGAGTACACAACCATGTCAGGAGCCTGATGCTTGTAGGAGGCGGTTGAAAAATTCTGACACTAGGGTTTATCGGGTCGTTGGACGACTTGGTGTCCCACACGAAAACAGAGAGCGAGTTAAGAGAAATGAATCTCCACCAATTTCCACGTAACCCGACACGACAAGGTGAACGAATTAAGAAGTGTAATTCGAGTATGCTTTGTGCTAAATAGTGCGTGAAGTTTGCGTTTTGGAACACGCATGTGAAGAAATGTATTCTTTGTTGTTTTTTTATTAACTGACTTAAAAAAGGAGGTTTTTAGTTTGACCTGTATGTATGTATGTTTGGCTGAACCGATTTTGATGCGGTTTTAATATTAATTAATGTCCAAGTCATAGAGTAATCAATTCAACGGTTCAACCGTTTAGGTGCAGAATGTCCCTTTCGCAAAATGTCCCCTGGTTCCAAAATGTCCCTTTCTCAGAATGCTCCTTTCCCAGATTGTCCTCTTCCCAAAATGTCCCTTTCCCAAAATGTCCCTTTCTCAAAATGCTCCTTTCCCATAATGTCCCTTTCCGAACATTTGTATAAGTTAATATTTATAGTTTAGTACAAAATTAAGTTAATATTTCTCAATTTATACTATTTGATATTTTTCCGGATTGATTAAAACAGGCTGAATCACCTGGTTCAATTTAGTCCTATTTGCAAGTTAGATCGGTAAAAAAAGAGTATTTAGAGAAAGGGGCATTTTGAGAAAGGGGCATTTTGGGAAAGGAACATTTTGGGAAATGGACATTATGGGAAGGGGACAATCTGGGAAAGGATAATTCTGAGAAAGGGTAATTATGGAACCAGGGGACATTTTGCGAAAGGGACATTCTGCACCTAAACAAATTCAACCAATGATAATGCAAAGCTTTTGTATGTGTTTGTCAAGTTGTTGTAAAATTATCGTTGTGTGCTGTACGTATTTACGTCCCCTCCCGCAAAAAGTGGTAGAAAAATTGGTTCGGTACTTGACTGCTTACCACCTCCATCCATAGGGTGAATGCTCTAAGGACTAAGCAAATGTTATGTGAATTTTTTTTATTGTATTTGATACAAACAATTTTTTATCAAGAAGTCTAGATTAACTAATAAATTTTAGCTAAGCTTGACCTTTATATCATGACATGACATCAGATCTCTGTTTAGTATCCATCTCATAGATTCAGTAATGTACAAAAATAAATAAAGCAACTGACTTCATCAAGTGGTTTATTGCATATTCATGCAGAAACTTTAATTCAATTACCATACGTTGGAAGAATTTAATATACAGGCTGAAGAATTTATACTAACTAGCTTAATTAAAAAAAATTGAAATATTTTTATTAAATTCTTTTGTGAACATGAATGTTCAACACAAAAGGCTTGAAAAACACGAAATTTTATGATTAAGTTCATCATACCAGAATTCTCATTCTTAGCCCTATAAGTAGCCATTTGAAAAAACAGTAGGGAACAGTAAAACATAATAATTTATGTCCAGACCTTTTCGACTTGCATTATAACTTTAAGGGAAAAATCCATTCTAATGAATGGATAGTTGCAGATCAATTTGTTTTGAGTGAAGTTAATACTTCTAAACAACATCCCATTTTTATGGTGAGTTTTGAGCCTTGTCAGTTATTGAATTTAATTTTGATTGCCGTTTTGTAATAGGATGCGTGTCATGTTTTTGCCTTTTACATATTTGTAATTATTGGTCTGTCTGACCCGTATGTTTGTGCGCAATTATCGCGATCGTGCGATCCGGTTTTACTTTTAATAAATGTCCAAGTCATCGAGTATTCAATTCAATTTTGATTTTCAGTTAAGTAAAAATTATTTATGTATTTCTTGCAGGAAGATTTTCGGAGTAAAACAAATAACTTATACTTAGCTGAAAACTGCATCATTCACCCAAAAGTGACTTAATTACAGACAAATATGCATTCATATAAACATACAAGTTAAACTGAGAACCTCCTTTCTTTTGAAGTCAGTTAAAAAAGGCTGCAATCATGCTACAGGATATTTGAAAGAAAGAAAGAAAAAACGAAAATAAAATAAATTTTTGGTACAGTAGTTACTTACTTAGTTATCTGACACACTGACCTAAAGTATTTATTCCGACTACAAAAAGCAAAACATCAGCAACATGCATACAAATTTTCATTGAATGCACTAAATGACTAGTTTATATTCAAATGGTGTTTTTCATTAATAGTAGATTACGTACCTAGGTATGTAACCTATCTATAGCAACTGAGGTTTTTTTAATATACAGTATTTTTCCAAGGTTGCTATTGATTTACATCCGCATTACATATACTGCATTACATATAGAATGAAAATTGAGTAAAATAAAGCGATAAATACACCAAAACGATCCATGAACGGTGATTGTATCATCTGGTATTCAAATTGCACCACTAAACTCTTTTTTCTATGATTGAAAAATATTGAATTAAATATGAAAGAAAATAATTCTAGCATAACATAGAAATTTTTTAAATCATAAGGATATTGACCTATTTTCAGAGCATGAGATATGTAAAGCATTCCTTACAATACAGGAATAGTCAACTAATTAATGATCTGATCAAATTATGGCTAGCATATTAATTGGGAATGTGTGCGCTAGATGCTAATTATGCTAAGTAAATGTTGATGGTAATAAAATTGAAGATAGATTGCTAATTATTTAAATAGGTAAAGCTGTTGGCTTGTAGAGAGTGAGGTTTTTTGTAGTTTAAAGTTGTATTCAGTTGGAGTTTACCGTTTGGGGCGCTAGGCGCAGGACTTTGAAATTTTTTTACGAAAAGCATTTTTAAAAGAAAAAAAAATAATTTTTCAATGTTTTCTCGACGTTTCATAGGGCCCCGAAGCGTTTACTCCAACTCCCGAAAAGTCTCTGACCCAAAATTTAATTGATAGCTCAAGAAAATCCCGTTGTAATAGATTGAGTTTTAAACCGTTTTTTATGGTTTGTGAAATTTTTTACAAAGTTATTTTAGTGGGTTTTGATACTATACCCCTAAAATACAACAGGATATCGAAGACGTTTGTTACGAAACCGCTAATTCAGCGAATGCGTTCCACCAATTTTCACGATGAAACCGTAGAGATATCGTGCGAAACTTCCCATGCACTGATAAAGACGATAATTCGTTCAAAACGAGCGGTTTATCAGGCCGATTTCATACTAAGTGGCACGACGAACTCGCTACACGAAAAGTAGGCTAGATTTTTTTCAAATTGGAAGGCGTTTTAAGACTTACCTTCATATCGGAGACGATCTGCTGATACAGGCTCCATAACGGCGAGCAATCCTTCTCCGTGGTCCCTTCCATTGTGAAATATCAACACAAAACAGATCCGAACTCAAAACTATCACCACTTTACAGAACGCGCCATTTTTTCACATCTGTTGCTCTTTGCTTTCCACGGTTTTCGTATACGATTCCCGACACTAGATACACTGTTATCTACATTTCTTTTCACGTTTGGAAGGCACAATAGAAAAGTTAGAGAACACGATATGCAACAAATCAATATTTATAAACACGGATACCCTCCATCCACGCAAGGGGGAGATTAGGATGCCGTACTATCACTGAATTTCACTAAGAAGTTGAGTAGAAATTAGCTAGCACATTTTTAAAGGATCAACGAACGTAGAACCATGGAGGAAAAAGCATTTTCTTCACTTTTTCATTCACAAAACACACGAAACAAATTGATCCAAAGACGCGGAGCCTCGGTTCGACATGCACTCTGCATCGGCCGGAATCGGTTTGTTTGGCGTTTTGCTGTCTGTCGCTATTCGTATTCGTCAATTTTATATGTGGGTTGCCAGATTATAGCATAATAACAGAAGCTGTCTGTTTTTTTTTATTAGTATTCTAGTACAGTTCCTAAGCATACGCTCATTAAAATTGAGTTATTAAATGCTTTTCTTGAAACATGCTAATATTTTTTTGAATCGGGCATTCATTATTTAATTTTGATGTTTTAAATCTCACATGAGATTTATCCAGATACATCCAGATCACCTCAATATTTTCAAATATTTGTTGCATATTCTATAGTTAAATGGCAACATTGAAATGCTCGTCACTAGTGTTGTAGTATATAGAAATTACAGTTATTCAAAAATAACGGGAAAATATATAGTCGTTATAAAAAAAATATCATTACAAAATTTTATTACGTTTTTTATTAATAGCCTTTGATACCCGAATCACAAGTGCTTAATGAGCTGCAGTATTGGTCCGGTCCGTCTGGTTAAGTTCGCGGGGGAAACGCTGGATGCAGGCCGCATCTAATCCGATAAGGTGGAAATCTTTAGGGGAGGCCTATGTTCAGCAGTTGACGTCCTATAGCTCATATGAAGATAATGATGATGATGAACGAATAATGACAGGCAGGTGATCAAGAAAATAATTCATGTTTTCAAATTTTCTTTACACAATTCATTCTTGGCAGAATTACCTTTAGACATCTTTATAAGTTTTTTGCCAACAGAAGGTAAGTCCCCAGTCCCCCCTCTACAGGAAGTTTATTAATGAGACCAATGGTTTATAATGTAAACGCAAGAAAACATTCCCGTAGAGTACAGTTGGTGTCCGGAAAGGGTCCTCGCAATTTGATACGGGCGACCTTTTCAGCACACATAAGTCTTACGTATACATACATAATGCTAATTACTATAAGTTCTTTATAAGTTGAAAAAGGCATGCATGCAGCAGGTTAGTTCCCCATCGAATTGCATAACTTTACTACTGTGGATTACTTACCCTTCTCTGCAATACCTAGTATAGACATCAATAATCATTGGTTCATTTGTTGAGTATCTTACATAATAGAAAAAGAAGTAATACCTATAGATAGATAGAAAGCACCGTAGCAGTTAGCACAGACCAGTTTAATACTAAGATACAAGTTCATAATAGAAGGTAAGAGTCGTTTGGGTCAGCAGTTTGCATTGTGTTAAAGTTGAATTGCTACTTGTTGCTTTAGATTAATGACCCATTAAGTATTTATTTTACCATTTACACACAACAGGACATTACGAATAAGAATAAGAATAACTTTATTCAGTGACAACTTTAGATACAACATAATTACGTGTAGGAATCAACAGTTTGTATTGACATATTAGTATTAAGTCTATAGCAGTACAGGTAGTAGGTAAATAGTACACTTAGAAGATAATAAGACTTACAGGTAGTTCATTTGTTAATGAAGACACTGAAAAGGCACTTCATTCAACATAATATGCTATCCTATCATCATGTTATCTGGTTTAGATTGGCCTATGACGAGATTTCGTGTCACTTCTTGTCCTAATCCAGTTTTATTATTATTAGGTAAATATTTTTCTCCTTATGGAATTTTTTAAGTCTAGTAGGCCGTTATTGGAACGAAAAAAATCACGAGTCGTAGTAACGTAGTTGAAGTTACTTCCTCTACAACAACTACAACACTAAAGACGTCAAACGCACGCATTGTTCCGGTTTTTGCGCGAATGCTTATGTTTTTGAAGACACGCAATTTTCGTGTTTTTTCCAAGAAAATGTATACTTTTTAGGGTGTTAGTGCAAGGAAACTGTGGAGATGTCGAAGGTTATCAACGATAAGGGCATAAAGCCCGGCTGCATCTACAGGATCACGCTCGAAAACTTTGTGTAAGTAATCTTGGCCTTTTCGTACGCGCCTTTTTCGTTTTCTTTGAAATCCGCCTCATTTCTTGTTTGTATTACTTCTCAGGACATACAAGGAAGTAGAGTTGTACCCTGGACCTTCGCTGAACATGATAATAGGCCCCAACGGGACTGGAAAATCGACTTTTGTTTGTGCAATCATACTTGGTCTCTGTGGCAAAACCAGCGTCATTGGTAGAGCAAAAAAGGTACGTTAAGAATGGTTCAAGGTAAAATAGACGATAATAATTGCTGTATTTCTTCTAGAGGCTGTCTACTTGTTAACTGTTTCAGTTTTAACCTCAGAGTTTTTTTACGTCGGCACACCCCCGACGCCAAGCATAGAAAAATGTGAAGATGGTAAAAACTTATCGGCAAGCAGCCCGGTGTCTTAAACAAGACAGAATTTAAGTTATAAAAATAGGTAAATTTGGACTACTTTAGTCGTCAGTGGCGTCGTATGTACGCGAGCGTTTGGCAACTATAGTGGTCATTGGCGTTCAAAAGGTTAAATGCATCTAAGAGAAAGTCGGAACATGTTTGATTTGGCTTTCTACCTATTTAAGTATAGGGTTGCCAGGTCCTCTCACCTGAAGTTCAGACAGACCTGCGAGTTTGGCCGAACATTTTGTTAAAAAAGTCGACCGCCTTACATTTTTGTTCTCACATGCTTGTGCCTTCGCAATTTGGTTTCGAACTGCGCGAGTTTTGAAATATAAAAAGCCTAACAAAAGCTGGGCAGGCTGGACGCCGCTTATTTTGGCCGGACAGGCAACCAAAAAGCCTGATCCTGTCTGGATAAAGCCGGACACCTGGCAACCCTATGTAGGGTACCCTAGGTAGGGAAAGTTTACCTTTTATACATATAGGTACTTACTTGTAATTTGCAAGTCAATTCTGTATCTGTGCTCCATTATCATATATACCTATTTACTACTTTATTGGGATACAGATGCATTGCATTTACTACATTATTCTGAGGAATGAAAAAATAACTCTTTCACCTCCGTCTCTCTCATTCTCCCTCTAACTCTCTCTCTTTCTCTTATCTCACACACACAAATCACGCCTTTATCCCTTGTGGGGTAGGCAGAGTGTTGAAGATCGCAAAATTATGGTTGTTATTGGCATGTCTGACAAGTATTGAGGGCCCCTTCAGATGATCCGTGTATTACTGTAGTGACAGGTTGTCAGCCTGTCTCCTAAAGTTGTAATATGTGGCAATACACATGAAACCCTCGTTCTTAGAAGACCCATTTGAAGAATTGGGGTGATGCTATTCTATGCCGGCATCACTCTTATCTCAGAAGTAATAAAAAACAACATTACCATTCACAGATATCGGAATACGTCCGCAGTGGTTGCCAACAAGCTACCATAGAGATAGAACTGTACCAAGAGGCCGGGAAACGCAACGTCATCATTACTCGGACGTTCAACCTCAAGGATGTGTCCACGTGGAGCATCGATCACAAAACGGTGCGGGAGAAACAGGTTCAGGAGCTGATTGTGTCAATGAATATTCAGGTCTTCTTTCTTTCTTTCTTTTTTTTTATTTCTTCACATCTCTTTGTTTGAGACATATTTTGCCCATGACTGTAAATTGACTTTAACACGTAAGGAGATTGTTCTTCTTTCTTTTTCGTGTGGGACCGAGTCATCCAACAACCCGACAAACCTCAGTGTCAGAATTTTTCAACCGCCATCTACAAGGAGCAGGCTTCTGACATTGTTGTGTAGCGACTGCCGTCTAAGTGATCATAGACAGCAACCGGGACTTACGGCTTAATGTGCTATCCGAAACACGGAACCATCTTACCGACAATCGGGTGGTCCACCCCGCAATGTCCTAACCAGACTGGGAACAAGTTCACAAAGTGATAAATATCAACTTAGTGAGTGACCCACCGAGAATCGAACCCCCAACCTAGTGCGTCAGAGGCAGTCGCACTAACATTGCGCCACAAGGGATAAAGGCGTGATATATGTATGTATGTACCTATGTCTTATCCAGAACCCTCTTCACTCGCTATGTTCAACCGAATTGAGAACCTTTCAAAAACCCTACCACTGTGCCACATTGGTCATCATATTCAGGTGAAAAGGTCTTTCATTTTCATCAGCATTACAGTCCACTGCTGGACATGGGCATGCCCTAACTAGGGACACGGACTTGCAGGTCAAATGAGCTACTTTACATACATACATACATATATCACGCGTTTATCCCCTACGTGGTAGGCAGAGGGTTAACGGCCGTAAGAATACGGCCACTATAGACACGTCTGACATTGTATTGACATATGTATGTATCTAAAAAACTATTATTGGCAGGTGGATAATCTCTGCCAGTTGCTGCCTCAAGACCGTGTCCAGGACTTCTCCAAGATGAACCCTCAGGAGTTACTCCGCAGCACGTTAGCTGCCGTCGGGGGGGACAAGAGCGTGGGACAACTAGATGAACTGATCAAATGTAGGAATGAGCAACGGACTGCCTCCACTAGACTGCAGAATAATGCGCAGAATTTGGAAGAACAAGTCCGATTGAATGAGAGGTGAGTTTGCTGTCATATTGCATTATATTGTGGGGAAATAGAATGAACTGGTTAAGTGTAAGAATGAGCAGAAGATTGCATCAACTGAACTGAAAAATAATGCTCAGAATTAGTAGGAGCAAGTCTGATTAAATGAGAGGTAAGTTTGCTGTCATATGGTGTCATAATATGGGGCAATCGGTTGAACTGATTATTATGTAGGAATGAGCAAAAGATGACCTAGACGAAGCTACAAAATAAAGCGCAGAATTTGGAGGAACAAGTCAGGTAAGTTTGCTGTTATATGGTATTATATTGCGGGGTAATATCACAACTTATCAAGCCTTAAGAACAACCAAAGATTGCCTTGACAAGACTTGACTTGAGCAGATTTATTTTACCCATAAAAGACACTGATAAAACGCGTGTCAGATGATTTTATAAACTTAGCTTTGTTCTGTTTCAGGCTAAAAATCCTGATAGAAGCGATGCGCGAGCGACAAGAGATCGAACAGAAGATTGAAGTTTGTGAGAAGAAGAAACTCTGGCTCGAATATCAGGAACTAAGAGAGAAGGTATCATGTTTTTGCTAGATGGTTGAGTTGTCTGGTAGATTTAGATTTATTTAGATTTTATTTAATTAACAAGTGATCAATGAAAGAGCACATATATAAGCTTATATAAATATATATAGTAATATATACAGTAATTCAACCAAAGTTCTTACATTGCTAATGCCTTACAAAGTAATAAAATAATAATAGGAACACACCTACGTCACACTAAGACTATGATTTATGGCTAAGAAAATATCTTGCATGCTTAATTCACAAAGTTGTGGGTCACTCACAATGTTGATATTTGTCATTATGTGAATTATTCCCCAGTGTGTTTAGGACATTGCGGGCTGAACCATCCGATTGTCCGTAAGAAAGATGGGTCCGTGTTTCGGATCGCACGTTAAGCCGTAGGCCCCGGTTGTCGTCTACGATTAGTTAGATGGCGGTCGTTACACAACCATGTCAGAAGCCTGCTGTTATAGGTACATATTTCGTGCAAATTTCATCAAATTCAGTAACCATTTTGCAGGTCTTTAGTAGTGACCATCAAATACTTGATTTGCAGGTGATAGAATACTCGAATGACAAGAAGAAAGCCGAGAAGGTTGTCAAACAACACAAGGACAAGATGGAGCCGCTCGAGCGACTCATACAGACCGCTAAGACTGGCATCACCAGGCTTGAGCAACAGAGATTAAGCGCTGTAAGTATACTGGTCTATGGTAGTACTCATTTTATGCAGGTTGTCAATCTGTCAAACAAAAGCATAAAAAATCACTTATTTCATTCATTTATTTATTACCACAAATATACAGTTGTAACAGGCAAGCACACCCAAGGAAACTATTTACGCACATACATATATCACGCCTTTATCTCTTGTGGGGTAGGCAGAGCGTTAACAACCGTAAGAATACGGTCGCTATCGCCACGTCTGACATTTTTGAGAATTGTTTTCTAAGGTTGTTTCAGAAAAGATGTGTATTACTATAGTGACAGGTTGTCAGCCTGTCGTCTAAAAATTGTAATACACCAATACCCTCGAGTCCCTTAGTCGCCTCATACGACACCCGCGGGAAGGATGTAGGGTGACGCTATTCTAAGCCGGCATCACACGGCACTCGAGCCATTCTATTTCCCCACAATTTTATACCATATGACAGCAAACTCACCTCTCATTCAATCGGACTTGTTCCTCTAAATTGATTTAGAAAGTCGACTTACTATATCTCCTACTTTATATTGTTTCTATAATATATGTACGTATGTAATAACTTTATTGTCCCAAACAAGAAATAATAACAAAAAACACTTAAATAAACTAATGGAATGTGTAGGCACAAAGGCGGACTTATCCCATTAAGGGATCTCTACCAGTCAACCTTTGAGAAATCCAGATGACTTAACTATACGTATATCTTTATACATATATCACGCCTTTATCCCTTGCGGGGTAGGCAGAGCGTTAACGGCTGTAAGAATACGGTCGCTATCGCCACGTCTGTCATTTTTGAGGATTGTTTTCCAAGGTTGTTTCAGAAAACATGTGTATCACTATAGTGACAAGTTGTCAGCCTGTCGCCAAAAAATTTTGATACATCAATACAAGTCCCTTAGTCGCCTCATACGACACCCGCGGGAAGGATGTGGGGTGATGCTATTCTAAGCCGGCATCACACGGCAACGCCACAAAAATATATTTATTTTTAAATTCCAGAACCGCGAAATCCACAGTTTGAAAGACACAGTAAAAGAGCACATCAACTCAGTACGACAACAGGAATACAACATCAAGGACGCGGAGAATGTTCTGCAAGAGAAGTTAGACAGATATAAGAATAGGGAGAGGGAGCTTCACGAGGCCAGAGCGAGGCTGGACAAACTCGTCACGGACCGGACCAGGCTCATGGAGAAAGTTGGCGATGGTAACTATATTATGTACTATACAGGGTGCCAGGAGGTATCCAGGTGGTGTTGGTAGCCGGGTGTGGGGGGGGGGGGGGGCGACGGGTCCGCCTGGATTGGATTGGAAGTTGTATATATGCGTTGCGCGGTGAACACTTCGATACCGCGTTTCAGGCCCATTGTTCTGTCACGTGGCGCCATCTCTCGAATATGTTGAGACTTCTGTTGCGTCTTGCTTGCTAGTGAACCACTTGTGTGAGCTTTATGTTGTAGCCACCAGAGGCAGGTCCAAAAAATTTTCTCATATATTTATGTGCCTTGGGGAAAGTTGTTCAGTTTCATCGTCTGATTCAACCCTTAAAATATTTACAGCAAATTTTTTACACCCTGCATTTTTTCTTTGCTTCCAGAGACGCAAGTAAAAATGGAGTTAGCAGAACTTCACAAACCCATAGCGAAGTGCAACGCCGCCATAGATACGCTGAAGAAACAACGACTGCAGATACAGTACGACTTGGAGAACAACATCACGCCACAGATCAGACTCTACGAGAACAAGTAAGTGCTGTAGCTCATAGATAGCTAAACAGGGTTTTAGAGACGGTGTAACGAAAGATTTAAGATTCAATCGTTTATTTCCAAGTAGATTCACAATGGGGCTAATTCTGAGTGGCCGCTAAATATAATTAGCTTTAGTTGACAGCCCCTAAACACCTTTGTTATTCTAAAATATCTGTCAAAATCAAATGACAGGACTAAATTGAATATGACGTTTCTAATTTTAAATTTTAAACTCAATTTAGACTTAGCGGCTCAAAAGCTATTCTAGGATGGCCATTTTAGGAAGAAATAAGAACTGTCATCGCTAATTTTACTCATAGAGTGGCCACTTTTTTGTTCTTTCGTCCATTCTGGACAGGCAAAGGTCTTAAGACCATACAGCCTCGTCTGTAGTGAGTACTTCATTCTTGAATATTTATAGAAGGATGGCCACTTTAGGATGAAATTAGAACTGTCATCGCTAATTTTAGCCGGGACCTCCAGACGTGCCGCTTAAAATTAAACTGTATGTAAATACGTCAATTTGAAATGGTTTGAAGTGCAATAACTTAATAACTTCTAAACCCATTTGATAAAACTTGCTTAATGGTGATCGTAATCGTGATGTATACGTTATTTATACCTTTCATTTGATACCCAACATGATCTCTCCGACCGATTTCGGCCATGGCGACCACTTTGACTCCTAATCAGATCGGCGCTGATGCGCCCGGAGATGGCTATTGTAGCCAATTTTGGCAGTAAACTCCCGTGCACAGAGTGGACACGTGAGTTTGCCATTTACATAATTATAGTTAATGGCGACGGATGGACGGGCCTTCAGCTCATCGCGCTTAGCGTCGAGGTCTGCTTTACGCTGTTCCTCAAACTCGCGGACTTGCCTCTTAACCATCCCGCGCCATTCGGGACGCTGTGCTGCCAGACCCTCCCATTGAGTGGGCTCAATGTTGCATCTTTTCATGTGTCGTTTCAGAACATCTTTATATCTGAGGAGTTGTCCGCCATGCTTTCGCTTGCCCTCCTCTAGCTCAGAATAAAAGATGCGCTTCGCCACTCTCTCCTCCGACATCCGGGATACATGACCGCACCACCGTAGCTGACGACGCATTAGATAGGCCTCAATGCCACCAACATTGGCTCGTCTCAGAACTTCGGTATTGCGCACTCGGTCGGACCATCTGATCTTCATGATGGTGCGAAGGCATTTTAGGTGGAAGCGATCCAGAGTGCGTATGTGGTGACGATACACACACCAAGTCTCGGAGGAGTATAGAAGGTTTGGCAGCACAATCGCCATATATACAGAGATTTTTGTGGCTAGCTTTAGGTCGTGCGAGCAGAAAACCTTGGAACACAACTTCCCAAATGCTGCAGCTGCAGCACTGATTCTGCTGTTGATCTCAGCATCAAGGTTACACTTAGATGTTATAGTGTTCCCCAGATAACGAAACTTATCAACCTGTTTCAGCATATCCTCACCTAGCATAATCGCCAGTGTCTCGCGACCATGCGAGTCTAAGGACATCACTTCCGTCTTTTTGACACTGATCTTCAAGCCGAATTTACAGCATGCTTGGTGAAAAACGGACATTAGCTGTTGCAGGCCGTCTGGGGATTCTGCAAGAAAGCACAAGTCATCAGCATACATGATCTCAGTAATCAATGCATACGAGACTTTAGTGCGCGCCTTAAGTCTAGCCAGGTTAAAAAGACTGCCATCTGTGCGGAAACGGATGCGGACTCCTTCAACATATATACAGGGTGACTGGAAAATTGATGCATTACAGGGTGACTGGAAAATTGATGCATTCCTTTCAAGGGAACCAGCTCATGAAACTGAACAACTTTCCCCATGGAACATAGGTCGAAAAATGAAAAAAAAAATTTGGCCCACCCATACAAAATTACCGACCGACGACTAAGTCAATTTGTATGGGAGGACCAAAATTTTTTTTCATATTTCGACCTATGTTCCATGGGGAAAGTTGTTCAGTTTCATGAGCTGGTTCATCCCTTGAAAGGAATGCATCAATTTTCCAGTCACCCTGTATATAGGTATATTTCAAAGAAATATATTTTTCATCCCTGGTTTCACTCATATCTTTCAAACGGCAGGTCCAATATTTTGGAAACATAGCTAACACTCTCCAGACAAACAAAAAACAGAATCGAAATCCGTTCATCCATTTAGGAGCTACGATGCCACAGACACACATCAACTTATAACTCCCCTCTTTTTGTGTCGGAGGTAACAAATAACATTTTGAGAATGTGATCTAATGAGCTGGGACAGCATAGCAGTTGTCTTGTCATTGGGTTCTATTATTATTAATAATAATAAGCGAAGAAGAAGTTTCATGTTTAAAGTATTTGTTTATTGCTTACATTAATTAGTATGTTATGTGGCAATCAGACAATAAAAACAATAAAATCATGTCACATTCATAGGTACAGTCAAATGGGGGAAAATGAGACTAGCGGGTAACTTAGGACATTGTTGACACCAGCATCTATGCACCAGCTATAAGCCAATTATGTTATGACTGGTTGATAAACGTAGAGTCCAAAGTTTTCAACCAGTTACAACGTCATGCTGTGACTACAACTATGTTTAAAAATAGGGAGTAACAATATTCCTTACATAAATCAACATGTTATAATCTAATCAGACTATAGAAATAAAATAATCAACAATTATAAGAACTGAAACTATTGTTAGTTATAATTTCAAGTTTTAACAATACAATTTTGCCATGCTAAGCATAATCAAGACATAAGAAACTAATAATCACAGAACACTACCTAATAATAATCATCACATTATACTTAATCTAATAATCACATGAAAAAATTATCAACCTGTAATAATCTATTATTCAGACATAAAAAAATCAATAGGTTATATAGTATAATCTAAAATATTAGTTATGACACACATTTTAAATTAATGTACAACATCATCGAAATTCTCCTCCAGATGCTCCTCAATTTTCACCCGTACTGTTGTCAGCATTACTGATGCAATTGTTTGACCTGCATCCCGGATGGCAGCGGCCAAGGCGTCAGCAGCTGGTGCCATTGTGGACCGGAACCATTCATTGTTTCTACTGGTCATTAGTCTAATGCTCGAGCTAACAAGTGAGCTGGTCGGATTCGCTGACGTCTTGTCTGGTTCTTTGAGGTGATTATGATGGGTATGTGACCTCGAGTGCTGAATATCAGTACTAAGTCTAGTACTGGTACCTAACAATCGGAATGGACCTGGGTTGGAAGATTGAAGAGCATCTGCAAGCTGGACATCTGGTTGTTATGGCTCCGGAACTGGTGTATGCCGAATTGGGCCCTGCGTGGGTGCAGATAGAGGCTGGACCGGTACAGGCAGTGCATCCGCAGCTGCATCTTCTGTGATAGGTGCAGAGGGAACCTAGAATGTAACAAATATATCTTAATCATTTCTGTAATACAAAATATTTCTAACATAAATGCATTGATTAACAAAAAAAATTTAGTCTTAATACAGTATGAGATCTTTATCTAAGTGAGTGGACCTTAAAGTCGATCAACCTCACAAGTCCTGGAGACAGTTTCGAAACTGCCTTAAAGCCTCTGACGTGATTTTTCAACCGGGACCGACAGCTTATGTGCCATCCAAAGCACTGTATCATCTTTATTTTTGTACAATAAGGTTATCCAAACTGAGCACCACTCACAAAGCGAAAAATCACTATGTTGTCTCATCGGGATTTGAACATGGCATCTCTGTAATTTGAGCAAACTGCTGCGCCCCTGCGCTACAAAGGTCGAAACATTATAATTGAATACCTACAAGATTATAAGCTTACCAAAAGGGTTTCTAGGTTAGCAAAGCCATCAACTGCTGCTCTGCCGGCCACCTCCAACACTTTGAGGTCTATGTCAGTTAATGGTTTCACAGTAGCCGGACCCCCTCTAGTTCCTTGGCACTGGTCTCTGTCTCTCCTGTACTTCGTATTTACTTTCTGCACCCACTGTGACCAAATCTGGAATTTGAAAAAGATAAATATGTAAAGCTATGAACAAATGTATTAATGTTAAATTTCTGGGCTAGCAGTGTTTCCTGAAAGAACAGAAGAATTATATGTATAACATATAGCCATGTTTCAAAATAGGTAAAATTCAGAAGTATGAAAACATCCGCTAACAGTTTCAGTACGCAAACATACTTACCACGGGCTAATCCCATGTTGGCGTGCATATATTCAGCCAGCATTGCCTTTGTTGGACCTCTTTCGAGCTGGTGCGGCACACGATTTTAATTTACTTCTTCTTTTACTGGCTTTTATCTACTACAACAGGAAAGAAGTCATATGACCATATGACAGCAATCCCATGACCACTTTAAAAAAATGATAGCACAGATAGCAGTAAATTGTCAAATGCCGCGAAAATTATGTAAAATATGGAGAGAAACTTGATAATTTTACAAAAAAATAAATATGAAAACGTGTGAAAGGTCATAAAAAAGTATTATTTAATCATAAAAATTAATAAAGTATGGAATTAATATCGATATCATTAATTCATTCGGTCACCAGATTCTTAAAATAGTAACACACAATTTAGAGGGTGCTAAAATCTTTCTAAATTTAATAAGATGAGAGTTTTGGAATAGCAAATGGTTTAGCTAAGATTAAAATCCGCGTAAAATTTAGGAATTAGCTTTAGCTTTAGACGATGCGCGCCAGAATTGGCCCCAATGAATGCTTTTAGAATGTCAAAGAGTTACAATACTGTCACTGAATAAATGAGTAAGTCATTGTAAACAATAACAATTTTATGTTCCTAATAGAATCGCGGCACGAGTGGGATCAGAAATAAAATAAAGGCACTGCCTCGGGGCTGGCTAGGCTGACCACACAGCATGTAACTTACGTCACCACCATCAATTTATGAAATCAATTAAATTAAAGACAATATTAAAAAAGCGGACCCCCTGAACAGGAAAACCACCCAAAAACCTGCTCAGAAGTGCTCCTCATATCAATTTACAATTTGTACTTATAGAATAGGCCCTAAGCTACCCTAGCTAAGTTTTATAAATATATATGTATTAGCCCAAAAGACGGCTACGCTAAATTAAAATAAAATAAAAGTATTACAGTAGATAATTCTAACTGTTTTGTCTTCCTTATTAGTTATGCCAATTGTAAATTCCATGCAACTCTCGATTTGGTATTAAAATGACTTCATGTTTCTTGTGCTGGGCTGGAATTTCAGAGGACCATGCCTTTTTGTCATTAACATAATCATTAACTTATAATAAGCTTTATAACATAATGTTTTCTTAATAATAGATTTAAATTTACTTTCAGATAAACTTAGTATATCTTGCGGTATTTTGTTATAGTATCGCATACTTAAACCTTCAAATGAAATCCTTATTTTCACTAGTCTATACGTGGGTTGATCTAATTTATTTTTACTCCTTATATTACGATTATGTCTTTCATGATTTCTTGTAAACTTATGAATATTCTTTCTTATATTCATGATATTTTCATAAATATATTGACACGGCACAGTCATAATATTAATGTCCATAAACAGTTCTTTTAGAGATCACGACTGCCAAGTTTATAAATTGCTCTAATGGCCCTTTTCTGAATAAATATTGTTTCAATATCAGCGGCACGGCCCCACAGCAAAATTCCATAGGACATAATGCTGTGAAAATAACTGAAGTAAACAAGTCGTGCAATTGAAACATCTGTAATTTCTCGAATTTTACATACCGCATGGGCAGCTGAGCTTAATCTTCCCGATAAAGATGTAATATGAGGGCCCCATTGGAGCTTTGAGTCAAGAGTAATCTCTAAGAAAACTGTGCTGGTAGTAATCTCTAATTTTTCATTATTAAAGGCAACATAGTTGTTCAAAGAATGTTGGTACAAAGAATGTTAGTAAATGTGTATTATTCACTTTGCCAAATGTAGTCATTGGCAAAGTGAATAATACACATTTAGTTTTTTTCGCATTGAGAACTAAATTGTTTGAATGAATTTGCCCAAGAGTGTGATTTACTTCGTCATAATTATGTGCTCGTCTATCAACCTGAAATATAAGGGATGTGTCATCAGCAAACAAAACAATATTGGACAAATTCTTTACCATGTAAGGCAATTCATTAATGTAAATTAAAAATAAAGATGGACCTAATATAGAGCCTTGCGGTACACAAATTTTAACACGAGATCCCTGTGATTTGGTGCCGTTTACTTGTACTTTTTACGTTCTATTATCTAAATACGAATTCAGAAATTTCAGAGCTGCGTTTCGAATACCGTAGTGTTCTAATTTTACCAATAAAGTTGCATGATCTACGCAATCAAATGCCTTGGAAAGATCACAAAAAACAGGACAGAAGTTTGTAAGGGGAGTCCAAAAAAAAAAAAATTGTCTACTCACGTACAAATCCTGTTACCAGAATCCGTGCCCTACAAGACGTGGACCAAAAGCGTCTGGAAGTGCTCCGCGCGTACAGCGAGGACGCGTACCGCGCGGTCGGCTGGCTGCGGGAGCACAGAGACATGTTCGAACACCCGGTACACGAGCCCATGATGCTGGAGGTACGTTTACACTTTTATTTCAATGATATTAGATGCGTTTTCTGAAAAATATTAAATTTGCTGCAAATATTTTAAGAGGTTGAACCAGCTCATGAAACTGAACAACTTTCCCCAAGGAACATAGGTTGAAATATGAAAAAGAATTTTGGGCCTCCCATACAAAATTACCAACCGGCAAGTCAATTTGTATGGGAGGTCCAAAGTTTTTTCATGTTTTGACCTGTGCCTGGCTTTTCGAAACTAGAGGCTACAATTCTACTGGTGATATTCGATGTACGTTGCGTAGCGGGTCTGAAATTCTGGTTTTATGATGTCCCACCGGCTACGCAATGTACATCGAATGTCACCTGTAGAATTGTAGCCTGTAGTTTCGCTGCATAGGCAACAGATGATTGATTTGATGTTTCTTAGGAAAAATTGATTAGTTGATCAGGCTGTTCAACCCTTAAAATATTTGCAGCAAATATTTTTACACCTTACATATCTTTATTCTTTCAGATAAACTTCACCGAACCAAAATTCGCTCGCTACCTAGAGTCCACGGTGCCCGCGCGAGACCTCGCCGCCTTCACCTTCGAGAGCAGCCGCGACATGAACCTGTTCCTGCGCGCAGTGCGCCAGGAGGGGGGGCTGCGCAGGGTCAACGCCATCTGCAGCCAGGGGGGGCGGGTCAGCCACCCACCCACCGCCAGTATACACCAGCTTAGGTGAGTTTACAACTCTAGGCGACAGGCTGACAACCTGCCACATGAACCTGTTCCTGCGCGCAGTGCGCCAGGAGGGGGGGCTGCGCGGGGTCAACGCCGTCTGCAGCCAGGGGGGGCGGGTCAGCCACCCACCCACCGCCAGTATACACCAGCTTAGGTGAGTTTACAACTCTAGGCGACAAATATTTAGGGACCACTTCAGAAATTTTGTGTATCATTTAAAAAGAAAATCAAAATCAAAAATATTTATTTCTGTAACTTAAAAGTTTATTTATATTTTAATTAGTGGCTGGTGTCTCCTTTTAAGCTGATGTTGCCTATGTTAGTTATTTTACGGACAGGTTGTCAGTCTGTCACCTAAATTGTAATACACACGAAACCCTCGAGACCATTAGTCACATCTTACGAGACCTACGGAAAAAATATGGATCGATGCTGTTTCAAGCCGGCATCATACGGCTATTTGAATTATACATACATACATATAAATATATATACATACATATACAGGGTGTAAAAAAAGATTGGCCATCCCATACAAAATTACCGACCGACCAAGTCTATTTGTATGGAAGACCCAAAAAAGAAATCGCATTTGTGGACCTATGTTTCTTGAGGAAAGTTGTGTAGTTTTATGGGCTGGTACACTTCTTAAAATATTTGCAGCTAATATTTTACAACCTGTATATCCCGCCTGTATCCTTTACCGGGGTAGGCAGAGCGATAACGGGCCGTACAAATATGGCATTTGAATTTATACTGTGTAAAAATTTTATCCCAAACATAACACGGTTAACATAATAATTGTAAAGCTTTCTCTCTAAAGGAAGACGTTCCCTGAAGGAGATCGCTACAAGCGATAAGGCCGCCTTTGCTTACTTTTAGTTATACGTACGTAGTATATTGTGCCGTGTTGTGTTTTAATATTGTGTTTGTTGTAAGCAATAATGAGTTTATCTATCTATCTAATACATGCCTTTTCTCTTACAGCTACCTCGGCTTCTACACGTACCTCGTGGATACGATATCCGCTCCGGACGCAATCATTCGCTATCTGTGCAAGCAATACAACATACACAAGATACCTATTGGCAACGATCACACGTACAAAAACAGTGGGAAGGTACCGGCCAATATCACCTTTTTTTTCACTGGTAAGTGTCACAGATCAACTTATACAGGGTGTAAAAAAAATATCTGCAAGAATTTAAAGGAGTGAACCAGCCCATGAAACTGAACAACTTTCCCCATGAAATATAGCTAATATTTTTACACCTTATATATAGTTATTCTTATAATTAGTAGTAATAAACAGGGTAGTTTGAGCTCTACTCTGTATGCTATAATTCGCTATCTTTGAAAACAATACAACATACATAAGATACCTTATTGGAAACGATCATAGTTCGACTCGCATGTAACTGGTTTGTGTTTGTTTTTTTCGTATTGTTGACATTTTGTGATTTTGTCATTGTTACCAATTTTGTGAATTTTGTGATGTCTGCGTACAGAAAATATAATATCAATAATATTATGTTTACAGAAAATTAAGTAATAGGTATTGGATTTTTCTTACACCATGTATTATCATTTATTTACCTAAAACTAATGTGCTAATATTAATAAAATGTTATATTCTTTATTAGATAAGACCAAGAAATTATACAGTACAACGAAATGTATAAAATGTTCTCATTTTACAGAGAACCACAGATTTGTAGTTCGCGTGTCGGCCTACAGCGGCGTCAAGTCCAGCTCCACCATAGAGATCAGACCCGCCAAGCTACTCGCCAATACTGTAGACGTTGACCAGTTGGACAACTTCAATAACCAGTAAGTAATCAGACCTGCCAAGCTACTCGCCAATACTGTAGACGTTGACCAGTTGGACAACTTCAATAACCAGTGAGTAATCAGACCCGCCAAGCTACTCGCCAATACTGTAGACGTTGACCAGTTGGACAACTTCAATAACCAGTGAGTAATCAGACCCGCCAAGCTACTCGCCAATACTGTAGACGTTGACCAGTTGGACAACT
Organism: Keiferia lycopersicella; assembly: GCA_029255805.1. Classification (NCBI taxonomy): domain Eukaryota; kingdom Metazoa; phylum Arthropoda; class Insecta; order Lepidoptera; family Gelechiidae; genus Keiferia; species Keiferia lycopersicella. The sequence goes on along the minus strand of JARACZ010000020.1, from coordinate 9,292,644 downwards.
TCAATAACCAGTAAGTAATCAGACCCGCCAAGCTACTCGCCAATACTGTAGACGTTGACCAGTTGGACAACTTCAATAACCAGTCAGTAATCAGACCCGCCAAGCTACTCGCCAATACTGTAGACGTTGACCAGTTGGACAACTTCAATAACCAGTCAGTAATCAGACCCGCCAAGCTACTCGCCAATACTGTAGACGTTGACCAGTTGGACAACTTCAATAACCAGTGAGTAATCAGACCCGCCAAGCTACTCGCCAATACTGTAGACGTTGACCAGTTGGACAACTTCAATAACCAGTAAGTAATCAGACCCGCCAAGCTACTCGCCAATACTGTAGACGTTGACCAGTTGGACAACTTCAATAACCAGTAAGTAATCAGACCCGCCAAGCTACTCGCCAATACTGTAGACGTTGACCAGTTGGACAACTTCAATAACCAGTAAGTAATCAGACCCGCCAAGCTACTCGCCAATACTGTAGACGTTGACCAGTTGGACAACTTCAATAACCAGTAAGTAATCAGACCCGCCAAGCTACTCGCCAATACTGTAGACGTTGACCAGTTGGACAACTTCAATAACCAGTGAGTAATCAGACCCGCCAAGCTACTCGCCAATACTGTAGACGTTGACCAGTTGGACAACTTCAATAACCAGTAAGTAATCAGACCCGCCAAGCTACTCGCCAATACTGTAGACGTTGACCAGTTGGACAACTTCAATAACCAGTAAGTAATCAGACCCGCCAAGCTACTCGCCAATACTGTAGACGTTGACCAGTTGGACAACTTCAATAACCAGTGAGTAATCAGACCCGCCAAGCTACTCGCCAATACTGTAGACGTTGACCAGTTGGACAACTTCAATAACCAGTAAGTAATCAGACCCGCCAAGCTACTCGCCAATACTGTAGACGTTGACCAGTTGGACAACTTCAATAACCAGTAAGTAATCAGACCCGCCAAGCTACTCGCCAATACTGTAGACGTTGACCAGTTGGACAACTTCAATAACCAGTAAGTAATCAGACCCGCCAAGCTACTCGCCAATACTGTAGACGTTGACCAGTTGGACAACTTCAATAACCAGTCAGTAATCAGACCCGCCAAGCTACTCGCCAATACTGTAGACGTTGACCAGTTGGACAACTTCAATAACCAGTAAGTAATCAGACCTGCCAAGCTACTCGCCAATACTGTAGACGTTGACTAGTTGGACAACTTCAATAACCAGTAAGTAATCAGACCTGCCAAGCTACTCGCCAATACTGTAGACGTTGACCAGTTGGACAACTTCAATAACCAGTAAGTAATCAGACCTGCCAAGCTACTCGCCAATACTGTAGACGTTGACCAGTTGGACAACTTCAATAACCAGTAAGTAATCAGACCTGCCAAGCTACTCGCCAATACTGTAGACGTTGACCAGTTGGACAACTTCAATAACCAGTAAGTAATCAGACCTGCCAAGCTACTCGCCAATACTGTAGACGTTGACTAGTTGGACAACTTCAATAACCAGTAAGCAGAAATAAAATATATTTTATTTTCATTGAACACACGTTTATTCATGTCAAATATTACATTATTATTATTAGCCAGACACGTCCCACTGCAGGGCCAAGGCCTCCCTCTCCTTCTTCAACTTTTCCCTATTACATATAGGGTAAAAATGTCTCAGTATATTCAACCATAACAAAAAATTTAAATTTAACTTTTTAAGAATAAGTTGATAACCCATTTACTTCAGCCACTAACACGAAAATTGCAAATTAAGGGACATTGCCTCCAAAAAGCTCACCAATACTGTAATAGCCAATACAATTTGTTCCCAGTCTGGTAGGACATTGCGGGCTGAACCACCCGATTGTCCGTAAGTAAGATGGATCCGTGTTTCGGATGGCACGTTAAGCCGTAGGTTCCGGTTGGTGTCTATGATCACTTAGACGACGGTCGTTACACAACCATGTCAGAAGCCTGCTACTTGTAGAAGGCGGTTGAAAAATTCTGACACTAGGGTTCATCGAGTTGTTGGACGACTCGTTGTCCCATACGAAAAGAGAAGACCATAGATTACGTTTAATTTTTATTTCAGATTGTCAAACTTCAACGAAAGCGCTCAATCGCATCGATCTAAGATGCAGGAGATCGACAACAAACTGCTACAGCTCGAGAACAATCTAGAAGGACTCAACACTCGACGGAAACACATCAACGAAGGTGTTGAAAAGGTAAATGTACAGATTTTCTACAGAGTACTATATAAGATATAAAAATATTAGCTGCAAATATTTTAACGGGTGTACCAGCCCATGAAACTAAACAACTTTCCCCAAGCAACATAGGTCGAAATGTGAAAAAAATTTGGACCATCGTATAAAATTACCAACCAACAAATTCAATTTGTATGAGGGGGACCAAAATTTTTTATATTTTTGACCTATGCTCCTTGGGGAAAGTTGTTCAGTTTCATGGGCTGATTCACCCCTTAAAATATTTCAATAGTGTTGCCTTGTCTCGATCAGTGCAAAAGCACACATTGGTACCACAGAATACCAGCGCTGTAACACCTGCTTCGTATTATAGCATACGCAAATTTCAAATTCAAATTCAATCGTTTACTTCCAAGTAGATTCACAACGAATGCTTTCAGAATGTCAGGAATTTACAATATAATACTGTCACTAAAAATAAATTATCCATTGTAAAAAATAGAAAATTGTCAGACACAATTTTCTCTTTTTTATAACAATTTTATGTTCCTAGTAGAAACGCGGCACGATGCTGCGCGATATGCTGAGTGGAATACCTTTTTCAATGTACAACCTGTGCATAGTGTTTAAGTTACTTATGTTGTACGTGTACTTTGAAATAAAGATTTATATTCTATTTCTATTCCTAATATTTTTACACCCTACATTTATTTTTTCTTTTGAAGGTGCGAACAATATCAGTCCAAATCCGTCTCCAAACCAAGAAGGTCCAGGATATAGAACAGGAGCCCGCCTTCGACATCGGCGGGGAGAGGGAACGCTGCCGCCGGAAGCAGAGGGAATGTGCGCACAAACAGTGCAAGCTGCACGAGGAGTTGACGGACATCATGCACAAGTTGCACGAGCAGGTCAACAATGCTAATCTATGGAAGGTGAGGATTTTTACCACATAATTTTGAAAATTTTAATTTATTTATTTCGTAAACTCATGTCCGGTTATTACAATTTTAGCTTAAAAGCTTCAATAGCCAAAAACAGAGTTTAACATATTAAATAACATATTATTATGGGTAAGCAGGTGACGAAACTTATATAAGGTGTAAAAATATTAACTGCAAATATTTAAAGGGGTGAATCAGCCCATGAAACTGAACAACTTTCCCCAAGATACATAGGTCGAAATATGACAAAAAATTGGACCTCCCATACAGGTTGACTCGCTCTGCTGCGGCATTTTGTAGGGAGGTCCAAAAATTATTTTTATATTTCGACCTATGTTTCTTTAGGAAAGTTGTTCAGTTTCATGGGCTGATTCACCCCTTTAAATATCTGCAGCTAATATTTTTACACCCTGTATTGTTGCTTATTGCGTGTTGTGTTTGTGTGAGTGTGTAAAGGGTGATGCTTCGCAAAATGGGTTCTACTTTTTATCAAATGCAGAGAACGTTTGAAAATCGCATCACATCCTTCCCGCGGGTGTCGTAAGAGGCGACTAAGGGACTCGAGAGTATTGGTGTATTACAAATTTTAGGCGACAGGCTGACAACCTGTCACTATAGTGATACACATGTTTTCTAAAACAACATTGGAAAACAATCCTCGAAAATATCAGACGTAGCGATAACGACCGTAACTTTACGATCATTTACGCTTTGCCTACCCCGCAAGGGATAAAGGCGTGATTTGTCTATGTATGCATGTTTACGTGAAAACCATTTTTAAATGAACATTTTTATGTTAATGTATTTGCAATTTGATTATTTCAGGCGAAACTGGACATCAGCAGAAACGCAATAGTTCAACAACAATCTGAACTGAGAGAGTTACAAAGCGAATTACAAAATGTGCAGGTACGAATACAAATTATTTATTTAATCGTTTATTGTACACAATAGAACACAAAGGACATAACATTGAGAACAATACCTACACAACAGGTCAGATTATTTATAAAAGGAAATCTCACAATTTATAAAATTCGGAGTTAATAAAAGGATGTAAAAAAAATAGCTGCAAATATTTTAAGGGGTGAACCAGCCCATGACACTGAACAACTTTTTCTAAGGAACATAGGTCTAAAAATAAAAAAAAAATTATGCCTCCCATACAAAACTATCGACCTACCAAGTCAATTTATGTGGGAGGTACAAAAAAAATTCTCATATTTCAACCTTTGTTTCTTTGTGATAGTTGATTAGTTTCATAGGGTGAACCACCTTTAAAATATTTGCAGCTAATTTTTGTACACCCTGTATAAATTAACTCAGAATTTTATAACAATTAAAGACTATCGAAGCCCCAATTAGCTTTGCTTTGTTAGTCTAAAGATTCTGTATCGAAATGATCTGATGAAACACAAATAGTCTTAACTATTTTCTATTTTCCAGACAACCTTAGAAAACATAGAGGGTCTTTTAAATCGAGCGAAATCCAACGCAAAAGAAAAACTGATAGAAGCGAAACGATCCTGCAATAATAAACTACCACAAGACCCGGATTTTCCATACAAAACTGATTTTGATGCGCTGCCTTCCGATGTAGACCGATTGCAAGCGCATTGCATTGAATTGCAAACGAGGATCGATTGTATGGATAAGGGAGATGAAAATGTAAGTAAAAAATTCCATACAATTTTCCATACAAAATTACGTACCATAATAACGTGACTTACTTTACAAAAAGAGTCTTTCATACATCAATACTTATCATACAAAAATATTTACAATACAAAATGACTTTTATACATACATACATACATACAGACTTTCATATATAAATAGAAAAGATTTATATTCAAAAGATTTTCCATACGTAATTAATTTCCATACAAATTCTTTTTCTATTTAAAAATAATACAGGTTTCCAAATATAGATACAATAGATACATTATACGACGCTTGAATAATTAATTTCATGTTATATTAAATGAAACTTCTAAAATATAGTTGTGTCTTTCACGCAGGTAATAAAAGAATACGAAGAGCGAGAGAAGACGATATCGCGGCTTCGCTCTGAAGTGAACGAGACCAGCGATATGAACAAACAACTTGAAGACCGGATGAATAAATTGAGGTAAAAACATATGACTGTCTCTTTCTAGCGCTAGCTATTAGAAAGAGAAAAAACATTATGCCACAATGTCATTTTAAATTTTGGCGTTTTTACAAACGCATTTTGCGTCCGAAGCGTCAATGCAATGTGATGATTTCTTTCAGTAGCAAAATGTCCAATTAACAAAACGTCTAATTAGCAAAATGTCCTGTTCGCAAACTGACCAGTTCTTTCCATATTAGAAAATTGTATTCTAAATGTATTTTTGAAAATTATACTACATACTTTGATTTTTACATTTATTGCATAAATAAATTATCAAATAACAATAATTTTGATTAGTTATTGACTAATACATAAAAATCTTTTTTTTCTTGAGATGATTAGAAACTGGACGTTTTGCGAATTGGGATATTAAGAACATTTTGCTACTGAACGGATGATTTTTTGATCTGACTTCTTGTTATTTCGCAGATCAAAATGGCTGCCGCCTCTAGAGCAACTGCTGCGCGACATAGACCGACAGTTCGGAGACATGTTCGCCAAGCTGGACTGCGCCGGGGAAATCAAACTCGAAAAGGGCGGAAGTGAGGTTAGCCAAATTCGCTAGTTTCTTGGGTCATTAAAAAAATATAACAGTTGTACGATTAAAACTATCGTCCAAAAATACTACGCACTTCATTCAACATTTTGCGAAATATTCAAAGTTTGAATTAATAAACAGAAAAATGATATAAAAGTAGTGTGGTTCTCCCCAGCACGGCCCATGTGGAATTCCATGACCTTGAGTATGCAGAATAATTGTCGATAATTTGTCGAAATTTGTCGCACAAAAACCAGAATTTGTCGGGACACCGTTTAAAAGATATAGCGAAAAGAAGGTGGCGTGCTGGAGAGAGGCTCTCTGCAGCACGGCCCATCGCGAATCTCGAAAACCGCACCACTTTGCGGAGAGCTGAATATAAGAAAAAAATGTCGTGAATTTGTCGACCCCACATGCAAAAAATCAGAAAGATCCGGTGAGCCGTTTAAAAGATATAACGAAAACAAAGTGGCATGCTGGAGAGAGCCTCTCTGCAACACGGCCCATCGATGGATCTCGAGAACCACGGCACGTAGCGAGGAACTGATTTCTGGAAAAAATTGTCGGGAATTTGTCGAACTCGTATGCAAAAGCACAGAATTTGTCGACCTTTAGTTTAGAAGATAATCGCATGTACTTATTTTCAAGGGCCTATATAGAACAGGAGCTTACTTTCAATAAATCTGTTTATTGTTCGTAGCTTATATATTTTTTTATTATTTATATGGGCTTCTACCCTATCTAGGGTAATTCTGCCAGTGTCAGTGAGAAAAGATTCCAGCGCTGGACGGTGACTCCTGTAGGATGATAGTGTCATCTACAGGATCTGAAGGGCTCCTCTTGATACCATCCAGAAATGTGGTGAAAAATCTTCAACTTCAGTTCTTCATTCAATGTTTACTATACGGGCGCTTCATTGATTAAGTTATTATCGAAAATAAGCACTGAAGGCTCCAGTAAATATAAAATAAAAATTTTCAATTGAAAATTACGTCTTTCATTGACGTATGAAACAAAAGAAATCTTTTTATTGTTCGTAGCTTCTCAATATGGCTACAAAATTATGTCGCTGTTACATTCTGTTAGATACTAGATTTAGATCACAGGCTAGATTTGAACCTGCAACTTTCGCTATTAGTACTGGCGGCGATACCTTTTCTATATGGGCTACCACGAAATTGTCTTGCTTGGAAAACGCTACTAACGTGATTACGCTATTTTCTTAGCGCCTTGTACAAGGTGAAATTGCAGTTGCTTTTAGGAACAGGTTGGCTAAGCCACAAAATAAAACACAATCAAAACATTAAAATATTATATTATTAGTTTCTAAATCAGTTATTACTTATCAGACCAGTTTTGTCATTCGAAGCTTGCTGCAGTATCTACCATGTGTAAGAGGTAACATGCATGATCAGGCAATGAAATGAACAACTTTTTAGTATGGATCCAATGCTGGGAAACAATTTCTTCCCTCCGATTTTTGTTCCTCCCATACAAATTGACCCAGCCGGCCGACACACTTAGTATGGGACCCCCCAATATTTTTTCATATTCCCACCTTTGTCTTAAATTAATAGTTTACTACTTTTTAACGTAAAAAAAATGATAATGGGCTTGAAAATACTCTAGATATCTCTCTGATTTAAAAATAAAATTTAAAACTTTTAATAAATTTAAGCAGCTCAAACGCCGCCATTTTGCGCGCGCTTAGCGTGACGTCACATGACACGTCCAGTGGGTGTTTACCTTAGTGTTTACTGTGGTTTTGAATGTAATGTCGTGTCAGATGACATCACATTTCGTTCGACTTGAATTTCGCTCCCTTATTTTGCACTTTTTGAATTAGGGGTTTAAATAATAAGTAAATAAAAAAATCCTTTTCCTTTTCTGCATATTCCCTATTCGAATGGATCTCTCCATTTTCACCGAATATGAATGAGACTTTCGGTTAGTCGCATGCAATAAAATCCCTTGCTTTTAACAAGCGATTACACATCCCGATACCGATCTGACATAGTTAGGTAGTAGGTTACTTGATTTGAAAATGGTACAATAAATGTTGTTTAGTTTCACAAGTAGATTGAAACAATTGCACTGAATTTAAAATGTCCTTAAATAATTACCAGAAATGTATGTCAAATCCGGCTCTGTTTTCAGAGTAATGTAATTTTGAAACCACTTTAATGGGGATTTTTTTGGCTTATAGCAACACTTGTCCAGACTTGGTGACGCTATTTCAAATTGACAAATTATTATCAAGTTAAGTTCAGTGCCCAATAAAAAACTATTACCTCTATTTAATGGGATTGTTATACGTTCAGTGCTTAATTATTCTCATATATAAAAATATGATTTTATACATACATTTCACAAGTTAATTCATTACCCCTTTTTATGGGAAATTGCACCGCAATCACTACGAGTGAAACTGGGATCACGAAGTCAATATATTTGATATTCAACAAAAAAAAAGAAAAAAAAAAAGGAAAAATATAAGTATAAGCAGATCCCCCTATCCTATACATCACTTTACTCTTTGAAGCAGATATTTTTGTTGGTCAGCTCCTATACTATAGTCACACAATAAGTATTTGTGCCTATCTTCTAAACGAAAGGTCGACAAATTCTGTGCTTTTGCATACGTGTTCGACAAATTCGCGACAATTTTTTCCAGAAATCAGTTCCTTGCTACGTGTCGTGGTTCTCGAGATCCATCGATGGGCCGTGCTGCAGAGAGGCTCTCTCCAGCATGCCACTTTGTTTTCGTTATATCTTTTAAACGGCTCACCGGATCTTTCTAATTTTTTGCATGTGGGGTCGACAAATTCACGACATTTTTTTCTTATATTCAGCTCTCCGCAAAGTGGTGCGGTTTTCGAGATTCGCGATGGGCCGTGCTGCAGAGAGCCTCTCTCCAGCACGCCACCTTCTTTTCGCTATATCTTTTAAACGGTGTCCCGACAAATTCTGGTTTTTGTGCGACAAATTTCGACAAATTATCGACAATTATTCTGCATACTCAAGGTCATGGAATTCCACATGGGCCGTGCTGGGGAGAACCACACATAAAAGTAAGTGTTTTGACGCCATCCGAATGCTTACGGCGTGACGTCATACTTCTAATTCTTCATACAAAATACCGTTTTAGATCTTTTTAAAAAGTAGCTCAATTAACCTGTCAGGAAACAAGCCTATATTCCATATCTTGCTGATTTAATTATCTGTTTTTTACCCCACAACAGCAATATGTTTATTTATATTCTTGCGGAACGAAATAATAGTAGATTTCGTACTTAGGTATGTAACCTAGCAATAGCAACTGAGGTTTTTTAACAACCGAGCGGAGCGAGGGCGGTACATTACCGACTGATCATGTCAATTTGTATGGGAGGTCCAAATTTTTTTTACATATTTCGACATGTTCCTTAGAAAAACTTGTTCAGTTTCAAGAGCTGGTTCACCCCTTGAAAGGGTGTTATCACTCTTCCAAACACTCTGTATACCTATATTTCCAGGACGACTACGACAAATACGGCGTGGCGATACTGGTGCGGTTCAGGGCTTGTGAGCAACTGCAGCAGCTCACCAGGCAGACGCAGTCCGGCGGCGAGAGGGCGCTGTCCACCGCTCTTTACCTGATGGCGCTACAGAGATTGACCACGGTGCCGTTCAGGTGAGTCATATTGGTGGATGCGTCATGTTGGGTGAGTGCGTCAGGTTGTTAAATGCATCATGCTGGGGGGCGTGCGTCTGGTTGGTGGATGCGTCACGTTGGTGGGTGCGTCATGTTGGTAAATGGATCAGGTTAAAACATACATCATGCTAAGCCGGCATCACACGGCATACGACAATACGACGATATTAGTAACTGATATAAATGAAAGATCCCGGTTGCTGTCTATGATCACTTAGACGGCGGTCGTTACACAACCATGTCAGAAGCCTGCTACTTGTAGAAGCCGGTTGAAAAAATCTGACACTAGGGTTCATCGGGTCGTTGGACGACTCGGTGTCCCACACGAAAAAAGAAAAGAGAGAATGAAAGATTAGCAAGATAGGTTATTTTACGAAAACACTGTACTCACTGCCATCTCACTACCCTAGGTCTGCTGGAAGAGTTTTCTTTTTAGAAATAAGCTGACCTGTTGTGTATTGTTCTCAATGTAATGTCCGTCCCTCTGTTCTATTGTGTACAATAAACGGTTAATAATAAATATATGTATATAAATAAATAAATAAATACTTTTTCAGATGCGTAGACGAAATCAACCAAGGCATGGACCCGATCAACGAGCGCAAGATGTTCCAACTACTTGTCAAAGTCACCACCGAGTCTGACAACGCACAGTACTTCCTGCTGACACCTAAAGTGAGTATGGCTCTGTGCTTCGAACGGCACGTCGGTCACGGTTGCTGTCTAAGAGATCGGTCGTTATACAACCGTACGTACATAAATTTACCCTCGCGGGGTAGGCAGAGTGTTAATCTTCTGACAAATATTTGACGATTGTTTCGGAAAATTCGTGAACTAAATTCGTGATTCGTGTTAGATCATTATCGCCTCAAATTGCAATACACATGAAACCCTAGAGTCCCTTAGTCGCCTCTTACGACACCCGCGGGATGAAGTGGGGTGATGCTATTCACCGACGGGTCCGCCTGGATTGGATTGGAAGTTGTATATATGCGTTGCGCGGTGAACACTTCGATACCGCGTTTCAGGCCCATTGTTCTGTCACGTGGCGCCATCTCTCTGATATGTTGAGAACTCCTGCGTTTTGTATGCTTGTGAACCACTTGAGTGAGCTTCATGTTGTAGCCAACAGAGGTCGCTACATAGGGTTTAATTGTTGTTTTTTTCTGTTTTATTTTTAATTGTTTTTCGTATTATTTTCTCCTCCAGCTACTATCGAGGCTGGAATACAACGCGCACATCATGGTGCACACAATCATGAACGGCAAAAACATCTGCAACTACCGCAAATGGAAGATACCCAAATTCGTGGAGAGAGCTCCTTTGTATAGCCAGTCTTAAGATTATACCCTAGTGTAGGATTTCATACAAACGGAAGAAGAGTATAGCAAAAATACTCCCAGGTAATAAAACTGAATAACTTTTGCCAAATACCAAATGTAAAAAAAAAAACTTCTTAAAAACAGACTTCTTCGGTCTTTAAATGAGCAATATTCTATGTAAAGTACCTAATATGTTTATATTTTGAACTGTGTTCTTTGGGGAAAAGTTGTTCAGTTTGTAAAAGTCGGTACATTAAATTGTGTATTTATCATTTGCCGTCGATACATTAAATTGTGTATTTACTATTTTGAGAAACGTGTGATTCCTTTGTAAGTACCTCAAGTAGCCAAAAGATAAGTGATTTCCGAGATTATTTTACTTGTAAAACCATGTTGCATTTCCAATTGGAAATTATTTTAAGTTCTTTGTAAAAACATTTTGCGGCTTCCGAAGCATAACGTCGCGTTCGCAAAATTTCATTTTCACATGATATTTCCGATTCACACGAAACACAAGTCCCAGAATTGAAATGGACATTGTGCGAAATGGGAAATTTGCGAAAAAAGTAGGCATTGAAGATATATTTTGCGAAAGATACATTATGCATCTGAACCGCCTAAGAAATTGTTATAAACCCTAGTCTTGAAAAGACATACACGCGTTTATCCCTTCTGGGGTAGGCAGAGGGTTAAGAATCGTAAAAATTACGGTCATTATCGCCACGTCTGACAAGTATTGAGGGCCCTTTTTGATGATACATGTATCACTGTAGTGACAGGTAGTCAGCCTGTCACCTAAAATTATAATACACATGAAACCCACGAGTCAGTCGAGTCCCTTAGTTGGCTTTTACAACACCCACGGGAAGAAATGGGGTGATGCTATTCTAAGCCGGCATCACACGGCCGTCTTGAAAGATCTGAGTTTAAATTGTTTTCTAATAGTTTTTCTGCAATGTAATTTGCCAAAATGTAGAAGTTTACGTATTTGCCTATTATGTATCCCACCTCAAGTATTCGTGGTACAAAACAACTTTAAGTTCTGTTATATTTCGTATGATATACGAATCTAGTTTTAAGTGTTTTAGAATTTTGTTCCGTTTGAGATTACGAATTTATATAAGCTCCCGTTAAAATTTCCATATGACAAAATGTTATATTTTCAGTGTATGGCGTTATGTATGATACTGCAGACATTTTGTGAAATAGGCATTTTGCGCGGGATTCATGTGCTTTTTAAATATTTGATGATGTTGAAAACAAAAAGAATTAATATGAGTTTTTTGTATTCTCAGTATGATGCGAATTTATCACAATTTGATTTTGACTTATAAGCGAATTAATAATGTCACAATTTTAGTTAGGATGTATCAATGTAAAAAACAGGTAATTTTAAATATTTTTTATTGCAATAAATATTTTAACATAACATGGCAGTTTTTTTTCAAGCACCAGATTATAACATTATTATTAGTTGTATAAAAGGCATTTTTAGTATTCTTTTTTACATAAAACTTGCGAACAATAATCTCAGGAATGTCTTAAACAATTCTTCACATTTCATTCATCTGTACAACAAAAAGTACAACTTGATAAGTACAACTTAACACGTTATTAGATATGAATTTAAAAAAACGAACTGGTCAAACTTGTTGCTGAAAAACTGAACGCAGAAATAATGCAATCTGGTTCCCTCACTAATAATACAGGTTGTTCGGAAAAGTACTAAGTTCCTTTCAAGGGTTGAACCAGCCAATGAAACTGAACAACTTTCCTAAAGAAACTTAGGTCGAATTATGCAATTTTTTTAGACCTCAAGTCCAATTCTTTGATATCTCAACTTATATTCCTATGTACCTATGTTCTATGAAGAAAGTTGTTCAGTTTCATGGCCTGGGTCACCCCTTGGAAGGAAGTTAGTACTTTTCCCAACACCCTACATCTATTAGGAAAAGTTGTTCAGCATGGCTAACATGCGTGCCACGATAAAATTTTGTGACCGCAATATGTCTTCTGCGGCTAACTTCACTGCGAACAAGCTACGCATTCTTCCGTAGTGACATTGTGCGCATATGAAACGACAAAATATAAGGTGTAGAAAATTGGCTACAAATATTTTAAGGGGCGAATCAGCTCATGAAACTGTACAACTTTCCCCAAGAAACATAGGTCTAAATATGAAAAAAAAAATTAGACCTCCCATAGAAATTGACCTGGTCGGATGGTAATTTTGTACGGGGCGTCCAAAATCTTTTTTCATATTTCGACCTATGTTCCTTGGGGAAAGTTGTTCAATTTCATTGGCCGGTTCCTCTTAAAATATTTGCAGCTAATAGTTTTACACCCTGTATGTCGTGGCACGTATTTTAGCCAGCCAACACAATCAACACTAAGCTGAGTCACGTCCTATTGTTTATGTACCTATGTCTAGAATTAAATAATGTCATTTTGTCAATTTCCTAAGTTGTTCATAAGCAATAAACAGATTTTTTATTTATTTTATTATATTTAAATCACTGAGCCAATTGTACACCTTTTCCGGTCCACTGTTCGTCCAGTTTAACATCGCACTCCAAGTCTCTTAGAGCGGATTTGATATCAAATCCGAATTCTTTCCCGAACTTGTCATAGGCTTGGTTGAGTAGTGGTTCGATGCCTAAGCTCTTGAACTGTTGGTTGTGGGTTCGACATCGGGCTGTCATGTTGCGTATAGCCCAGCACGCGTTTTTCTGGAAATTAAAGGATTTTTGTGACATACATACACAAATCACGCCCTTATCCCTTGAGGGGTAGGCAGAGCGTTAACATTAGTAAAATTACGGTCGTTATCGCCACGTCTGACAAGTATTGAGGGCCCCTTCAGATGATTCGTGTATCACCAGTGTCAGGTTGTTAGCCTGTTGTATTTTTGTTACAATTCCGAGTAAAAGTCACTCCCATCCCATTAGAAGTGATTCACTATTACATGTGACTTCCGTTACAAGTGACCCAATCATAGTGATCCCCCCATTAAAAGTGGCACTTCCACTACAAATTGTTCTATTACAAGTGATCCCCTATTACAAATGAACACCTATTACAATAAAAGTAACCCCCCCCCCTCACTACAAATCGCCACCTATAACAAGTGACCCACCTTACAAACGACCTCTATGTGTCGCCATATTACAAGTGACGCCATATTACAAGTGACCCCTACATTACAAGTGACCTCTATTACAAGTGACCCCTATTACAAGTGACCCCTATTACAAGTGACCCCAGTATTGACCCACCTGTACACTGGCGTTATCTGGGTGAAGTTTTAAGCACTCCACAATCCCTTCAGCCACTCCGCCGTCTAGGAACTGTTCGCTATGTTGCGGCTCTCGCAGTGTCAATGCTGCTATACATTTTAGACCGTATTGGGCTGCAAATGACCTCTTTACTACAAATGACCTCCGCTATAGATGACCTCCAATTACTGGTGAGCTCCTATTACAAGTGACTCCTATTACAAGTGATCCCTATTACAAGTGACCCCTATTACAAGTGACCCCTATTACAATTGACCTCCTATTAAAAGTGACCCCTATTACAAGTGATCCCTATTACAAGTGACGCCTATTACAAGTGATCCCTATTACAAGTGATCCCTATTACAAGTGACCCCTATTACAATTGACCCCCTATTACAAGTAACCCCTATTACAAGTGACCCCTATTACAAGTGACCCCTATTACAAGTGACCCCAGTATTAACCCACCTGTACACTGGCGTTATCTGGGTGAAGTTTTAAGCACTCCACAATCCCTTCAGCCACTCCGCCGTCTAGGAACTGTTCGCTATGTTGTGGCTCTCGCAGTGTCAATGCTGCTATACATTTTAGGCCGTATTGGGCTGCCGACGCATTGTTCTGAAACAATTTGATACATACATACATACAGGGTGTTAGGGGCAGCGTCCCGAATACTAGTAGGGTGCAAGCAGACCATGAAACTGAACAACTTTCCCCTAGGAACACATGTCAGGAAACGACAAAAGCTTTTCGAACTCCCCTACGAAATCGCGATCAGCTGACTGCATTTACTATGGGAAACCAAAAATTTATTGACGTTTTCTGACATATGTTCCTCGGAAAGTTGTCCAGTTTCATGGTCTTGCATCCTATCAGTATTCGCGAAGCTGTCCCTTACACCCCGCATATCACGCCTTTATCCCTTGCGGAGTAGGCAGAGCGTTAACGGCCGTAAGAATACGGTCGCTATCGCCACGTCTGACAATATTTGAAGGTCGTTACTGATAAGTCGTGTGTCACTACAGTGACAGGTAGTCAGCCTGTCGCCTAAAATTACAATACACTTACTTAACTTACGAGTCCTACAGGCGGCTGAGGGACTCGGCACCCATGGGAAAGAAATGGGGTGATGTTATTCGAAGCCGGCATCACACGGCACAGTTGTGATACTTACAGAATGCCTGGTGAGCAGTGATATGATGACAGGTACGATGCCACTTTTGACAAGGTCCCTCTTCACGTCGTCGTGCCCCGCTAGAGCTATTATTCTGAAAAAATAAAGGGTTCTTAGTATTTACTTTCGATCGAGTAGAAAGTACCTCTTACATAATCTTTTTTTTTCTTTTTTTCGGCTTTGGCCGGACAGGCAACCAAAAAGCCCGATCCTGTCCTGTGAAAATAAGCGGCGTCCGGCCTGCCCGGCCTTTGTTAGGCTTTTTATTTCAAAACTCGCGCAGATCGAGACAGAATTGTGAAGGAACAAGAACGAACGCGCAGTCGCCCCCAAAGCTCGTCGGCCTCAAAGGTTGGTTTGAAAATCCTCAAAATGTAAGGTGTCCGGCTTTTCTACCCAAATGTCCGGCCAAACAAAACTTGACCATACAGTTTTTTTTTAATATGAAAACTAAAATTCGTAAATAATGCAAGATGTGCGGCCTTTTTACCAAAATGAAAGGATGTACGCGTGTATTAGAAGTGTAGGCGGCGATAGGCTGACAGACTGTCACTACAGTGATACAAAAAAACCCAAGTAAATAGACGGATGGTCAAAGTAGACGTATTGGGATAGGGACGGTTTGGGAAAAGCAAGTTCAAATTATAATGAAAACTCCATAAAACAAGATATGGAATTCACAGATTTTTTAAATAAACGATTTGTGTAAGTATACAGAAAGTTCATGAAGTAAAAAATGACAGATGAATACCTTGCAAGGAATAAATCGCATGAATACGAATAGTACCTACCCATGCAATATTATGAACTCGTGTTTGGTTACCATGGATATACACAAGGGTGATTCGTAAATAGGTGACCTGTTTTTTTACGAGCTATCGAACAAGCAAACTTCCCTAGGGAACTCTTGTACTTTTTACGATATGTTAAATCGATAACCAATCACAGCATTTAAATGATCGTACTCGTACTATACTTTTAGTAATACGATAGTCGTTACTGTGATAGGACGTCTAGTAAATATTTTAATAGAAAATCTACATTCAAAAAATCTCAGGAGATAATTTTACGCAATAAAAAAAACACGAAATGGCAGACAAAACGACAGTTGAAAAAGGAGACTACATGTCTTTTGGTACCAGAACCTACGGTTTATCAGGTATTCCTCAATGGTACGATCACAACCAAAGAGTTTTAAAAGGAGATATCGTTGGCATAACGGACAAAAACACTTCCATCACCAAAAACTGCATCGTCAAAGTGAATCAAACCGGGTGTAATGATTTTGATGATAGCACAGATCAACTTAAACACAGAGCAAGACATATCAACTATTGGAAAGCCGAGTTGGAAAGAGCTATAAAAGATATTGATGCAGAAATACAAGTTTTGGAAGCGCAACGACAGCAACTAAAAAACGCTAGCGATACGCTGAAGATACCAGAGTATATAACTGAAGAATGTATCGAGCTAAGGACTTTGAGAATGCAATCAGATTTAGTGTACGACGAGCCGCAAGAAGCCTTATTTTCCGAAGCAGCTTTGATTGAAAACGTAAAGAAAATTCACACAGACATGCTTAGAGACATAGAGTACCAGTTAAACGTTAACATAGTAGCGAAAACTGCTTTAGAACGCGATTGGTCGCACAAATTCTTGGCTTATAAATACGAAACTGACAATTGCAATCTTCACATGAAATCTGAAAACGTTAAAGACTCCGCCGGCGCTACAAGACTCTCTGAAGGGCAATCTGATGTGCCATCTTGGGAGAACTACACGGTAAACGCTTTGGAACAATTCAAAAACGCCATCGAAAGATCCAAGAACCTTAGAGCTAAAGTTGAAGCTACTTTGATCAATACAGCCAGAGATTTAAGATCGCAAGACATCAAAGTAAATAAAGCTCTAAGCGAACGAATTGCCAGAACTGAACAAGTCAAAGTCGACTTGGAAAAACAACTAACAGTGATATTAACTAAAATATCCGAAACTGAGAATACTCTTATAACTCTACACGAAGAGATGTTGAAAGTGACTCAAAGGATCCAAGTGGCTCAAACACGATTAAACATCAAAAACCGTCGTCCAGACTACGAGAATTGTCGAGAAGGATCGTTGCAATCTTTAATAGACGAAGTGCGAGATTTGAACAACTGTATGAGTATTCTGCAGAAAAGATCTTTGGAAACGGAGAAAGTGAGAGCAGATTTGATACATGAGAGGGCGATGTTGGAAAATGAGATTATAGTAAAGAAAAAGACGTTGCATATCGATAATGAGCGATGTCTGTTTTTGAGGTCGCATTACCAGTCGGCGGAGAAAATGAGCGGGTACTAAGACAAAACGAAGCTATTTTTCTTAGTTGTAAGTAATAAAATAGGGTACATTGTAGTGTTAGGGTAGGTAGGGTAGAATTTTGTACGGTTTTATAATCTTTAGATACTTTGTAGGTGTGTGTCACTGATCTAGTTACTCATAAATAAGATAGTCTCGATTAAAGTTTTCACAAAAATATAAATCAACATTCACATGTTTATTATTTTGCTGTTTACCATACATAATGACTGACTATAGTAATAATAATAATCATAATAATAAAAGATCTTTATTTATCAACAAACAAATCCAAAACAAAGAGCAAAAAATATACATAATTATATAGTTGATAAAATGGATAAACCACTCAGCATTTCTGCTGATTTTCAGGGTGATCCACTATTCTTCAATCGCTGGACCCAGCTTAAAATACAAATAGTAATGACATTAATGGTACATATATAAGGATAATGGTACATTTCATCCCGTGGGTGTTGTAAAAGGCAACTAAGGGACTCGAGAGTTTCATGTGTGTGAAAGTGGCGACTACATTACGTACATATGTATACGTAGGTACTGTACTTTTATGACCCCTTATAAAGTCCATATCCTTATACATACATAAATCATGCCTTTATCCCATGCAGGGTAGGCAGACCGTTAACAATCGTAAGCTTACGGTCGTTATCGCCACGTCTGACAAGTATTGAGGGCCCTTTCAGATGATCCGTGTATCACTATAGTGACAGGTTGTCAGCCTGTCGCCTAAAAATTGTAATCCACCAATACTCACGACTCCCTTAGTCGCCTCATACGACACCCGCGGGAAGGATGTGGGGTGATGCTATTCTAAGCCGGCATCACACGACATTAAATTGTAATACACTAATCATACCACTAACAATACTTACAGTTTATTCGCTTGTGTGATGGTGGCCACATTCTCGTAATTATCTGCTAAAACTGTGAATATAGAGTCCACTCCGCAGTCCGCCACCTAAGTCAAAAAGCAATACGAAATGTCACGATTTTGGTCTCAAATTTAGTTAAATTATGCTATTAATTTAGTAGTTTGTTCTTACTTAAAATATCGCTGTCTCTTTTCGTGTGGGACACCGAGTCGTCCAACGACGCGATGAAACCAAGTGTCAGAATTGTCAGGACTTTGAATATATCGAAATATTATGAATGAAGTCCGTAGTATTTTTGGACAATGGCTCTAAGTGTACAAACTGTTATATTTTTAATGACCCAGAAAACTAGCGAATTCCCTCCTTTGCTTTAATACAAGTTCCATTAATTAATTTACTAATTTAGTCCATTAACATTAGGGTTTTTTCTGAGTACGGGCGTGTAATGATGGCCTCGATGCCGACCTGTGGCCTATGCAACGAAACTACAGGCTACAATTCTACAGGTGAAATTTCATGTACATTGCGTAGTCGGTGGGACATTATAAAACCAGGATTTTTGACCCGCTACGCAATGTACATTGAATATCACCTGTAGAATTATAGCCTGTACTTTCGAAAAGCGGGGCACTGTAGGGAGGTTACTTACCATTTTGCACAACTCGTGTCGCACCAACAGCGTCGCTATGGTCAGCATCAACTCCGACACTAGAGGGGGTTTCGTGTTCTCTGGAATGTAAAATACGCATCATTTATACAGGGTGTAAGTAACGAAAACTTTGCAGGCGTGATCAGACCATGAAACTAAGCAACTTTTTCTATGGGGGCTATGTTGGAAAACGTGAAATTTTTATTCGACCTCCTATACAAGATTCCGGATCTTTCCCACCATTGTAGAAGTCGTTCAGTTTCATGGTCTGATCACGTATGCAAAATTTTCGTTTAACCGTCTTTTGCATCCTGTAGATCGCCATACATCCACCCAAATTTTCGTAAAATAATAAAAATAGTTTTTTGGTTTTAAACCAGAAATTTAATTCATTTATCGACTAATATTCTGAATACTAAACTGAATAACTTTCCCCAAGGAACATAGGTTGAAATATGAAAAAAATTTTTGACCTCCTCAAATTGTATGAGGGGCCAAATTTTTTTTTCATATTTCAACCTATGTTGCCTGGGGAAAGTTATTCAGTTTCATGGGGTGATTTACCCCTTCAGATATGTACAGCATTTTTTTTTTCACCCTGTATATCTCTGCTATGTCCTAGAATGGACTTAGCTAAGTTAATGTAGGCGTGTGTCCACTCTAGAACCCTCTTACCTTTCAGCATGTTAGTCAGAGGTTCCAACAATAGTATCCCTATATCCCTGCTGTGTTCGTGCGCTTTACCGAACTCCACCCTGACGTCGTCATCCAGAGTGAACTTGCGAATCACGGACAGACATTCACTCAGTACCTGCAAATTGTTGGTGACAAGTTTACAGGAAATGTTGGCTTTTCTTCATCATTTATTTGTGATGCCTTATTCAAACTACTTATAAGGTGTATAAATATTAGCAACAAATATTATAGGGGTGAACGAGGGCATGAAACTGAACAACTTTCCCCAAGGAACATGGGTCGAAATATGAAAAAAAAATTTGGACCTCCCGTACAAATTAAGTTGGTCGGTTGGTAATTTATAATGGGAGGGCCAAAATTTTTTCATATTTCGACCCATGTTCCTTGGGGAAAGTTGTTCAATTTTATGGGCTGATTCACCCCTTAAAATATTCGCAACTAATATTTTTACACCTTAATATTAGTATTGAATAAAACCTTACCTTAGGATTGTTATTATTCAGTATGATATTCTTGAACCTGTCTGCGATGTTTTTACCAAATAGCGTTTGTTTATTCATCTCGTGCTTGAAGCAGCAGTGGGACATCCATTTCAGAGTTAATATCAACATTTCATTATCTTTTATATTGCCCAGTAGACTAAAAAAAAAAAAAATATTAAACCCAGCTGTAACTCATGGTACCGTAGGAATGAGTTGTTTCCCCTGGCAAGTATTACAGATAGATAGATTCATTTATTTCACATAATCAAATTCATAGTTACAGTGCTAAAACTAAATAAAAATGTGGATGATAATGAGATCGTCAAAAAAATATATATAAGTATACCAATATCACAATATCAAAGTTCTACAGTAGCAGTACAATAAGAAATCAAACAAATAACAAATTAACAGACACAATAGTAAAATGTCAACGAAAATACAGGTCTAACTATTGTACATATAAACACTCGACCTATAAAAAAACTGCATAAAAATTAGTTGTGTACTAGATTAAAGCACACATTACATACATACAAACAGACGCGAAAAGCGACTTTGCTTTATACTATTTAGTAGTAGTTGTAAGCCTGTAGCCTAAAATTGTAATACACATTAAACCTTCAAGTCCTTAGTTGCCTTTTACAACACCCACGGAAAGCCGGCATCACACGGAAAATTTATATTTATAATATTAGTAGGATGTAATGAAAAAAACCTTACCTTATAATCAAATCAACACCTCTCCCATCCAATAGATCTGGCTGTGTGTCCATCAGTTCAACTATACAACTCAGTACATCCAACACAAGCTTTCTATCTCCCTCGCTCTTGTATTGTGAGTCTATCTTGTGTCTCGCTTCAAGCAGGTCTATGAGCACTGTGTAAGCGCCGTCTTTGCCCGCGCGGATGCGGTGGGCGATGTCTTTTTTGCATTCAGCCTGTTATGATTGAAGATGAGTTTTTATGAGAAATAGAGAGAAAGATTGCTTATACGGGACGTAAAAAAAATTGCTGTAAATATTTAAAGTCCTAGAACTAGCCCATGAAACTGAACTTTCCCTAAGCAACATAGGTCGAAATATGAAAAAAAAATTGTACCTCCAATAGAAAATTACGAACCAAGTCAATTGTAATTACCAACCAAGTCCAAAAAAAATTCTCACATTTAAATCTCATCTCACTTAAAATATTTGCAGCTAATATTTTTACACCTTATTACCTGTGAATTGTGAATAAAGTTATTTTGTATTTTTACATCCAGTATAAGCAATCTTTCTCTCTTTCAATTAGTATAAATAAATAAAATAGATATCAATATACCTTTAAAACATCCAATTGTTTGAAGACCTCATCATCGCTGGCACTTGTACTGAGGGCCTTCAGCTTCTCAACAGCTGATGATACAAGATGGCCGTCTCCGCCGCCCAGAGCCAAGTCTTTTATGATGTTTGACAGATCTACACCCTGGAATTTAAGTTTAAAAGAAATATAGAACAGGTTGTAAAGTGAGGCAATCACTTACAGATGTTTTCTTTAAAAAATTGGGTTCTAAATGAGTGCAGGTGGCGTGAAACTAAGCTATAAGTATATTATTATCCCCTAAACAGGCAGCAATTGAGACAACTGATTATGCCTGTATCTTGCTGTCCTCTTGTTTGGATTTCTCAGATAATTTTAATTTGTCCAATCTGTTTTTAAACTGATTTACATTCTCTGCAGATACCACATGCTCCGGCAGCTTGTTCCATGCCTCCACCACTCTATTGCTCAGAAAGTGCTTGCGAGGATTGTTGTGTGCTCTTGTCTTGGTTAGTTTCATTGCGATTGATTGTTTCATTTAGTTTTATTTGATATGTATCTTTACTTGAAGCCATCTAGATGACTATTTAATAGTTTAGTTGAGCTGATGATACACCATTAGGAGAATCAACACTATTAGATGATACAGATGTGTCAGTTGGCGACCGATCCTCAAATGATCAAAGCATATTGGGTGACACTATGGAACAAATCCCTAATTCATCCACCTTAAATAAACAATCATATCAAATCCAGCACACTGCAAATGAAACTAAACAAACCCATTCCGTTACTCTCGAGCAAATAAGTCAACTGCTGGATAGAAAGCTTGCCGTTAACACAAAATACATTCTTTCGCAATTTGAATCACTTAGATCGTTAATAGAGAGAGACATTACAAAAGCTATAAATGACTCTAAAAAAGAGATATTTGAACATATCTCCGGCATTAAAATAGATCAGTCAGGTATAAAAGAAGATATGTCCAAGTTAGAAAAAAGAATAAGCTTTCTAGAAAAGGAAAAGCTTCTTTTGGAACGACAAATCACCGAACTCCAAAGCTCAAAACAAATCATACAACCAGCCATTGAACTTGACTATGAGAGAACAAAAAAAATTATCATCTACGGTCTAGAAGAGCACAATAAAGAAACAGAAAAAGGCTTACATGATAGAATAATTAGGGTAATCGGAGAAATAATGAACATAACTATAATAGGATACATTGAAAATATCGCAAGAATAGGAAGAAGAGGACATCGACGACCGATAATGGTAGAACTTATAAGTAAACGTATGACTCGGTACATACTGGAGAACAGCAGTTGCTTCAAAAATACCGGTCTAGCAGTCTCTGAATACTTAGATCCAAATTCTCTGCAAGAAAGGAAAAAGCTTCGCGAAATCCTAAATGAACAACGAAGACAGGGAAGATTTGCAGTGATCCGCGATAATAAACTTTATGTAGATGGTAAAGAATACCCAACCCCCAACCAAGAAAAACCAGAACGCACAAACTCCTATGCAGAAAAACTATCAGAAAACACGAACACCACACAACACCTTAGTCAACCGAAACCAGCCTCGTACTCAAACCTAGATGCTAGTTCAAGAAACCCCCAGTATTCCTTTCGAGACTGAGTTTCAGATTTGTATCCAAAATCTACAGAGTATAAACAATAAGATAAATATTTTAGAAAGTTTATTAGAAGACAAAAAATTTGAAGTATTGTGTTTATCAGAAACATGGATTAAAGAAGAAAATAAACAATACATACAAATAAATAACTACCAATTTGCGGCATCTTTCATCCGGCGACACTACAAAGGAGGTGGAGTGGCTATTCTAACTCGAGAAGGGGTAGACTATAAACCACTCGACGATATCACAAACCTTAGCGTCGAATACGTTACGGAATGTTGCGCAATTGAAATAGAACAACATAACTTAATAATTGTAAGTATACATAGATTGGATCGTGATTTGGACACATTTTTTAAAGTAATTGATAAACTTGTAGAAAAGTTAAAAAGGTTTGCCACAAAAAAACATATTATAATAGCAGGTGATTTTAATCTTGATCGTAAAAAGAAGCGGAACAACTATAACAAACTATGCGACATCTTACTAGAATATAACCTCCATCAGCTTATTAAAGCCCCTACACGGGTGAGGAAGAAAACATCATCTTGCATAGATTTTATTTTTACAAATAATCTGAACAGCAATGCGACGGTATTAGATATCGGTATCTCAGACCATAGAAGTTTACTTTATTCATTTACAACTAATACCAATAAATTATCAAATCAAATGTATTTTATGGAAAAAAGATTATTTACAGATAAAAACATTATAAACTTTAAAATGGAATTGTCTAAAACTAAATGGAATGATATACTTATCTACGAAAATGACATAAATAAAAACTACAACGCTTTTGAAAACCATATAAAATGCATACTAAATAAAACTATACCAAAAAAACTTATCAAAATAGGTCCTAAAAAGAAAACTACATGGCTGACGAAAGGTTTACGAAAATCATGCAAGGCAAAAAGATTGATGAAAATGTTGGTAAATCAAACAGATAGCTCGATTCTTAAAATGTACTATAAGAAATATCAAAAAATGTTAAAAAAATGCATAAGACTATCAAAGAAAAATATATATACCAAAACTATGAAAACATCTAAAAATAAGCAAAAGACTATGTGGAACATTATTAATGACGTGACCAAACATAGCAAAATACAAAAAAAACAAACAATAAAATTAGTCCATGGAAACGTAATAACTGATAGACCCCTGGACATTGCAAATACTTTAAACGACCACTTTGCATCGATAGGTATGCCACCATCAACGCCGTTCGTACAGCCGGGCGGCGCTAGCTTAATAACTCCACCACCACCTCTGCCCCTGACCGCGCGCGCAACAAACTCCATGTTCTTGGAACCGGTTACCGAGCGGGAAGTAAGACAAATTGTTACACAGCTACCTGGTAAACTGAGCTGTGGTGTTGATGAGATTCCTAACGTACTTGTTAAAAATTGCATGGAGGAATTGTCCGCCCCACTCACATTACTTATTAATCAATCTTATACGGAAGAGTGTTTTCCAGACAAACTAAAAATAGCAAAAGTTAAACCAGTTTTAAAAAAAGGCGGGAATAGGGAAAATAAGAACGATTACAGGCCCATTGCTTTGCTACCAGTGTTTTCGAAAATTATAGAAAAATCTATGACAAACCGCGTATACAAGTTTATCGAAAAATACAATCTTGTAAATGATAACCAGTTTGGTTTTCGAAAAAACCGCTCTACTACACAGGCAGTCATAAAATATATCCAGGAGGCACTAAGCTACATTCAAGATAAACATTATGCCGTTGGCATATTATTAGATATGACCAAAGCATATGAAAAAGTTTCACACAACATACTACTGTCAAAATTGTACGATATCGGGATTCGAGGAGGGGCATATGAGTGGTTCAAGTCATACTTAAAGAATAGAGAACAATATGTTGAAATTGAATATTTTAATAAACAAACACGAAGGCTTGAAACAGTAAAATCTGAAACAAAGTATACAAATTGGTCAATACCACAAGGAAGCGTGGTTGGGTGTATTCTGTTTATTATCTATATCAATGAACTACCTCATCTATTAAATTCCTCTTGTATAATGTTCGCTGATGACGTCTCTTTACTCTTTAAATGTAAAGACAATGACGAAAGCCGAACTAAAATAATAAACAGTTTCATAGAAGTAAAAAAATGGCTAGCCGATCATAATTTAGAAATAAACCTAAAAAAAACAAAACTTATTCAATTCAGACCAAGACAGAAATCGGAAATTAATATGACCACAGTGGCAAATGAACTTAATATAGAACAAGCTTGCACGTTTACTTTGTTAGGCATTAATATAGACACGCACTTGACATGGCAAAACCATATTGAAAAAGTAAAATCGAAACTCTCCCAATTCACATATGCTCTGTCCACCCTGAAGAATAACACTCACCATGAAGCGTCGCTTGCTGCATACTATGCATACGCCTACGCATGGATTAGGTATGGTATTTTGCTATGGGGGGATAGTGTCCACGCGCACGAGGTTTTTGTGTTACAGAAGAAGTGCATTCGTATATTGTTTGGTATAAAGCCGAGGGATAGTTGTAAGCCTTACTTCATAAAGGAAAAAATTCTGCCGCTACCTTGTATATTTATGCTTGAAGCCATAATTTTTGTAAGGAAAAATCTGCACCTTTTCAGTTTCTGTAAAAGTGCCAGGCGAAACAAAATTTTAGAACTACCAAAAACAAACATGCAGATTGTTAGAAACGGACCCCATTACAAGGCTGTACAAATATATAATCGAATACCCAGTGAAATAAAAAGCGAAACCAAAGACAAACCTTTTTATAATAAAGTAAAATCATATTTATTGACGAAGTGCTACTATTCCATAAATGACTTATTTCATGACCCAATCTAGTTTACAGTTAGGTACAGGTCTTCATGTTTTTTCAAAACAAATATTTACATAATTATAAGATATCATAGAACTGATTTTAAATTGAATATGTTTTTGACATTATATGCGACATCCAAATTAATTAGTTATAAGTTAACTTATTTAAATTATTTTAAATTGATAGGATTGAATATTTGACATAAATAACCTCAATGTGACATTCTTATTTCTTTAATTTATTCTATTGTTCAGTTATATCATTTGCTCATTATTGTTTTATGCTTAAGTTTTTTTTTTTTTTTTTTTAATATTATGAAATGGAAATTATTTTTATAATAAGTATTGAAAGTGTCCTACGTATGCATGCTACCACTTGCAATGCCCTTATAGGGTACATGTAACTATCTGCTACCTATTGTAATATCTTTAAGCTTTTACATGTAAGCAAGAATAAATTAAATTGAAATTAAATTGAGGTTGTGTATTACAATTTTAGGCGACAGGCTGACAACCTGTCACTAAAGTGATACATGTATCATCAAAAAGGGCCTTCCATACTTGTCAGATGTGGCGATAACCAACGACCGCAATTTTACGATTGTTAACGCTCTGCCTACCCCGGAAGGGATAAAGGCGTGATTTGTGTATGTGTATATGTATGTAGTTGAGGTTGTCTAAAACATTGCAATTTTAACAAGTTTTTCGAACAGATGTCTACTAAAAATGGAGTCTAGTAGTATTTGAAATGATCTAGACTTGGTTTGTAGTGCTAATAGAGCAGTACCTGTGCCTCAAACTGCGCTACAGCCTCTTTTATTGCCTCTTCGGGGCTCATATCGAACTCTTCCATATTTTCCTTGACTATCTCGTCGTAGGTCTCCTGCGTTACGACACGAACCATCTTTGAGCTTTGGGGTAGCCGCTGGACAAGATTTTATGTGAAGAAATTGAGAAATCTTTGAGAATTTTTAATTAATCGCCGCATGCGGCAAATGAATCATACGAAACAAAACACAAGCAAGCAAATGTCAAATTGACAAACCCGTTCTGAAACTCTGCAGAAGTTCTCTGCCGTATGCTCTGAAGATAAGAGATGAGCAGATGTAAAAAAACTTTTTATTAAGCGAACTGTGAGGGTATAAGGTATTTATAATGTGAAAATGGTTTTATTCTTATTTTTTGAAGGACACGGCACTTGCCGCAGGGTTTTAGCACCTGGTTTACATACTTCGAACGCATTTTAATGAGACAAAATATAGTTGGCTTTTAATCCAATAGAACTTCATACACTTCAAAGTCTATTGAACTTAGTCGTGTTATATTTTGACAGAAAACAGCTTGTGTTGCGTTCTAAAACCATAACCAAGACCTTATTTTCTTCATCTCATAAAAACTTACTTTGAAATACATAAATGAATCATCATAACCAGTCATTTTCTTGAACAGATTTTTTTTGCATAAAACAGACAAACGAATAAGTACTAACTGCGCTGGTTTCCCTTTAAAAAATTGAGATATAAAACTAAAATATCAGGATAAAATCTCGGCAATGTCATAGAAAAAATGTGCTTCTAATATTTTGATCGCGCTCTCGATGACGCATCGCCCCGTAAAAAGACGTGAATAAATGTTGATTTTTGCGTTCTTCTACGCGTAATTTATCCTATTTCTTGGATACAGTGTCTTTATCGCAGCATTTAGTAGTCCATAAAGCATTATAATGAGTTTCCTGGGCAAGATATTCGGCGGGAAGAAGGAGGAAAAGGCGCCGACGACACACGAAGCTATACAAAAATTACGTGAAACTGAAGAGCTATTGGTGAAGAAACAGGACTTTTTAGAGAAGAAAATCGAGTTAGAAATCCAGACGGCTAGAAAAGCTGGCACAAAGAATAAGAGAGGTAACTTTTTGACCCATTTTTCTTTGCTTTCGATCGAAAAATACTTGGTAGATACCCAAACGTTTTAAGTCCTTTTGTTGATGAAACAATGACCTTGTGGCCAATGATTCGTAGTATTTTTTTCTTGTGTATTCCTTATGGAGCCCGTATTTAGTCACGTATATAAATAGATCAGATATTTGACCAGAGAAAATGATAGAAATTAAAAATTGCACCATTGTTTCATAGCCATACAATGAACTAGGTCTGAGTCATTACTATGGTGTAGTGGGGTATAAACAGAAAGTTCAGGAAAGTATAACAATAAATGTTGAGCTATTACTAGTAGTCTATTAATTTTAACTAACGAAAATTGTATTAACTTTGTTTATTCAATCTTCAGATCTCCAATAAGATGCAAATTGAAATTGTAGTTTGAAAGTGGTAGGCACTAGGGTATCCAATCCCGCTGGTTTTTTCCGATCTCGGTATTTGCGGGATCGAAGATTTCAATCCCGCGTGATCTCGGCATTTGCGGGATCCCGCAAGTATAACCTTACAAACTAAGCCCTGCAACCTGAGCTGCTTTTAAATGTTAAGGCTTGTATTTTATAAATCTCTCTCAACTCTGAGATCCATCTCAAGTGCGACATATGACATCTTAAACTTGTACTCAAGATCGATCTCGAGAGTTGAGAGCGATTTATAAATACGTACCGTGCCTAAGTCTATACTTAGGTTTGTAATGGTAATTAGTTCGGTAGTTAGTCGATAAAAATAATAACACGAACTTTTTAAAATTGAAATCAACTATTTCGTGCCTTCAGAAGGACATTTCTATGCTGCTTGCTAATCCCGCAAATCCCGCGGATCCCGCACTCGTAATCACGCACTGTGCGGGATCACTAAATGATGCGGGATCTCGGTATTTCGAGATCTCGGTATACCGAGATTGGATACCCTAGTAGGCACACAGACTTCGATTCTTGTTATATGCATTTATTTAGTTTTCTTCCATTTGCTCATAACCAAAATTGGCTCGTTTAAATTGCTAGGTTGGTAAGAGGCACACAGACACAATATTACATACATACATACATATATCACGCCTTTATCCCTTGCGGAGTAGGCAGAGTGTTAACAGCCGTAAGATAGGGTTACTATCACTAAGTCTTGACATTTTTGAGGATTGTTTTCCAAGGTTGTTACAGAAACCATGTGTATCACTATAGTGACAGGTTATCAGCCTGTTGCCTAAAAATTGTAATACACTCTTTCTAATATCCAGACTCTCGAGTCCCTTAGTAGCCTCTTACAACACCCGTGGGGAAGGATATGGGGTGGTGCTATTCTAATCTGGCATCACACGGCCTTTGCTAGCCCTTGCTAAGATACTTCCATAATATAATAATATAAAATATACAATCTTCCAGCGGCGATCGCAGCTCTGAAACGCAAGAAGCGTTACGAGAAGCAACTGACGCAGATCGACGGCACGCTCACGCAGATCGAGGCGCAGCGGGAGGCGCTAGAGGGCGCCACCACCAACGCGCAGGTGCTCAACACAATGAGGGACGCCGCCAATGCCATGAAACTGGCGCACAAGGACATGTAAGTAAACTATATAGATTAATTTGACTGACAACCGATGTGGCGCAGTGGTAGTGTGACTGCCTTTAACGCAGAAGGTGCCAGGTTAGATTCTCGGTGGGTCACTTAGTGAATTTGTTCCCAGTCTAGTTAGGACATTGCGGGCTGAACTACCCGATTTTCCGTAAGTAAGATGGTTCTGTGTTTCGGATGGCACATTAAGCCGTAGGTATTACTTAGACGGCGGTGTTACACAACCGTGTTAGAAGCCTGCTACATGTAGAAGGCGATTGAAAAATTCTGACACTAGGGTTCACCCGGTTGATGGACGACTCGGTGTCCCACACGAAAAAAGAAATTTGACTCAAAATCTACACAATCATCACTATGTAGTATAAAACAAAGTCGCTTTTCGTGTCTATATGTATGTATGCTTAAATCTCTAGAAATACACAACGGTTTTTGATACAGTTAGTTTAATAGATAGAGTGATTTAACCTTTGGCTGACGATGTGGCCAAAATGAAACACCGCTGTGGTGTCTCACAGACGTATAAAAGTAATTGTGTTAAATTATATAAACTAAACAATACCAAACCATATAGATTGTTGTAACTGATTACAAATATATCTAAGGTAAATAAATTACAGATAAAAATAAAGTACCATACATATTTTAACAATAATCAACATTTATGTAAAAGATGACAATAATTGAATTAGGATCTAAATCAAACACATTTTTAAAAAACCTGTAAATTTATTTTAAAAAATACTTGATAACCATATTCTTCTTTAAATTATTATTAAAAAACAACGAAGATAAGAAGCTTTTCTTCAATATTAAAAAAAAATAACAAGGTACACTTTTAACGAATCAGTATGCAGTTTTTGCATAGTTGACGACTGCAAGTAACCCACATTGGTGTTTGTATTGATAGGAATGGTACTTTATCTTCTTTTTCGGCGACGTGGACAAGTAACACACGTCTTCCGCGTTTCTGGATCTGGAATTTCATGAGTTTTTGGAGATGGAGGTTCAGACATGTCTGTTGGTTCTATAAAAGTTTTCATACATAAACAACATACTTACGTCTCTGAGACGGAAATTCCTCCTAACTGAACAAACATGCATATGCAAGCGTTTGCGACCACAATGGCGGCATCTAGACGGTGGAAGATGAAGGTAGCTGGAGGGATAACACCCTGCGACGCGTGATTCGAAAAATATCGAAGTAATAAAAATTTGTACGTCTGTGAGACGTATACCACGTCAGTTAAAGGTTAAGAGAAAGGTTTTTATGTATATTACTTTACGGGAAAACATCTTATTCCATCATTGCCAAGTGTGGTGAGTATGGCATATGTCTCTGAATGAATAATCAATAAATGATTGGGTGATTCATGCAATGTTTCTAAGGTCATTCCACTTTGCCTGTTAGTTTTATCTAAATTACATTTGTGATTTGTCTATACTAGCTACATTTCTGTTGGTATTTTCACAAAAAAAGATCGAAAATTCTTTAAAACATGGATTTCGTCGTCGTCGTCGTCGTCGTCTCAGCCGATAGACGTCCACTGCAGGACATAGGCCTCCCCCAAGGATCTCCACGATGATCGGTCCAGCGCCACCCGCATCCAGCGGCTTCCCGCGACCTTCACCAGATCGTCGGTCCACCTTGTGGGAGGCCTACCTACGCTGCGTCTACCGGTCCGTGGCCGCCACTCGAGAACTTTCCGGCCCCAGCGGCCATCGGTCCTACGAGCAATATGCCCCGCCCACTGCCACTTAAGTTGCGCAATCCTTCGAGCTATGTCGGTGACTTTGGTTCTTCTCCGGATTTCCTCATTTCTGATTCGATCGCGGAGAGAAACTCCGAGCATAGCCCTTTCCATTGCCCTTTGAGTGACCTTGAGCCTTCTTATGAGGCCCATTGTTAGCGGCCACGTCTCAACTCCGTAAGTCATCACTGGCAACACGCACTGGATTTGTGTGTTATAAATAAGGTCTGCCGTGTGTGGCCGGCTTAGAATAGCATCACCCGATTTCTTTCCCGTGGGTGTTGTAGAAACCGACTAAGGGACTCGAGGGTTTCATGTGTATTACAATTTTAGGCGACAGGCTGACAACCTGTCACTATAGTAATGCACGGCTTATCTGAAACGACCCTCAAACATTTGTCAGACGTGGCGATAGCAACCGTAATTTTACGGTTGTTGACGCTTTGCCCGCCAGGGATAAAGGCGTGATATGTGTATGTTGTTATCTCGAAAAGGCTGCCTGTTATTTCGGAAAAGGTAG
Organism: Keiferia lycopersicella; assembly: GCA_029255805.1. Classification (NCBI taxonomy): domain Eukaryota; kingdom Metazoa; phylum Arthropoda; class Insecta; order Lepidoptera; family Gelechiidae; genus Keiferia; species Keiferia lycopersicella. The sequence continues at coordinate 9,260,712 of JARACZ010000020.1, read as the reverse complement.
CCTGCTTTTTACAAATTTCGAAGTAATTTTTATATACCAAACTAAAAACATTTATCTCCCCACAGCGACGTGGACAAAGTGCACGATATAATGGATGACATCGCGGAACAACACGACATATCGCGCGAGATCACCGACGCGATATCCAACAACGTCGCCTTCCCCAACGACATCGACGAGGATGAGCTCGAGAAGGAGCTTGAGGAGTTGGAACAGGTACAGTTATGTTATAAGGCACCTGGTTAGTTTATAAAATGCCTGGGTGTTTCACGAAATTACCAGTTATTTCTAAACACGTCGGTTTATAAAATGCCTAGGTGTTTCACACAATGTCAAAAACGTCGAGTCTAAGCCGTGTTTACACTAAGTTCATAAAATTGTTATAAGAAATAGAAAAATGTACTTATCCCACGTTTTTCTATTTTTTACAATGACTAAAACTTGACCATAAAAAAGATAAATGTAAAATTTACTACTTTAAATAAATGATTTGAATTTGAGTTTGAGTCGGCCTCGCAAAGATGATTTGAAGAAACTGCAACTGGTATTACTTCCAAGTTCCCAGGTATTTTACAAACAACTACCCATTTTATAAAGTACGACATTATGCATTATGGATCGTAGCAAATGCATGCCGTGTGATGCCGGCTTAGAATAGCATCACCCCACATCCTTCCCGTGGGTGTCGTAAGAGGCGACTAAGGGACTCGAGAGTATTGGTGTATTACAATTTTTAGGCGACAGGCTGACAACCTGTCACTATAGTGATACACATGTTTTCCGAAACAACTTAGAAAACAATACTCAAAAATGTCAGACGTGGCGATAGCGACCGTATTCTTACGGCTGTTAACGCTCTGCCTACCCCGCAAGGGATAAAGGCGTGATATATGTATGTATGTATGTATGATCGTAGCAAATGGAAGAAAATAGTCTCTGCCTACCCACACCGGAAAGAGGAGTGATATATGTATGTATATAGTTATTGTCCGTTGTATCGTTATGTATATAGTTAAATTAAATTAAATTGTATCGTTATGTATATAGTTAAAATCCTATTAACCGTAAAATACCATTATGGAAGAGCGAATTCCCCTAACACAAGCATTTTAGTTGCTTAAAAGGGGAATTCAAACCCGGATATGTACATAGGATTAAGAAAATGAAATAAATAATTTTAATTTTTTTTTTTTTTTTTTTTTTTTTTTTTTAATTGTGGCCAATAAGCGTACACAGTGGGTGAGCCTCAGTGTTCCACAAACAATTCTTTTCAAAAGATAATATTCTTTTAATTCCAGGAGGATCTCGACAAAGAAATGCTCGGTATCAACGTACCGACAGACACTCTGCCCGACGTGCCGGCCGGCGAGCTCGTGCGCGACAAACCCAAACCTAGCAAGTCTAAGCAGGCTGGTAAGTTGGGACTCGAGGGTTTCATTTTTAGGCGACAACCTACCACAACAGAAAGGAGGATATTTGTGAGACGTGGCGATAGCAACCGTATTTTATGGCTGTTCATGAATAAAACATAGTTTTTGGAATTAATATCAAAATTTATTGTGAAAAGTAAATTTATTACGAAAATATGCAGCGCACCCTTTGAATGATGACGGAAAAACCGAAACAAAGTTGCCATAAGCAAAAAATAACACCATAAGTGCAACTGTTGCTATTTTAATAACTAAAATCTACTTAAAACTACTTCCTAAGTATATGTTTAGTTTGTTCTGAACAATTTCTGTTAACGCTCTACCTACCCCTCAAGTCAGGCCTGCGTGATGTATGTATATAGATGACGTTGTTGCAAATCCAAGCAGGCTGGTGAGTGGACGGTTGTTCTGTTCACGCGCCGACAGGTGGCGCTGTTAGTTTGTGAAACTCGCGGTCTATAGCTCGGTATCAACGAAATTAAGTCTGCCCGACGTCTTTTTATTTTATTTTAGGCTTAGTCTCGAAACTCTCATTTTTTAAATGGGTATAGTATTTTCAGAGCTAGTTATTTTACTCAGCTGACATGTTTTTTTGATATTACTCATTAACACCAGCAACTTAACAATACACAATGCCCAGTCACTCTACAAAACGACTGGTCACTTCTTAAAATGCCTCGTCAGTTTACAAACTGCCTTACACTAACATTGTTTGTTTCAGACGACGACGATGATCTCGCTCAGCTGCAGTCGTGGGCCACATAAGTACGGAACCAGGTTTATACCACAAGTTGTGATATTTATAAGATGTAGAAAAATATACTGCAAATATTTTAACAGGTGAACCGGCGAATGAAACTGAACAACTTTCGCCAAGGAACATAGGTCGAAATACGAAAAAAAAAAATGTGGACCTTCTATGCAAATTTACCAACCGAACAAGTCAATTTGTATGGAGGGTCCAAAAATTTTTCTCATATTCGACCTATGTTTCTTGGGGAAAGTTGTTCAGTTTCATGGGCTGGTTCAGCCCTTAAAATAAAATAAATGTAAAAGTGCCTCCTCCAAATTGGGGGGTATTTCCAAACTCAATACACTTGGCAGGCGGACATTGGGTGCAAGATATTGTAGATATTCACAAGGAACGCTTCCGCCCGTTCCATAGATTCCTTCCTTAGTCGCCTTTTGCGACACCCGCGGGCAGAAACGGGGTGATGCTATTCTAAGCCGACACCACACGGCGACCTTCCATACAGTACAATGTTTGTGAAAGGTCCTTGGGATAAGTTGTTCAGTTTAATAGCCTGGTGCACGCTTTGAAATATGTATTTGCAGTATTTTTTTTACGTCTTATACTAAGCCCCGTCCGATTTCTTCCTCACTGAGTCAATTTGATCTATAAGGTGTAAAAATATTAGCTACAAATATTGTAAGACGTGAATCAGCCCATGAAATTGAACAACTTTCCCGAAGAAACATAGGTCGAAATATGAAAAAAAATTGGACCTCCCATACAAAATTACCAGCAGACCAAGTCAATTTGTATGGGAAGAACAAAATATTTTCTCAGTTCTTAACCTGTTTCTTTAGGGAAAGTTGTTCAGTTTCATGGGCTGGTTCACCCCTTAAAATATTTGCAGCCAATATTTTACTTGACTTTGTATTCTTCGAAATCTTTTTTTCGTGCGGGACAACGAGTCATCCAACGACCCAATGAACCCTGGTGTCAGAGGTTTTCGTATTGTATAACATAAGAAGTATAACGCAACATCGCTTAAGGCTCATTCACACAGGCCTGTATTTGTGGTCGTTGCGAAATTAGTTTTGACCTATCCATCAGTGATTATAAAAAAATACTCTTCCATAGTTTTTAAATAAAAATTCGCTTACCTTTTTATTCAATAAAACATAATTCTCCTTTTTTGAGGTTGAATAACATTATGTAACCAAATTGAAATGGACGGGGCAATATGTAAAATAATTTTGTGTGAAGGTTTATAGATCAAAATTAGATCTAAATCTGATTGGAAAGAAACAGGGTACGAAATCACCAATGAAACTCAAACAAAAATATCCCACCAATCACAGCCGAGATGACATCATAATCGCGACTCCCGATTGGTCGCTTGCCGAAGTGAAGTTCGCGCGTTCCATTTTCAAAAACCTTCGCACAAAAGTTGTATAAATATGTATGTAATTTTCAGTAACGGTAGTTTTGCTTGTAATGTAACTTGGAAAATAATTACGCCTTAATAATATGATGTTCATATTTTAGTCCAAATATTGATGGTATAAGATCAGGCAACTCGTATGTCTCGTATATTTTATTTATATGTTGTAAAATATTTGTTTTAAAATGGTTGAAATTTGAATTTATTCACAAATATTACTTTTTATCATATCTGTGAATAAATCAAACTTTTCTTAGGATTAATAAATATCATTTTTTTAAGTTTAAAACTGATTAAAAATAATTTAAACTAACTGTCATCATCACGCTAAATTTAACTTCTAAAAAACATCCTTATTTTTTTACGAAAATTTATTTTTTGTTGTTTTTTGCAAAATGTTAAGGTTTGCACTTATAAAGGTTAGTATTAAGAATTGTCAAATAGTTCGACAAAATTTTTGACCTTTTTTTGGTCTAGACTTTTGTCTGCGTGATTTTGAAAGGAAGTTAATATACAGTATTATACAGGGTGTAGGGAAACTGAGTCAGAATATTTTAAAGGCGTATGGAGACTTTTTTATCTGTTCGTTTAGTGCCTAATAGGTGGCGCTGGCTGCGAATGAAAAATTATTTTTAAAAGTTTAGCAGTGATTTTCCATAGCTAAGAGTCACTAAACTGGACAGATAATCCCTCAATCAGGTAAAAAACTCAACAGCGTAACCTAGTTCAGACAAGTGTTGCTAGCCCAGAAAATCCTTATTCTTAACGTAAAACTCGAAACCTTGACGAAAAAAAAATTGCCGTTCTACACAAAGATTTTTTTGTATACGGTGGCGAATTTTTTAAATACTTTTGTCAAAAAGTTATTCAGTTTGACCTTTGAAACAGGCCCTGAAAATATTCTCACCGAATTTCCTCACACCCTGTATATCTAGTGCTAGAAAGCTACTTACTGCTCTAGAACATAATTGAAGCGTACATTTTTTAAGCTGTAACATTGGATTGTGCATATGTTTCAATAATTATATCTTATTTTTAAGAGTAACGCGTTTGACTTACTTACTAGCTCTGAAATACTTTCAAATACTAAGGCTGGTTTCAGAGCGACGCGTCTCGGCAGCGCTGCCCAGCCGCGCGCGCCTCGCATTACACTAGGTTGTATGTAGCGTTTCATAGTGACGCGTCTTGGGCCGCGTCTCGGCCGCGCCGCGGTCGGATCTCCTTCGATTGCCAGTAGCGTCGACTTGCAATCTTTTAAGACGTCGTTGTTGCACTCTTTCCCATATAACGTATATAGCTAATATAGTGATTACGTTTGCTGGCATAATGATTCTCTGCACTCGACCGTACACCACAACGAAGCGCGCGTCTGAATGTCGTTTCACAGCGAACGCGCTGCCTGGGCAGCGCTGCTGAGACGCGCCGCTCTGAAACCAGCCTAATATCAACTCGACCATTTTAAGTATTATGCCGGGTCTATCGTGTATATTTAGGTAAATAAAAGGTTTGGGTAATAATAGGTAGGTAGATTGTATTTAGGTAATAATTTACCTACCTATGCCCCAAAGTTCCGTGTGATGCCGGCCTAGAATAACATCACCCCACATCTTTCCCGTGGGTGTCGTAAGAGGCGACTAAGGGACTCGAGAGCATTGGTGTATTACAATTTTTAGGCGACAAGCTGACAACCTGTCACTATATAGTGACACACATGTTTTCTGAAACAACCTTGGAAAATAATCCTCAAAAATGTCAGACGTGGCAATAGCGACCGTATTCTAACGCAAGGGATAAAGGCGTGATATGTGTATGTATGTATGTCCCGAAGTTATAACACAATTTCATATACACCTGACGAAAAATCCCGGGCGGCTCCACCTTGCCGGTTGGCAACCGGATGGGAGGAAAAGGTGGCGACCCCGGGGGGGTTCGGGCGTCCCCGCGGTCTCCAAGTCAACCAACTTTGCGTGTGGTCGTGATCAGCTCTCTTCCCTAGCGTAAAGCATTGCAGTACCTCGTACAACTGCCTTCCTCCTGCCTATTCCCCTACACCAATAACAATGAAAAGTACAAAACGAAAAACAGTAAAACAGCGGTTGCACGTCCTCCCACTGAAAGTGCACTTCTCAAATATTCGAGGTCTGCACTCAAATATCAATCCTGTCCACCATCATCTTGAGACCGATAAACCGCATCTGCTGTTCCTCACTGAGACGCAGATCAGATGTCCGACTGACGCGGCATACCTCAGCTATCCTGGCTACACATTGGAACACAAGTTTATGTCCCGGGCTGGAGTCTGTGTGTATGTTCGCGACGACATCTGCGTCAAGCGCCTCAAAAATCTCGAGGCACCTAGTTTTTCCGTTTTGTGGGTACTGGTCGACACTGGAGTAGCCAAAAATATTTACGCATGTGTCTATCGTTCACATAGTGGAGATACGGAGACAACCAAACTTTTTCAACACCTTAGTGAAGCTGCTGATGAGGCTCTGCAAAGATACCCGTCGGCGCAGCTAGTCATCCTGGGGGATTTTAATGCCCACCACAAAGAGTGGTTATTCCCATTCCAGGAGACCGATCATGCTGGGCGAGAAGCGCGCAAATTTGCACTTTCTCTAAATCTCTCCCAGCTTGTCAGCTGTGCGACTAGGGTTCCAGATGTGGAGTCACATACAGCCAACTGCTTAGACCTTCTGCTGACTACCGATCCAGACCGATGCTCAGTGTCAGTTGTTGCTCCACTAGGCTCATCTGACCACTGTCTGGTGAAATCCGTATCCGTATATTCCCCACCCGATCAGGGCCCTTGTGGTAAGAGACGGGTGTGGCGATACAAGTCAGCAGATTGGGATGAAATGCGCCACTTCTTTGCTTCGTATCCTTGGAAGGCCTGCTTTTCTACAGGAGAATCGTCGAGCTGCGCAGTTGCTATAACGGAAGTTTTGCGTCAAGGTATGGAGTATTTTATACCGTACTCCGACATTCCTACCGGTAGCAAAGCTCGCCCATGGTTCAATGCAGACTGTAACCGCGCAGAAGCGTCTAAACAGACTGCTTTCCTAGCCTGGGCTGATGCTCGACTGCGCAAAGCTCCGAATACTCGAGACCTGAAGAAAGCCTATAACAAGGCCTCTAAATTAAGCAAGAAGGAGTTACGCAGAACACGCTTCAGGCACATCAGTAGCGTAGGCGCTAAGCTTGCCTCATATCCAGCTGGAAGTAAGGCATTCTGGTCTCTTGCAAAGGCAGTTGAGACCAACTTCTGTCAGCCTACTTTACCGCCGCTGCAGAAACCTGACGGTTCACTTGCCCACACTGCAGAGGAAAAAGCGAATCTCTTTGCCTACCTCTTTGCAGAAAACTCGCGTCTTGACGCCGCAGGTACTATTCCACCAACTTTACCTCGAGTAGACTGCTCTATGCCGGCCGTCTGTATTCACCAAAAAGAGGTACTTAAAGTCCTGCGGAATCTAGATGTAAACAAAGCAAGCGGACCTGACGGTATCCCTGCAATTGTTCTGCGAAACTGTGCGCCTGAGTTGTCTCCGATATTAACACGTCTGTTCCGACTGTCACTAGAGACTGGCGTGGTTCCCGAATCGTGGAAGCTTGCAAACGTGCAACCTGTGACCAAAAAAGGAAGCCGAGCTGACCCTGCGAATTATAGGCCCATATCGGTCACCTCCATACTCTGCAAGACTATGGAGCGTGTACTAAATAACAGACTCCTGGGCTACCTCGAGGACAACGATCTTCTGAGCGATCGCCAATACGGATTTCGTCCTGGGCGATCCACAGGTGATCTCCTCGTGCATGCCACCCACCTATGGAGCGAGGCTATCGAGAGAAATGGCGAAGCCCTCGCTGTGTCTCTGGATATCTCAAAGGCATTTGACAGGGTCTGGCACGCAAGCCTTATTAGCAAGCTGCCCGCCTACGGACTACCTGCTGATCTTTGCAACTGGATCTCTGACTTCCTGAGGGGACGGTCGATACGAGTGGTCCTAGAGGGCCGCTCCTCGGACCAACAGGCCATAGATGCTGGAGTCCCTCAAGGATCAGTTCTGTCTGCAACACTATTTCTGCTGCATATCAACGACATGCTGACGCCCGACACCTTTGGGTACGCAGATGATAGCACGGTTGTTGACAGATACCTGTCCGGTGCAAAGGCCAGCAGTGAAACCACCCAGTCTTGTCGAGAGTCCATAGTCCAACATCTGAACTCTTCACTAAGGGCAATATCCGAGTGGGGTGATGCCAATTTAGTGAAGTTTAATGCAACAAAGACACAGGCTTGTCTATTCTCGACTAAACGGAGTCCCTTCACACTTACTCCGACTTTCCGAGATGTATCCATACCGATATCTGACCACCTTGATCTTCTTGGCATGACCCTTACGTCAGACCTGAACTTTGGACGCTACATAGAATCTTTGGCCACGACTGCAACAAAAAAGCTTGGTATCCTCTCAAAGGTTAGGCGCTACTTTGCACCAGAACAGCTTCTACAACTATATCAAGCTCAAGTTCGATCTTGTATGGAGTATTGCTGCCACCTTTGGGATGGATCTGCCAAATACCAACTGGCCGCCTTAGACTCCATTGAAAAACGCGCCAAGAAGCTCATAGCAGACGAAGCACTGGTTGAGACTAAGTTGCAGAGCCTTGAGCACCGTCGTAAAGTAGCATGCATGTCGGTATTCTATAGGATACATTTCGGAGAGTGTGCTCAATCACTCCACGACCTGATACCCCCTTCCCCATTCCATCTCCGGGGATCGAGGCGCCGACTGGGGTTCCACCCTTATGTTGTAGATATACCTCTGATCCGCACTAAGCGTTTCGCTTCAACTTTTATCATGCGTACGGCTAAAGAGTGGAATTCCCTGCCGGCGGATCTTTTTCCGGAACAATATAACTTGGGCCTTTTTAAGGCAAGAGTGAATAGGCATTATCTAGGCAAGCATGTACCATCTTCGTCTGCATCTCCACTTACCACCAGGTGAGATGGCAGACAAATGCGGGCCTATTACATATAAAAAAAATGTCGTAAGTAACAACTTAATCATTTATATAAATCCAGTTCAATTTCAGCTTTTAATTTGTATGAAAAACGATTTCATATTTAAGGCTGAACCAGTCTATAAAACTGAACAAGTTTCGCCAAGGAAAAGAAGTCGAAATATGAATAATATTTTTTCCCCTCCCATACAAAATATACCAAGTCAATGTGTTCGGTCCAAATTTTTTATTTATTTTGATCTCAGTATATCTGCCTACCCCGCAAGGGAAAAAGGCGTGATATGTGTATGTATGTATGTATTTATATTTGTTTTTTTTTATCATAGAGAAAGTTGTTGAATTTCTTGGCATGAAAGGGTTCCACCCTTAAAATAATTGCATCTATGATAATATTTTTACACCGTATAAATAGTTTATCAATAAAACCAACACCCCAGTAAGGGAACCCCATGACTCATTACAAAACAGCTGTTTCTGAAAAAAGCTCACGTACGTTCGAGTCCTTGAACGGAAAAGCCAGTTTTGCATACGAGTGATGTAACTACCGGGTTCTATTCACGACATATTACGACGTGGAGTAGGCGAGCGCAGTGAATTTTGATTGTAAATACGCCTACCTACTTATTGCGATAAGTTGCTGAAGCTAAAAACGGTGAATAGTTTGTACAAGCCCTTTTTGATTTAGGTAAGGCGTTTGATACTATACGTATTGGAATGGGTGGTGTTCCTTTTTAGATAGGTATGTTAGTTTTCCTTTCTTTTTTCTTTTTCATGTGGGACACCGAGCCATCGAACGACCCGATGAACACTAGTGTCAGAATTTTTAAACCACCTTCTACATGTAGCAGGATTCTGACATGGTTGCGTAACGACCGCCGTCTAAGTGATCATAGACAACAACCGGGACCAACGGCTTAACGTGCCATCCGAAACACGGAACCATCTTACTTACGGACAATCGGGTGGTTCAGTCCGCTGTCCTAACCAGACTGGGAACAAATTCACAAAGTGATAAATATCAACTTTGTGAGTGATCCATCGAGAATCGAACCCGGAACCTTCTGCGTCAAAGGCAGTCACACTACCACACACCCATAATACTAGCTACCACTGCAACCGATGGGTCGTCATAATTAGCTGTCGGATAATTAGCTGGCGGTTGAAGAACCTATATTAATGACGGTAAAAACGGGTGAAAAATTGCTGGAATACTATGAAGAAATAGTTCTGGAGTTCCACAAGGAAGTGTCTTTAACCCGACCCTCTTTGTCGCTTACATCAACCTTTAATTTTTTAACCCTGCCATGAAATATTACTACTAAAAACTTCTTCTAACTTACCAATGGCGACTGATGTGGCGCAGTGGTAGTGCGACTGCCTTTGACGCAGAAGGTTCCGAGTTCGATTCTCGGTGGGACACTCACAAAGTTGATATTTATCACTTTGTGAATTTGTTCCCAATCAGGTTAGGACTTTGCGGGCCGATTGTCCGTAAGTAAGATGGTTCCGTGTTTCGGATGGCACGTTAAGCAGTAGGTCCCGGTTGCTGTCTATGATCACTTAGACAGCGGTCGTTACACAATCACGTCAGAAGCACATGTAGAAGGTGGTTGAAAAAATTCTGACACTAAGGTTCATCGGGTTGTTGGACGACTCGGTGTCCCACATGAAAAGAGAAGAAGATTTACCAATGGCATTAATACACCGAAAATTAGGTGCTAGGTATTCCAAAACAGTAGCAAATATAACCTTGAACGAAAAAGCGTATTTGAAACATTCTTCCGTGATGTAACGACATTGCCGGGTCGCTTTTAAACTGCAAATATTTCGCGCCAAGCCGGCCGCCATGTTGATTTGTGATGCGCAGCAGCAGGACATCGCGACTCGCGCGCCGCATTCGAAAATTGAACCCGATTCGGTGACACGTTACTTTCCCTTGGCGGTCGTATTCTGGGCATCTATTTCGATACGATGTGACGAACACTGAACTGAACATGAGCCTTAGTAAGATGCCAAATGATGGGAATGCCATTCCTATCTGTTTTTGCTTCTCATTAAGTTTTTAAAAGAAATTAACCTAAACCTTAACACAGATTTGTGGGCAGGCAGGCAGTATAGGTGCAAAAGTAGAATCTTATTTTTTTGTGAAAATATTAAGATTGATTTAAAGGCCAACATACGAGTAGATCCTTCTTTTGATTTTAATAAAGAAGGTTATGTAGTGAGTGATGAGTTCTATGAATTCGTTAGACTGATGTTCGAAAACAGTCCAAATCGTTCTACACCTCAACCAGAATAGTCCTTCCCATAGTGTAGCAAGCATAGTAAGTTGCATGCCCATTACATTTATATGAAGACCAGTGTTTGATAGTGCTCAGTTGTTATACAAACCGTTGATAGTCCGAGTGTCCACCATGAGGACTTTTGTCTTGGTATGTAAATCGTTTAATCGTTTTTCAGTCATTGAAATCTTAGGAAAATGATTTGATACCTTAGTGTAGTGTTTATCAATTAATGTGTTCGAAGTTGTGCTTATGCTAGTTTCAGTGATGTATTAAAAGTTCTTAAGAGTTGTGGTTTTCAAAGTGTCTTTAAAGGATGTTGTGGAGTCGTTGTATCAAAAATGTTTACAGGCTTTTTGGACTTTCTTTTCAGATTGTGTAAAGATAAGATTGGTGAAGTAACACAACATTGTTTTAATTTCAGATATTGTTGTTCTTCGCTCTACATACGGCAAGAGCGACGCTTGATCTTCAAGCGATCACACACAAAGTTCAAGATTTGAAGGAAACTGCCGCTAATAATTTAAAAGACCTCGTCGACAATATAGACTTAGAAAAAGTTAAACAACTAGACGTCCTAAATATTCTACCCAAAGTGCAAAGAAAGGTAGAGTTTGGTAAGAAACTTTACGAACAAAAACATAATATAGGACAAGTCGTTTTGGATTACAAGAAAGCCAAATTCAACGACAAACTACAAACGCTACAAAAAGTGGGACAGTTCAAGCAGCAAGCTTTGCAAGGATTGGTTGAAAAGAAAAAGGAACTTTTTAAGCAGAAGCAAACACTAGCACAGCAACTCCTAGATGAAAAAGAGAAGATTTTACACGCTTTGGTCCACGAGAAACAGCAGTTCGTTCAAGATCTTGTTGACTTTAAGAAAGAGAAGCTGGCAACGCTTCTAGACCTCGCTCCACCTAAGAAGAAAATCATCTACGTAAAACACCCACCCCACATAGTCCACGCTCCTAAGCCTGTTTATGGACCTCCTAAACCCATCTATGGACCACCAAAACCCATCTATGGACCTCCACTAGCTTCACATTTCGAAGATCATCATCACCATCATGTATCGCCTCACAAAGAAGTATACTATGAAGAAATAGCTCCACACAAGTTAGTGAAAGTGGTCAAACCGTTGCCTTATAAAAAAGTGATTATACACACTAAGATTTACGACTGAAAGGTGACTATAAAGTTGTAGAGGAATTATTACGTTAGTCGGAAAATATTGTAAATAGATACACTGGGAAAAAGGAAAGAGGTTGTGAAAAAAAGAATATAAAATAAAAGTGTCAATAAGGTAAACATTGTGTGGTTGCTGCAACAGATATGTACTTAGTTTACCTATATCGTCATGCCCACAAATTATATAGGAATACTAACTTATGACATGCCAGGAAATTAGATATATAGGTAGTGAACTTACGTGGATAATTACCTATTATATTTTCTATTTTGACCCACATTTTCGTACACCTAATGAATAGTTTCTGAATTGTTCAATTAATATGGAAACTCCCTATTTCGACATAAAAGTGATTGTTTTAAAAACCGACTGTGCCTCTTTCAATTGTTGCCATGTGGTTGTCATGTGTATTATTTATTCCATATATTTCGTTGTGCTTCTGAGTGTAGTGTGTTTGTTAACAAATGGATGTGATTCTTTTGAATTATTTTATTTCGATGTTGTTTCTTGTGAATGTCTGTTCGTCTTATTGTAGGTAAAGTGTAGCGGTTAAGATAAATAAACTTTTTTATACAATATAAATATTTTATTTCTAAATAAACCGTAACATACAAACATATTAATTGCCGATATTCAGATCCTGTAATAGCTTATCAAAAACATCATCCGTGTCGTTATTCTTAGCATTCATCGATCCATTTTGGAATTCGCCGAAATCATCCATAGGATTCATGTCAGCTAATCCTAGTTCTGTCAGAAGCGACAGATTATCTGTCGGATCAGTTTTGACATCGCTGTCATTGTCAGTAGTGTCCAAACCGGGAAGGAGTTGGTCAGAAGAATCAGTATTATCGTTGTCCTTGTTTTGTTTTCTGTTCAAAGGTTTCGGTTCCTTGGTCTCGGAATCTGATACATCGTGGTACTCTTGTATCTCTTTGCCGTATTCAATTTCTTCTTCGTCTTCGGGGTTGTACTGTAAATAAAAACGTATGTTGATGACTTCTTCGTACTAGTATTTTTTTCGTTTGGGACACCGAGTCGTCCAGCGACCCGATGAACCCTAGTGTCAGAATTTTTCAACCGCCTTCTACAAGTAGCAGGCTTCTGACATGGTTCGTACTAGTGAATCTGATCTTAAAAGGACGTTTTTTATTAGTTTTATTCGCTAGATGGCGATACACTGCTGCCATAGAATTTGCCGGATTCTTCCATCTATGGCGGCACGGCGTACAACGCCATCTTGTAGGTTTGAAGTTTCAAAAAACGCGCATTGTCCTAAATGCCAGAGCTAACATCAATATTACAGCTGTCAAATGGATCTTATTAATATTTTGTTAGGGTACCGCTCGAATAATTAAAATTCGATCTATCGAGCCAGGATATCCTTTTTGACGTAACTTTCTAATGAAAGCCATTATTCTTACATAATCACGTGCCATAGTTAACACATTGTTATGTGTTGTAGGATGTATGAGTGGTAGTGTACAATTAGAATGTTAATTAGTTAATATACGTATATATACGGGGTGTAAAGGACAGCGTCCCAAATACTGATAGGGTGCAAGCAGACCAAGAAACTGAACAACTTTCCCCTAGGAACATACGAGTATATCAGGAAACGTCAAAAAAGTTTTGGTTTCCCATAGTAAACGTTCGTTTCGTTTCCAGACATATGTGCCTAGGGGAAAGTTGTTCAGTTTCATGGTCTGCTTGCACCCTTTCAGTATTCGGGACGCTGTCCCTAACACCCTGTATATTTATAAAATTTTGATCGAAAGAATCAAAATGCATCCCGAAATGTCTTATATTAAATAAAATGCTGGAACCGTTCGAAGGTAAATTTTGATATGTTTTAGGGATAGTCGTACGAAATAATCCAGTACTTTCTATAATTTAGATTTTGTTCTTGCAATTATTTTTCTTGTTATTTAAGTCTGGAGAAAGTTTTTCAGTTTCGCGGATCAATGTTGTATTTTTTTCCTATTTTGGGAAATAGACTAAAGTAAGTAGATACCTATGTTTAATTTGTATTTATTGATCATGATTGTTATGTTTTCGCTTTTCAGTTTCTTATAGTACCTACTGCATTACTAACCGGGTTGATGGGTGCAGTGGATTTGTACTGGAAGGCGTTTTGTGATAAGTCCACTTCCACAGGGAATAGAGACGAATTCTCTTTTAGATGATCCACCGTTTCACTGAAAAAGGAAACAAGTTAAGTAAAGAAAATCGCATTACGAGACATTGTATTCTCTTTTCACAGGTAAATTTACTTTATTTTCGCACTCCCCAAAGAACAAAAAGATCGTCAACATAAATAGTTATTATTTTTTAGAAATTCGTTTTGGTAGGTACTTTCAGCTGTAAATTTATTTAATTTTATGAAAGTTTATGTATAAGGTGTAAAAATATTAGCTGCAAATATTTTAAGGGGTGAATCAGCCCATAAAACTGATCAACGCTCCAAATTTTTTTTTTCATATTTCGACCTATGTTCCTTGGAGAAAGTTGTCCAGTTTCATGGGCTGATCTACCCCTTAAAGTATTTGCAGCTAATATTTTTACACCTTATATATATTTTTTAACTTACTTGTGATACACAGCAAGCCCCTGAATGAACCTCCTGAGCTGGTAGGCCACGTCTTGTGTTTTCTTGTTGTCCAGCAGTTCCAACTTTACCAGCACGTCGGAGCGGAGCCGAGCGAAACGAGACCGCGCGTCCTGACGGCAGCGGAGGATCAGTCTGTGGAGATGGTGGAAATGTGAAAAAGGTGTGGTGACTGCCGCTGTCCTACATACACACACACACACACACACACCACACACACAAATCAGGCCTATATCCCTAACGGGGTAAGCAGAGCTTTAACGACCGTAAAATTATGGTCTTTATCGCCACGTCTGACAATATTTTGAGGGTCTTTTCAGATAAGTTAGTATCACTATAGTGACAGGTTGTCAACCAGCCTGCCTAAAAGTTGTAATACACATGAGACCTCGATTCCCTTACTCGGCTTCTACGACACCCACGGTAAAGAAATGGACTGATGCTATTCTAAGTCGGCATCACACAGCAACTCACTCGTAATACCTGAAAACAATAATGTTACCTGTACTCATAATTGCCCGTCTCAACTCTATACAACGGCTCCTGCAGCGCATTATACCCGTACTCCTCATCATCCATCTCTTTGACCTTCAGGCAGTATGACAGGTACTCAAACTTGGTGTCGGCGTATTTCCTGATGGTCAGTTTCGTGTCAGGGATAGCCTTGTTGAGGTACGTACCCATGTCTGCCAGGATCTGGAAGGTGGGTACAATTTGAAGAAAAGGTCTGAGGCAGCTGCGAAAATGCTCTGGGTTCTCCATTTTCGTTAGGAGATTCTTAGTTATACCTGGCTCTTTTTAATACATCAAAAGCCACATCGTTTCAGCAATTTGGATTGTTAAGTGGGTCAAGACTCAAGACTGAGGTCCGATCTGTTCTTCTCAGAACAACTCCTAAGCTCAGTCTCGCCCCAATCATGTTGTTTGAACAACCATTCAAGGTTTGCAAATTGGATTAGATTGTTTGGGTCTGTTGATTCGGTTTGATTGGTTAAGTCTATTGGGGCATAGAAGTTGGAAGAATGTTTGCTCAGAAAAGGCTTCAGCGTTTTAGGGTGCATCTCCACTGAAGCGGGGCTGCGCTAAGCTGAGCTGAGCGGGGCATGAATTGTCCAATCAGGGTGCGTCTCCACTGAAGCGAGGCAGGGATTCGGGGATTTTGAGGCTCATGATTGGTCACTTCATGCCGCGCTTAGCTTAGCTTAGCGCAGCCCCGCTTCAATGGAGACGCACCCTTAATCCCATGTCTTTCCAAAGGCTTTCGCTTGAGACTCCTTCATGCGTATAGTCTGATAGGGGCTCTTGGGTCGGTGGGTCAGTTAAGTAAGCTGAGGCTGTATTGGCTGAGTCTAAAGATAAAGATATAAGGTATTTTATTCACAAGCATACACGGTACATTAAAAGATCTCAAAAGTAGGTAATAAATGTCATTACATTAATTCGCACACGCGTGATGCGCCAGTATTTGGCATGCAAAATTACAGCAGTGATGGAGACAACAATTATTGGGGATTTGGGATTTACCGCACTCACAGTGGTGAAATTACAATGTCCAAAAATAAATAGTCATTAATCATTACAGCAATATTCAATTCAAAATTCAAAGTATATAATAATAATTCACGATCATGTCAAAATAAATTAAAAATAACAAAAATCAATCAATGTTATGCAAATATTTAGAATTCAGAAATTAATTTATGTCATAATAGCATTTCTGGACTAGCCAACGCTTTAATTGACACAAAAAATTGATAGTTCTCTAAATTGTAGCTGTTGGATTGGATTGTTTTTGTACTTACAGGTTTCAGAGCCTTCAGCATTTTGATCCCGTCTCTTTCCAGTAGTCTATGATACTGTCCAAACTTGGTGAAAGCCTCTGAGGCCCTCGCTTGGGGCTCCCTCACTCCGATCGCTGCGAATATATCACCCACAGCCTTGTAGGTTTGGAGGAGATCGAAGTATGCTTTTAGCATTCTGGAAGATAGGTGATCTTGATTTTGGACGTTTGATACAACACTGATACATCACAATGCCGTGTAATGCCGGCTTCGAGTAGCATCACCCCATTTCTTCCCCGTGGGTGTCGTAAGAGGTGACTAAGGGACTTGAGAGTGTTGGTGTATTACAATTTTTCGGCGACAGCCTGACAACCTGTCACTATAGTGATACACATGTTTTCTGAAACAACCCTGGAAAACAATCCTCAAAAATGACAAAAAATTTAATACACATATCACGCCTTCATCCCTTGCGGGGTAGGCAGAGCGTTAACAGCCGTAAGAATACGGTCGCTATCGCAAAATCGTTTCAGAAAACACGTGTATTACTATAGTGACAGGTTATCAGCCTGTCGCCTAAAAATTGTAATACACCAATACTCTCAAGTCCCTTTGTCGCCTCTTACGACACCCGCGGGAAGGATGTGGGGTGATGCTATTTTAAGCCGACATCACACTGCATACAACACTAGTTTAAATATATTGAAAACAAAAGTTGTTCCAACAGAATTTGCAATGTTTGGTCTTCTGTGACTTGATGATCGATCCTTGATGCACTTTCCTAATAACCTAAGGTTGCCTGGTAGAACTTGCTACCCTAGCAAGGAGGCCGCCTTGTTGTACTTTCTATTACAGTTTATAGCTGTTTTATTGATTTTATATTACCGTGTGCAATAAAGTATTATTCGGGGTGTAAGGGACAGCGTCCCGAATACTGATAGGTGCAAGCAGACCATGAAACTTAACAACTTTCCATGTCAGGAAACGTCAAAAAATTGTTGGTTTCCCATAGTACTCGTAAATGCAGATGGCTGATCGCGATTTTGCATAGGAGGTCGAAAAGTTTTCGTCGTTTCCTGGCATATGTTCCTAGGGGAAAGTTGTTCAGTGTCCCTAACACCACGTATTATTATGATCCTCAAGAGCTGTATTAATAACAATTTTTTCTACTATTATTACTACCATGTTTACTTACCTTTTAGCATTTTCCACCAGTCTCTTATAAGTGGCCTCAGTATCTCTCAGCTCATTAAGCTTAGCAACCAGGGTATCATTGCAGAGGATAGCCCTGGACAGGCCCAAAGCATCAGCGGCTCCAGATGACATGTTCTCCACGAGACGATGCTTCATTTTCTTCATGATGATGTCCAGGGATTTGCCCTGTTTAGGGTCTGCGTGGAGTTTGTTGTAGTTTATTGTTACTTCGTCCTAGAAATAATGTTTAAGGTATCATTAATATCAGGTGCCGTGTGATGCCGGCTTAGAATAGCATCATCCAATTTCTTCCCGGGAGCGTCGTAAGAGGCGACTAAGGGAGTCAAGGGTTTCATGTGTATTACAATTTCAGGCGACAGGCTGACCTGTCACTATTAATAGTGATACACGAATCATCTGAAAGGGCCCTAAATACTTGTCAGACGTGGCGATAACTGCCGTAAGTTCACGATCGTACGATTGTAAGCCTATCGCCTAAAATTGTAATACACATGAAACCCTCGACTCTCTTAGTTGCCTTTTACAACACCCGCGGGAAGAAATGAGGTGATGCTATTCTAAGCCGGCATCATACAAGAGTGGGGAGCGCGGGCTCACCCGGAAACATTTGAATGGTTGTTCAAACAACATGCCCAATCCCGCCCTTGAGATATGAATGAATATAAAATAAGAATGTTGTCAAGAATGCCGTGTGATGCCGGCTTAGAATAGCATCACCCCACATCCTTCCCGCGGTGTCGTAAGAGGCGACTAAGGGACTCGAGAGTATTAGTGTATTACAATATTTAGGCGACAGGCTCACAACCTGTCACTATAGTGATATACATGTTTTCTGAAACAACCTTGGAAAACAATCCTCAAAAATGTCAGACGTGGCGATAGCGACCGTATTCTTACGGCTGTTACGCTCTACCTACCCCGAAAGGGATAAAGGCGTGATATATGTATGTATGTTGTCAAGCACGATGTTATTGGGAATTACCTTAGCAGCCTGGATCATCTTGGCCACCTCCACCTTGGTCTTCCCCTTCACGCTCTGTCCGTTGACTCCCACCAGCTCGTCTCCGCTCTGCAGAGTACCATCCTTGGAGGCTGGCGTGTTGTCGAATATCTGAAAAAGATTGCCTTTTCTTTTCTCTTTTCGTGTGGAACACCGGGCCGTCCAACGACTGAACCCTAGTGTCTGAATTTTTTAACCGCCTTTTACAAGTAGCAGGCTTCTGACATGGTTGTGTAACGACCGCCGTCTAAGGGATCATAGACAGCAACCGGGACCTACGGCTTAACGTGCCATCCGAAACACGGAACCATCTTACTTACGGACAATCGGGTGGACAAGCCCGCAATGTCCTAACCAGACTGGGAACAAATTCACAAAGTGATAAATATCAACTTTGCGAGTGACCCACCGAGAATCGAACCCGGAACCTTCTGCGTCAAAGGTAGTCGCACTACCACTCCCGACCTGACCTAATAATTGTTTCATCATCATTTATTTAAGGGCATTGCACTTTTCGGTGGAGTTGTTTACCTGGACTATATACAAACAGGGGCACAAAGGCGCTCCACCTCCAATACTAATTCCAATCAGGTTTTTCTCATCTTTGCTCAGCACCACACTGCCTGAAGTCACCGTCATACCCCTGAAATATGTCAAAATTGTTCATCTTTAGGGTGCCTCTCCATTGAAGTGGGGCTGCGATAAGCTAAGCGAAGCACGGCAGAATTGACCAATATGAGCTTCAAAATATCCGAATCCCGCTCCGCTTCAGTGGAGACGCACCCTGATTGGTCAATTCATGCCCCGCTCAGTTCAGCTTAGCGCAGCCTCGCTTCAGTGGAGACGCACCCTAACTATATAAAATTTAGCTTGATACCTGTGACAGCTGTCAGTTTCGAACAAATGCTATGGCATGAGGTCCATTTTCTTTAGTTTTTTAGTACGGAGCTGTCAAAAGTCTCAGGTTTCAGGCTATGTTTTATAAACTATAGTATTGAATCTCAATACAAGGCGGCTGCTAGCTGATCAGGTTGGAAAAAGATGATCTTTGTAAGTAGTCAATTTAAAAAAAATAGTATATAACGTGTAAAAATATTAGCTTCAAATATTTTGAATCAGCCCATGGGCGATATACAAACATGTTTCATGAAACGGAACAAATGAAATATGAGGAATAAATTTGAACCTCCCATACAAAATGTACCAACCAAGCGAGTCAACTCTATGGGAGGCCCAATTTGTTTTTTCATATTTCAACCTATGTTCCTTGGGGAAAGTTGTTCAGTTTCGTGGCCTTATTCACCCCTAAAAATATTTACAGCAATTTTTTTACACACTGTATTTTTAGTTAGGTATAGTCACAAAAGTAGAAATGACAAATGTATTATGCTAGCAAACCAAATTCTAAAAACACTGCTAGCTCTACTTCACTAGCGCTAGCTAAACTAATATTTATATAGGATGACTCTACGTTTGGTAGTTTATCTAAATATAGTTTAGGAAATATAATTTAAGCCGATTCGATTATGAAACGTGAAGGTGAATCGGCTCAAATTATCTTAAACTATACATGGACAGTCCAGCAAAAAAGAGTAGACAAAAAATGAGGGCGCCACTTTCTTCGTAATCTGTCACATCTGACAGATAACGCTAAATTATGGCAACAATTTTTCATACAAAATTTTTTGTTCCATTTTATTTAATTTCTACTCTTTTTTGCTGCACTGTAATTGCAATTGATGCAAAAGTGGTGACACCGCACTGAAGAAAGTCATCAAAGTTTCAACCTTGCAGGTTCCAAAAAGTTCACCAAAAATAATAGTTATTCAGTGCAGCAGTCCATTTTCCTAACATCTGTATGCACCTTTTTTATCAGTGTGTGCATAAAACTACCTGTGCAAGGTGGAATAGGGTGGTAACAAAAACAATTTGTATACAAATAATTATATTTATTTTTGTTACAAATAAATTATGAGCTTTCATATTATTATATCTAGCTTAGCGTAGTTTTATTTCTAGTTACATGCGTGCTAGCGTCCACTACGTTATCTTGGATTATCTGCAAAATAATTAATCACATATAAATTAATAAGAAATATAAAAATATTTTTGGTTTTTAGCGGTTTAAATAACTGAGAATTAGCATATAATACGCTAAATTATGCTTTTAAGCATTTATTTTATTTATTTCAACTAAGATATTTCTAGTTAACTTGTAGTGAAATTGTGGCGACTGTGTGAATGTGAATTTGTGTGTTGTAAAGTTGTGTGAATAAGTGTGTAGTAAAATTGACTCACATCAAATATTGATGCTGAATCATGAATCTCTCCTTTCGAAGATCGTTGAAAATACATTCAGAACTTTCAATATCAGTGATATCGATGTCTGGTTTGGCTCTGAATAGCAGAAAAAAATGTAAGTTACCTACTGAACCAATTTCTTTAAGTGTTTTATCACAGAATAAATAAAAAGGAATAATATAAGGTGTAAAAATATTAGCTGCATATATTTTAAGGGATGAATCGGCCCATGAAACTGAAAATCTTTCCCCAAGAAACATAAGTCGAAATATGAGAATTTTTTTGGACCTCCCATACAAATTGGCTTGGTCGGTTCGTAATTTTGTATAGGTAGCAGGTCCAAATTTTTTTTTCATATTTCGACCTACGTTCCATTGGAAAAGTTGTTCAGTTTTAAGGGCTCGTTCATCCCTTAAAATATTTGCAGCAAATTTTTATACACTCTGTATAAGGTACAATTTAGTTACAGGTTCTAAATATCACAATGGTCTGCTAGTTTTACTTACTCTTCAAATATTTTAATTTCTTTTACATTTGTATCATTTTCTGGAACGGGCACTATTGGTGGTAGCGGCGGTTGCCTAAATTGAAACGTTTGTTTTTAAAAATATATTTATTTAAAAGTTTATTTATTTATTGATATAATAAACTTACCCCTGTTCAATAGGGACCAACAAAGTTGGGTTACCGACTTTACTTTCCAAAGTTTTGCTAAACGAAAGTGAACAAAAAACATGCAATAAACAAATAATAGTAGATTACGTACTGAGGTATGTAAGCTATCAATAACAACCGAGGTTTTTTAACGCCCGAGCGGAGCGAGGGCGGTACCTTTCCGAGGTTGTTATTGATGTTACATCCGTGGTACGTATACTGCTTTACATATCGAATGAAAAAAGAGTAAAATAAAGCGATAAATACGAGAAAACGATCCATAAATGATGATTGTATCGTCTGGTATTCAAATTGCACCACGAAACTTTTTTTTCTATGATTGAAAAATATTGAATTAATATGAAAGAAAAGTATCCTAACATAAAGTAGTCATTTTTCTGATCGTAGGGATGTTAGTCATTTTTACTTTTGTTATTGTAATATTGAGTAATAATTCGACAAACTCATTTGTTGAGGTTATAAAAATACAGATTAAAAATATAATTCCTGCGTTCAAGCAACACAATTCATAGCGGCCAGTTCGAAATTTAAAAATTTTGATGCAGCTCCTATTAAAAATAAAAAGAAATTGATTTTAACTTTTTAATTGTCGCGATTCTATTGGTTCTTTTTCTAGTTCCATATTTAAAATTACTTACAGGCTTAGTTTTAAAACCTCGCCTGTAAGTTGAACTTACAGGTCGTGTTTTTTGTCAGTAATGACCTACTTTCAGAGCATGAGATATGTAATAGTAGATTACGTACTTAGGTATGTAAGTGATCAATAACAACCGAGGTTTTTTAGCGCCCGAGCGGAGCGAGGGCGGTACCTTTCCGAGGTTGTTATTGATGTTACATCCGTGGTACGTATACTGCTTTACATATCGAATGAAAAGTGAGCAAAATAAAGCGATAAATACAAAAAAACGATCCATAAATGATGATTGTATCGTCTGGTATACAAATTGCACCACACAACTTTTTTTTCTATGATTCAAAAATGTTGAATTAATATGAAAGAAAAGTATCCTAACATAAAGTAGACATTTTTCTGATCGTAGGGATATTAGTAATTTTTACTTTTGTCATTGTAATATTGAGTAATAATTCGACAAACTCATTTATTGAGGTTATAAAAATACAGATTAAAAATATAATTCCTGCGTTCAAACAACACAATTCGTAGCGGCCAGTTCGAAATTTAAAATCGTATACAACTAATTGGATGCAACTCCTATTAAAAATAAGAAGAAATTGATTTTAACTTTTTAATTGCCGCGATTCTATTGGTTCTTTTTCTAGTTCCATATTTAAAATTACTTACAGGCTTAGTTTTAAAACCTCGCCTGTAAGTTGAACTTACAGGTCGTGTTTTTTGTCAGTAATGACCTACTTTCAGAGCATGAGATATGTAAAAATTATTACATACATACATACATATATCACGCCTTTATCCCTTGCGGGGTAGGCAGAGCGTTAACGGCCGTAAGAATACGGTCGCTATCGCCACGTCTGACATTTTTGAGGATTGTTTTCCAAGGTTGTTCCAGAAAAACATGTGTATCACTATAGTGACAGGTTGTCAGCCTGTCGCCTAAAAATTGTAATACACCAATAGCCTCGAGTCCCTTAAAAATTATTGCAGCAAAATAAGGTAAAGACAAATTTTTATTTAAATTAATTTCTAACAAAACAGCTGCAACAAATTTCTAACATCAGCTGACTGGTACAGCAGAGCTGTACCTCGTTTTTCGAAACACTTTTTAGTTTCACATTGCGTAGCGGGTCAAAATTCTTGGTTTTATAATGTCCCATCGGCTACGCAATGCAGATCGAATTCACCTGTAGACTTGTAGCCTGTAGTTAGTTTCATTGCACTCTCTACACTATTTTTTTACTGGTTAGTACCTAACTTCCTACTTAAATTAAATTCTAAATAATCTAGTGTCTCTAAATATTTGGGTACGCGAAAATCTAGTCTAAAATTGCAACCAACTGCGTTTCAAAGCACCAAATAAGCAAAGAACAAAAATTTCCATTACATTTTGTCTTCGTACAATCCCTGCGACCACCACGGACTGTTGAGATTAGTCGTATAATACAATCTTGGATCGTTGTAAGGGAACATCTTCAGAATATTTCGGCTAGAAAAACGTTTCCACAACAAATAAAACACAAACACTGCAAAATATCAACTCAAATAACTGATAAAACTGTACGAAAAGGATGTTACGTAGGAAAGATAAGATATGATTCATCGGAGTTCAAAGCTATTGCTTACATACATTTTGTCCTCTTCAAAAAAGAAGTCGTCGTCGTATTCTTGCATCATTTTAACAGACAAATCTCATAAAAATTCGCGTATTTACTTTTGAAAACGTGTCAAGCAAGTCAAAAAGACACTTGTAGGGTTTTGAGGGAAATATCGATTTTCGCGCACTCTACCGCGCATGTGTGTCGATACAACAGTGCGCGCGGGTTTCCACCAATCAAAGATGCGAGAAATAAAGCGGCGAAATGGCGGGAATAAGTTTTCTTTAGAGAGAGTTTTTTTTAGTTGTGACAATAGAATTTCTTTATGCCAATGTCAAGTTTGTTAGAAAGAGTTTATTTGAAAATAATTTTGTGAAGTACAGCGTGTTCAAATTTTCCTTTTTTTTTTCCGACCATTCTTTATTTTTGAATTTTTTTATCAAGTACTAGCTTGATATTTATTGTAAAAAGGACTGTTATGGCTTTTTGCATTGAGATATGGGAATAGTCCTGCCTGAAGGAAACTTATGTAAGTACCGACGATATTTATTATATGGTTTAATTTAGGTACTAACCTAGTTTTATAAATAAACATCTAATTTTTCAAATGCATTTTGTATGATACCTCTCTTTTAATATAAATACGAGTACTATGTAGGTATGTTGAATAACGTAAAATTTGCATTTTATCTTACTCTGCTTTTAAAAATACAAAACTTCTGTCGTGTGGGACACCGAGTCGTCCAACGACCCAGTGAACCAGAGTAGTGTAAGAATTTTTAAACCGCTTTCTACAAGTAGCAGGCTTCTGACATGGTTGTGTAACGACCGCCGTCTAAGTAATCATAGACAGCAACCGGGACCTACAGCTTAACGTGCCATCCGAAACACGGAACCATCTTACTTACGGACAATCGGGTGGTTCAGCCCGCAATGCCCTAACCAGACTGGGAACAAATTCACAAAGTAATAAATATCGACATTGTGAGTGACCCACCGAGAATCGAACCCGGAACCTTCTGCGTAAAAGGCAGTCGCACTACCACTGCGCCACATCGGTCGTCAACTCATTGTTATCTACTGTATAGAAAAAACTAAAAAAAACCATAGGTTGCATGAGGTCGAGGTCGACTTTAACTTTAATGCGTCAAAAGTGGTAAAAATTTCGTAAACAATAACTGCGGCTTCTTCTAATAGTTGCCAGTTTTCTTTATGAGCAGTAATTTTAGTGATGTTACTAATGTTATCGAAAATAGTAATCGTAGGTTCAACGTTTAGTTACCCACCGTTTTTATAAAAAGTGTAAAAGCCTTGCTTGAAGCGTTATAAATCTACCAAGTTAATGTGAGTGACGTAAGTAGGCATGATTACTGCTATAGCTGCTATATCTTATGGTATATTAAACTAATGACCACATTATATCATTCGTCACTAGTGAAATGACGATATATTATTATGTCTTTTTACGATCTAGCTTTGGCAAATATTTAGTCACTTTTTTTGTCTTTTGTTTGGTTTTGGATTAATCTATTTCGAGCTCAACTTAATCGAAGGTTAGTTTTAGTTAGAAGTAGTTATTCTATTGTGCTTTGTAAAATAAATGACTTTATTTGTACAACTACATAGTTCATCAGCTATGATCTGGTCATTTAAAATACATTATATGAACTGCACTAAGTAAAGTAAAGGTACTACATATTCCTTTATTTGTCATTTAACAATATGGACTTTTACGCTACCTAGGGTAATTCTGCCAGTGTCAGTGAGAAGAGATTTCAGCGCAGCAGCTGCGCCGTACGGTAACTCCTGTAGGGTGATAGTGTACAATATTCCTATACAAATTAATAATTTAGTAATAATTTATCAAAACATTTACTTTCCTGATATCAGCTACATCATTAGGCAACATCCCTAGCCGCCGCCGCCGCCGCCGCCGCCGCTACTACTGACGCCATTCTTCCAGGGTGTCGCAAGATATCAGCCATTAAGTCACGGTAATACAGTCGCGATTAAGTAAGCAAAACCTGATTCACTTCACAAGTGGCTACAGAGACCAGTCGACCGATATTCACCGCGCGAAACGGACACCCTGTGTAACAATATGAAGACCATATTTGTGAGTTTTTTTTTTAAGAAATTTCATTAGGCAAAGTTTTGTTTTGTGGGTTTTATTTTGGTTACTTGACTTTTTAGTGTAATTTATACAAAATACGAGAGAGTATAGCAGAACCTTGAATTTGCTTTAATTATTGGTTATATATTTTGTTCTTATATTTAAAGTTTAAATTGTAAAAAGATTTATTAGTTCAATGATTTTCATACATACATATATCACGCCTTTATCCCTTGCGGGGTAGGCAGAGCGTTAACGGCCGTAAGAATACGGTCGCTATTGCCACGTCTGACATTTTTGAGGATTGTTTTCCAAGGTTGTTTCAGAAAAAATGTGTATCACTATAGTGATAGGTTGTTAGCCTGTCGCATAAAATTGTAATACACCAATACTCTCGAGTCCCTTAGTCGCCTCATACGACACCCGCGAGAAGGATGTGGGGTGATGCTATTCTAAATCGGCATCACACGGCACGGCATGATTTTCCATGAGAGAAAAAAATATCATCCTGAATCTTCGAAACTTTTCTCACTCTTCTGCGTTCCCGCCAAAACTTGACAGCTAACTTTTTAATTTCAGCTCCTAAACTTCGCACTATTCTGCCTATTCCGGCAAACCACAGCGTCGGACCCTATAGGGCCCATCTCTAGCTTCGTTCGAACCAATCTCATCGGTTTTCCGGTTATCCACGATAAACAAACCTGGATTTTCGACCCAGACATCTCTCTGAAAAGACGGAGAGCCTTCATAGCTCTTCATGGCGATAAAGGGGAGAAGCTTATAGAGAGATTGGGACTTGGAATTGATGGAAATGATGAGGAGAGGCTGAAAGAACAGCAGGCGAGAGACGATGGCCATCTTGGAGGATTGAACGCTTATCTACCTTGAGATATTTTGACTAGTGAAATTGTGATTGTAAAGATATGGTTGTGAAGTGTAAATAAGTGTAAATGTTGGAATGTAGCTAAATGAGTTAGGGCTGTATGTAACCGATGTTTTACAAATAAAGTTCCGTGGCGGTAAAGATAGAAATATAAGGTGTAAAAATATTAGCTGCAAGTAGTTTATGGGGTGAACCACACCATTAAACTAAACAATTTTCCCCAAGGAACATAGGTCTAAATATGATAAAAAAATTAGGACCTCCAGTACAATATTACCAACCGACCAAGTCAAGTTGTATGGGAGGTCTAAAATTTTTTTCTCATATTTCGACCTATGTTCCTTAGGGAATTTTTTCCTAATTTTAAAATTAGCTGCAAATATTTTAAGGGGTAAATTAGCCCATGAAACTGCACAAGAAAAATATTTTGGACCTCCCAAACAGTTGACTTGCTCGGCCCCCCCTTTTGTATGGGAGATCCAAAAATTTCTTTCATATTTTAACCTATGTTTCTTGGAGAAAGTTGTTCAGTTTCATGGGCTGATTCACCTCTTAAAAAAGTGATTCGAAACATTAGTTATTTACAGCATGTTTATTTTTTTAAATAACGGTTTTTCTAAACCGAAAAATAATAGTCAAGACTCATGTGACAATCATAACATAATTATTAAAAAACGAAAAACTGACTCCGACAATTTCAATTTTACATTTAAATTCGCCATTTTTTAGTTTTATAAGTAGGCAGTGTAACTGCTGAGACGAATCACCATCGGCCTGCCCGTTTGGATTGTAGGCCGAAAAACATAAGCCTTCTTCTAAAGTGGTCGGGTAATAAAACACCAACTATAGATACATTATACCTACTTTAAAGTAACTTATCAAAACGTAGATTATCAATTTCAAGGCAACACTCGGTTTAAGAAATCGCAACATGTTTCGGCCTTAAAAATAATGAATGGAAATGTATTCAAGGTTCTTACTCCGGTGCTAAAAATAATAAAAAGTAAAATATACAGTTACAAAATATGACATTTTACATATACATACACGTCACGCTTTTACGTGTTGCGGGGTAGGCAGAGCGTTAACGGCCGTAAAAGTACGGACGACTGAGTCTGACGAACATTGAAGGCCTTTCAGATGATTCGTATTTGTAAAACACTGTAGTGACAGGTTGTCAGCATGTGGTCTAAACTTGTAATACACATGAAACATTCGAGTACCTTATTCAGTGAGGCTTAAAATAGCATCACCCCGTTTCTTTCTTATGGGTGCCGTTCGTTAGGTGCGATTTAGGGACTCGAAGATAGATAGATAGATAAATAAACTCTTTATTGCTTACAAGAACCACAACATTAAAACGGCACTAAAACTATAACTAAAAGTAAGCAAAGGCGGCCTTATCGCTAGTTACGATCTCTTTCAGGCAACCTCTACCTTTTGCAAGTAGCTGCAGAAGCAAAAGAAAGTTAAATTTTACAATAATTTTAGTATTTTGTATTGAGGATTTAAGTATTGTGTTTGTAGGTATTGCAATTTTGACGCGCAGCCTACCCCACAAGGGATGATGTATGTTTATACCAAAGGAAATATAATTTGAGAATAATAAGAAGACTTTGTTGTATTATTTACGGTTATTATCTAAATGATAACCTAATTAGGTACGTTAATAGGACCTACCTACTTATGTAATGACTTTTAATTAAATCATAATTGCTATGCCGTGTGACGCCGGCTTAGAATAGCATCACCCCACATCCTTTCCGTGAGTGTCGTAAGAGGCGACTAGGACTCGAGAGTATTTTGGTGTATTACAATTTTAAGGCGACAGGCTGATAACCTGTCACTATTTAGTGATACACAATATGTTTTCTGCCGTGTGACGTCGGCTCAAAGTAGGATCACCCCACATCCTTCCTGTGGGTGTCGTAAGAGGCGACTAAGGGACTCGAGAGTATTGGTGTATTAAGCGGGCTCCACACTCGCGCCGCGAAAGCCCGCGAAGGGCGCGAACCGCGAGTGTGGATGGTTTCGCGGCTTCACGGTCGCGCTTCGCGGCGTTCCCCGTCCGGTGGCGGTTTTTTGGCCCGCGACAAAGGGTTTGCGAAGCGCGAACGCGAACGCATCCACATTCGCGGTGTGTTCGCAGTTGTGTGGGAGACGCAGGGATAAGCGGACGTCATGAGCATCAAAATCTAAGAGAGACATTCTTGTGAATTTTTTGAATTCATCTGAAGGTTCTGCTACAAGTTCGGCCAACTGCTTTTCCAGACTCGCACTGAAATAAATAATTAGGAATAAATATATAATTGCCACTTCTTCCGATGCAGGCCCTTAACAACAAGCAAAGTTATCTTCTCTTCTCAAGGCAATTTGTAGTTGCTTTTGTAGTAAGTAACTCAAACATTTTGTTGCCAGATATAAGTAGGTATGTCAAAAAGACTTGCCTACGAGGGCGAGTGTAGAGCCCGCTTTACAATTTTTAGGATGTAAAAAAAAGTCGTTGCAAATATTTTAAGGAGTGAACCAGCCTATGAAACTGAACAACTTTCCCGAATGAACATAGGTAGAACATTGAAAAAAAAAATTACCGACCTACCGACCAATTCAATTTGTATAAAGAAAAATTATTTATAAAATTACAAGGAATAAAAAAGCACTGAAGACATAATAAATATAAAAATATACATGAAGAAGAAGCATACTGAAGACGTACAAATTAATAAAAACACTAATGAAGATATTTACTGAAGACTAGGCTGTATGGTCTTAAGACCTTTGCCTGTCCAATGGACAAACAAAAAAAAAAACAATTTCAAAAAATTAATCATATTTCGACCTACATTTCTTGGGGAAAGTTGTTCAGTTGTATGGGCTGATTCGCCCCTTAAAATATTTGCATCTAATATTTTTACACCTTATATGTAGAAAAGTGGGGCGCTTTTAAGGTGCTTAGCCGTGAGAGTTATAAAAAAGTTTTTTTAGTTAATGTTTATCCATAGACAACAAATTATCTTTTTATTAAAAACTTTTTGACTGGCACAGACTGAAAACGTTTTACCTTGTATGCAAGATGTAAAACTCTTAGAAAATATTATTAACAACTAGCGCCATCTGTAAATCGTTGATAGAAACATTCGCCCACTTAGATGCACGGTGCACACAAGTCATAAAAGTTCTCTGTAAAGTCAATAGATGGCGCTAGTAGTGTTGAAACTTGTGTGAAACTTTTTATTGTTTAGTAGGTGAAATGGTCTAATATCAAAATCAGACTATAGAACGTCCAACCCGGATTTGAACAGTTTGTAATATCAATGTAAGTAATGTAAAAGAGTCATCATTAATTGATTAATATGAATGAAACTTTTCATATACATACATATAATATACAACTTTATCCCTTGCAGGGTAGGCAGAGCGTTAACGGCCGTGAAAATACGATCACTATCACCACGTCTGACGAATATTGAAGACTGTTTCAAATAATTCGTGACAGGGTGTCTATTTCTAATAATTTGGATCTTTCATTAAATTAAAAACCAGTATTTTATTTCATTCCGTTTATTTATTAAAAAGAATTACAATATCGATGGAGAGACTTGACAATATTGAATCAAAACTTATTCTAATGACAATTATTAATAAAACTTATAATCTAGGAATTTTGAAAATAGGACAACTAGCACTATAGAAACGAAGACTATGTTTGGAATTAATACAAGGTAAAGAGTACATAATATTTTCTTGATAAATTTGTCGAAGTTTCAAATACAAGGGACAATGAAACTACAAAAATATCAACATTTTTCTTTGTATTCAAATTTAAAAATCTTTAGACTTGGTTTTAAAGTTCTGTTGGTCATCACCGAAATATCGGGAACTTAAAATCATACGAGTAAAACACGATAATATACGTTTGATAGTTTTTAGCCATAATTTACGTTACGGTAAGATAAACTCGTCTCTAATTTTCCCTTAAATATTTGAACATCCAAGAAAATTATCCATATCGAATTGAAAAAGGCACTTAACTAGGTACGACGGAAAAAATACAGTTCTGAAAATCAAGTGTGCTTCTAGATGATATTTATAACTGTGATAATATGATACTTATTTGTCAAAACTGTATTTAATTCGCCAAAGAATACAAAGTACTAAATAGTCTATGACTGTAAAGTAAAAACGTGATAAATGCATACAAAAAGAGTTTATTTCTCTATACTAACTAAATTCCAAGATATTTGTGACTGTTTTCTTACAATTTTCTTCTTAAGATTAATATTTTATTCACGAACAAAAAGCGAAATATTTTACGATTACATTATATAAGGCACCTCATGTTTTTGGTTTCTTATTTTTGAAATTTACAAATATATATATATTCGTGATACTAATTGATATTTTATTTCTACTAGATATAATATTTGATATTTATTTATCATCTTTCTTTGAACTTCAGAATAATCTAATGCCAGTAGTATACAAATATTGCAATTAATAGTATAATGAAAATGTGTCAAAATAAAGAACTACATTAAACTGCTAATCTTATGCTTAATACGAACACTGAAAAATTACACCGTAATATGGCATTAAAATCATAAATAACTTTTAATTATTCATAATAAGAGATCAAAAAAGTTTCTAAGAATTATCATCGGACTTTTGGTTATTATATTTGAATTTATTTTAAGTATCTTAAAATAATGTGTTTTTATAGAAAATTTTGTAGCCTGATTATTATATATTTGTTTTTATTCTTGTATCTTCAATATTGTTTTTCTCTTTTTAATGTTTGATCTTGACGTACAGATGTCGCTGTAGCCGGCCAGGCGCTCAAGACAGCTGATTTGTATGGATGCCCTCCTGTAAATAAAAAAGGACATTATAGTAAAAATATTGAAATGAGGATTTTTTTCCCGCGGGTGTTGTACGAGGCAACCATGGGACTCGAGGGTTTCATGTGTATTACCACGTATTACAACTTTAGGCGACAGGCTGATAACCTGTCACTACAGTTATATACGAATCATCTGAAGGGGCCCTCAATATTTGTTAGACGTGGCGATAACGACCGTAACTTTACGATCGTTAATGGTCTGCCTACCCCACAAGGGATAAAGGCGTGATTTGTGTATGTGTATGTATATATGTAGGTTTTTTTGGCTGAGAGTAACACTTTTCTGAACTAGCTGACGCTGTTGAAATCTTTGCAGATTGAGGAATTATCTGTCAAGTTCAGTAATTCTCATGGCTTTCATTCGTAGCCAGCGCCAACTGCTAAGAACTAAACGAAGAGATTAATCCCGTAAATAATAAATACTTCATATATCCACTTATTTATATAAGGTTTAAAAATATTAGCTGCAAATATTTGAATGGGTGAATCAGCCCATGAAAATGAACAACTTTCCCCAAGAAACATAGGTCGAAATATGAAAAAATAATTTGGACCTCTCACACAAATTAACTTTGTCGGTCCGTAATTTTGTATAGGAGGAGCAAATTTTTGTCATATTGCGACCTATGTTCCTTGGGGAAAGTTGTTCAGTTTTAATGGGCTGGTTCACCGCTTAAAATATTCGCAGTAATTTTTTTTACACCCTGTGTAATCAAAGTTCTTGTTCAACCATGCAGTTGATTTGATATTATCCTTCTCTTACTATCTCTACGAGGCAAAATAATTCCAGCAAAAAACGAGATGTATACGTATTCCTCCGATAACCTATTATCTCATCATTTTATAATCTGAGTAAGTACAATTTTCTAGACGGCAAGTACAGTCCACTACTTGTATAGAATATCTTTGATACATTTTAAAGAAAGCAAAATAATATAATATAGCAAAATAATATATAAGCAAAAAAATAATAAATAATGGCATTCTACAGTATCGTTCGAATTACCAGCTTTCAAAATCATGTTCAAATATGAAAAATATGTTTAGGACCTCCGATACAAAATCTACAGTAAATTCGTATAAAAAGTATTTTTTTTTTCATATTTCAACCTTTGTTCCTTGGGAAAAGTTGTTCAGTTTCATGGGCTAACTCAGCTGTTAAAATATTTGCTGCTAATATAGATCTTATCTACTACGTTTACACCTAACAAAAAAAAATATAAATCATATTCTGGAGTAAGTTTTTAGGCATTTCATATGCAAAGTATTTATTGACAGATGACCTAGTGGGTTCCTATATTAACACTAAAATTTAATCGCG
Organism: Keiferia lycopersicella; assembly: GCA_029255805.1. Taxonomy (NCBI): domain Eukaryota; kingdom Metazoa; phylum Arthropoda; class Insecta; order Lepidoptera; family Gelechiidae; genus Keiferia; species Keiferia lycopersicella. The sequence continues at coordinate 9,227,583 of JARACZ010000020.1, read as the reverse complement.
GTCGTAGCGGACTGAGTGAGCAAAAATGAGATTTGTTCACTGATATTACGCAAATTTGTTATTTTCAAGTTTTCTCTCTCTCTCTCTTCGTGTGGGATACCGAGTCGTCCCACGACCTGATGAACCCTAGTGTCAGAACTTTTCAACCGCCTTCTACAAGTAGCAGGCTTCTGACATGGTTGGTTCACGACCGCCGCCTAAGTAATCATAGACAAGTCTTTAACAAATAATTTTATTTATTTTACAACAACCGGGACCTACAGCTTAACGTGCCATCCGAAACACGGATCCATCTTTCTTATGGACAATCGAGTGGATTCGCCCGCAATGTCCTAACCAGACTAGGAACAAATTCACAAAGTGATAAATATCAACTTTGTGAGTGACGCACCGAGAATCGAAACCGGAACCTTCTGCATCAAGGGCAGTCGCGCTACCATTGCACCACGTCGGCTGAAGCGGTGCAAAGACTGTTTGTCTATCTGTCGCTCACTGTACTTTAGTTGAGGCGGTGTATTAAGAGATGACTAGACAATTTTTGATGCAGTGTAACAAGACAAGTCTGGTATTAATCAGGAAGTAATGTCGGAGCGATGATGGTAATCAGTTTCGAAAAATATTGTACTTTTGGTAATGTGCAAGTCACACTCGGTTAGTTTAAAATAAATTTTGATACAGTAAAAAGAATAAGTTTTGTAAAATATTATTATAGTAAACATGAGAAGAATGTACAGAATTTTAAAAATGTAAGATCTAAAAGGATTTTGTTTGGTAAATCCTTTATAATCAATATTACGTTAAATTTTAAGTCCCGTTTTGGCAGTTTTGAGTTATGTTTAATATGTATCTTAATTCCGTGTGATGCCGGCTTAGAATAGCATCACCCCACATCCTTCCCGCGGGTGTCGTAAGAGGCGACTAAGGGACTCGAGGTTATTGATGTATTACAATTTTTAGGCGACAGGCTGACAACCTGTCACTATGGTAATACACACGTTTTCTGAAACAACCTTGGAAAACAATCCTCAAAAATGTCAGACGTGGCAATAGCGACCGTATTCTTACGGCCGTTAGCGCTCTGCCTACCCCGCAAGGGATAAAGGCGTGATATATGTATGTATGTATGTATCTTAATCTAAGGCTAAGTCTAAAAATAAAAAAAGAAATTAGACTTTTTGGGATGCAGTACTTGTACTGAGCGCTTTTTATTTACGCTTGTCGAAAAAAAAAATCGTTAGATACCTACAATAGAATCTTATCTTCATGACAACCTTTCTAAATATCCGTTGGTACATTTCCACTCTAAGTTTGACGACTATTCATGCTCACTGCCAAATACGATCTAGGCCGGCAAAAGATTTAGTCTGACCTCTGTTACACCGTACCGGAGTGGTCCAGTGGTAGTGCGACGCAGACGTTTCCAGAATCGATTCTCGGTGGTTCACTATCACTAACCAAGTTGAAAATTGAAAGTTGAAATTTGTTAATTTGTTCCCAGTCTGGTTAGGACATTGCAGTCTGTATCACCTGATTGTCCGTAAGAAAGATGGCTCTGTGTGTCGGTGGCCACGTTAAGCAGTAGGTCCCGGTTGATGTCTATAATTATTTAGACGGTAATGTGAGAGGCCTGCTACTTGTACGAGTAGATGGTTGAAACATTTTGACAGCAGGGTTTCATTGACATAAGACATCATTTATTGATAATAATTACATTACAGGTCCAAAGTGGTTACATGATCACAACAAAATAAAAATAACAATAACAATCAAGTAAATATCAAATCTAATTCCAGCAAACTAAATTTACACTTACTAATATTTCTTAGTATCATGACATATTTGATAATACAAAAAAATACTAATAGAGATATACTCTACATCAGTCTCTATTATTAAAGATGGCTGGTTCGCTGGACGCAAATCCTTACCAAATACTTTAGTGGACCATGTATTGCCGTGTGATGCCGGCTTAGAATAGCATCACCCCAATTCTTCCCGCGGGTGCTGTAAGAGGCAACTAAGGTACTCGAGAGTATTACGTGTATTGCAATTTTAGGCGACAGGCTGACAACCTGTGGCAATAACAACCGTAATTTGCGATCGTTAACGCTCTGCCTACCCCGCATATCCCCATAAAGGCGTGATTTATGCATCTATGTATGTAAATATATTCGCTTCGGTGTGACCCACGGCCGGCCTCTTTAGTCTCTGCCTACACCGCAGGGTATAAAGGCGTGATTTATGTATCTATGTATGTAAATGTATTCGCTTCGGTGTGACCCACGGCCGGCCACTTTAGTCCTATGGTCTTGTAACGGTGCTCCGTGCTTCCTTTTTCGGTCTGTGAGAAAGTGCCCGCTCATGATCATGATGGTTTACGATAGGACGCCGCGATTTTTGTAAACACTACCTTTGGATGAATAAACATCTTTGTTGGGTCAAGAGTTTTGAAAGATTTTTTTACTGTCTGCCTTCTACGCCGAGGGTCATGGGTTCGATCCCCACCAGACACAAATATTTGTTAACTAAATTTTTAAATATTTGTGTCGAGTCTGGGTGTTTTCTATGTATATTAAGTATTTACTTTTAAAAAAGTATAAAAGTATTAGTATCAGCTATCTAGTTCAGGCTTAGCTTAGTTTGGGGCTAGATGGCGCTATGTGAATTGTCCAAGATATTTATATTTATTTATTTTTGAAGATTTTTTCTTCGCTATATCATCCGTCTATTCACACTGAATTACTATAAAAACCACTGACTCAAATCGTTATTTTGTTGAATTGGATTGAAGAAAAATTACAACAACAAAAAAAAAAAGATAATTCGAACTCTACCGTAACTGCTATTTTAAGAACTATGCTTTATTTGGGAGGTTTATTTAGTTCTAGTTCAAAATTACGATTAGTTGTTTACATTATTTGATTTAAATTGTTCACGAATAAATAAATATGAAATATGAATCTTTATTGTTACTTAAAATAGTTGCCAATAAAACATCTTGCTTTGAAGTTCAAGGAAATAATATAAACAACAGTTCAAATATTGCATGAATAAAGATGCATAATATTAGAAGGTACCAGTTACCGTTTATTTTAATATTGCTACTTTCCATTAAGGCGGTTCTCACACTTTCCGCCCGTTAATGACCATTTTAGCGTAAAATGCAAGAACATTTCTGATTTACCATACGAAACGCAATAGCTTGCGTTTTTCGATGTGTTTTGTCAATAGCTTATGCGTTACTCATACGGCAGCGTCCGTTTTTAGACAGGGGAATTACAAACTTCCTTGCATCTGCCAGACGCATGCGTTACGAATGCGCTAAAATGCGCAGCAATCAACGCACGTGGATGGCGGCTAAGAACAGCAACCGCTGCATCACCCCATTTCTTTCCGTAGGTGTCGTAGAAGCCGACTAAGGGACTTGGTTTCATGTGTAATTCAGACGACAGGCTGACAACCTTTCACTATAGTGATACACGCCTCATCTGAAACGACAGACGTGGCTAACGACCGTAATTTTACTGTTGTTAACGCTCTGCTTACCCCGCCAGGGATATAGACGTGATTTGTGTATGTGTGTATGTATGTAATCAACGGACGTGAAATGTGGGAACCGGCTTAATGGAATACTAGGAATTTAACTAGCAGTTTGAAATTAGAAACTATTTCAACAGTTCACTATTTGCTAATGGTCGTCTTTCATTTGTTTTCATAGTCACGTTATATGAAAAGTTGCACGCTTAGTCATTAAACTGTCGTTTTAAAGGTGTTTTTACAGCTAATCATTACTGATTGCCGTGTGATGCCGGCTAAGAATAGCATCACCCCATTTCTTACCTGTGGGTGTCGTAACAGGCGACTGAGGGACTTGAGGGTTATAGATACACGAATTATCTCATACAGCCCTCAACATTTGTCGGACGTGGCGATATCGACCGTATTTTTACGGCTGTAAACGCTCTGGTTACTTTGGATAGAGGCGTATATATCATTACTGATATGTAATAATGCAGCGTTTGGTAGGTGCTGAGTTAGGATAGCATCAACCTGATCTTAACCGTAGGCGTCGTTAAAGATACGCTATGATTTTCATTTTTTTAACAAGTTACAGTTGTGTGAAAATTTTGTTCTTGAATACACCTAATTCATAAAATATATTTTGTGTTTAAAAGCACTTATTAACTTTTTGATTTTTATTTATTTTCTTAAATAAGGCACACAAACAAGATTTTGAATCCAAATCTGCTTCCCATTAATTTAATGTTATAAAATAACTAACTGACCTATTTCTTCTTTTCTTTTTTATTCTTAAATTTACAAAATTCCTAAAGGAACCAACAGTTCCAAAAATAGTCAGTTCCAAGTTAAAAGCTTTAAAGTTATTAACACGATTTGCATACCTAAGTAAGTTTTCTGGGAAACATGCAAAAGTGTCATTAGAACGTTTGTTCGTTCCGTGTGGCGCCATCTCTGTTTCTGCGACGGAACTATTTACGTGAAAGGATTAATTATCGTATAATTAGTTAGTAATTGTCTTTTCTGCAAAGTTATTTATTAACTAGGAAATAGGTAGCGTCTCTTGAGAATTTCTAAATATTATCGACACGGAAATCGAGCATTAGAATTTGAATAATTTTCTCGTTAACCATGTATGGCTTAATAGAGTAGGTACCTACTGAGAAAGTTACCTATCGCTCGGTCGAGCCCCTATTAAAGATAATAATTATTATAAATTCTTCAAGATATATTAAAACTAAAATATATTCTACATACATACATAAATCACACCTTTATCCCTTCCGGGGTAGGCAGAGCGTTAACAATAAAAACAATATTCTAAATAAAAGATGGTACCTACTATAAGTAATTACAACTTATCACCTAGCACAACTTTAATTAACTTTAGATTAGTAATACAATTCAATGAAAATAAAAACAAAATTAATTTATGTCGAAAAACACAAGAATATATTTTTGAATTCCAAGTAAAAAACCAATCGTAGAAACTCAAGAATGTGACCTTAATTTATTTCCCACTACAGGACAGCTAAAACCCTATAATCAGTCGTCTGGTCTCGGTATCCTCAAGACAAAATATAAAAAACCCGCCCTGTATAATGTACTTTTAATATCAATACTTGCAGGATACAAAACGAGGAGGTAGGCGCAAAAAATGAGAATCTAGTTCTTACCCAGCCAGATCTAGCCCAGTCTTAGGTTTATACCTACTGTCTGATTTGGTCAGGCCGATCTTGTCACTTTTCAGAACTTTTTTGTGTGACGACCATGGTAGTGCGACTGCCTTTGACGCAGAAGGTTCTGGGTTCGACTTTCAGTGGGTCACTTTATGAATACGGATATGTATCACTTTGTGAATTTGTTCCCAGTCTGGTTAAGACATTGCGGGCTGAATCACCCGATTGTCTGTAAGAAAAATTGTTCCGTGTTTCGGATAGCACGTTAAGCTGTAGGTCTCGGTTGCTGTCTATGATCACTTAGACGGCGGTCATTACACAACCATGTCAGAAGTCTGCTAGGTAGTAGGTACTTGTGGAAGGCGGCTGTAAAATTCTGACACTACGGTTCACTCGGTCGTTGGACGACTCGGTGTCCCACACGAAAAGAAAGACAAGGCTATGAAAAAATATTTTTATAAAGGGGATTTTTCCATTGGCTAGCTCATTAAGCGGATTTTTAACATTTGTTAAATTTACATTGTTGCTTGACAAATAACGCCTGTAGAGTTGTACCTAATACTCTTTTTTACTAAAATAAGGCCTAATATATGTATGCCCCTATTATAAATATTTATATAAACTTCATTTATATCCGTTTTTTGCCGTTAAGTTCAACGCCATCTATGTTATAAGATTGTCCAGATAAAATCCTATTTACCTGACTTATTCAGACCACGAGTAGTCCCATAGTCTAAGTCCAGTCTATAAATACAGGATAAATAATTCATGAATCGACCGGCTGTATACAACGAAAGCTTGTGCCTAGAAAGGTTATGCCCAGGAAAAAAGTGGAATCATCTACATTGTGGATTTTCTATCGGCATCAAACACGACGGCGCCATTTTTAAAATACGCCATTTTTGTTGTTTTTCGAAATACCACTGGACACGTCGGTTGTGCGTGAAGATCTTTTATAGTAGAAGGTTTTAAAACAATAGTGTTTCAGTAAAGTTGAGGATTTGATCGCTATGATATGCACATAATATCCTAAACATTTTGAGCAATATTTGAAGTATGTATAGAGTGACTCATTATAATTATTAAATACACATAATAATAATATTAATTGTATCGAAATTTCACAAATTCAAAATGGTGGATATTAAACGAAAAATAAAACTTTGAAATAACCACAGTCAGGATTTTTAAATTAAGAATGATGATCATAAGCCATTGTGATGTGATTGATGGCCGTGTGATGCCGGCTTAGAACAGCATCACCCCATTTCTTTCCCGCAGGTTTCGTAGAAGCTAACTAAGGGATTCAAGGGTTTCACGTGTATTGCAATTTTAGGCGACAGGCTGACAACCAACAAAGTGATACACGACTTGTCTGAAACGACCCTCAAACATATTTAGTCAGACGATAATGACCGTAATTTTACTAGCGCTAAAGATCTGCCTACCCCGCCAGGGATATAGGCGTGATTTATGTATGTATGACCCTAACCCTTAAAATGATGAATTGACATCATTGCATGCTGGCGACCGATGGCATCGCATTTTCCATTAATTGTAATCAACACAATTGACCTTAAACTTGACCTACCAGATATTTCTCTACAAACGAGGTTTTATCACGAAACCTGATCATTCATTTACTTACACTACTATCATAATTCTCGGCGAGCATAAAATTTACAGCAAATAATTTGGATATACAAGAGCCTATGGGAAAATATTTTTATTTTTTTTATCATATTCATTCATGCCGTGTGATGCCTGCTTTTGCTTAGAATAGCATCACCCCACATCCTTCCTGCGGGTGTCGTAAGAGGCGACTAAGGGACTCGAGAGTATCGGTGTATTACAATTTTTAGGAAACAGGCTGGCAACCTGTCACTATAGTAACAACCTTAGAAAACAATCCTCAAAAAAATGTCAGACGTGGCGATAGCGACCGTATTCTTACGGCCGTTAACGCTCTGCCTACCCCGCAAGGGATAAAGGCCTGATGCGTGTATGTATGTATGTAGTTAGTGAAAAACGTGGTGAGTGATGGATGATGGAACATGGAGAAGTTACATACATACATACACATACTTCACGCTATTACCCCGTGTGGGGTAGGCCGTAAAAATACGGTCGCTATCGCTACGTCTGACAAATATTGAAAGTCCTTCTAGATGGTTCGTGTACCTCTGTAGTGACATGTTGTCAGCCTGTCGCCTAAGATACATGAACCCTCGAGCCCCTAAGTCGCCGACACCCTCTTGAAAAAAAATGGGGTCATGCTGTTCTAAGCACAGCAGAATTTGGTTCTACTTTTCACATACATACATACATATATCACGCCTTTATCCCTTGCGGGGTAGGCAGAGCATTAACGGCCGTAAGAATACAGTCGCTATCGCCACTTCTGTCATATTTGAGGATTAATGTCCCAGGTTGTTTCAGAAAACATGTGTATGACTATAGTGACAGGTTCTTCTTTCTTAAAAAGAAGAAAGAAGTGACAGGTTGTCAACCAGTCGCCTAAAAATTGTAATACACCAATCGAGTCGAGTCCCTTAGTCGCCTCTTACGGCACCCGCGGGAAGGATGTGGGATGATGCTATTCTAAGCCGGCATCACAGGGCACAGCCGGCATCACACGGCACGGCACTTTTCACACCCTGTATAAAAAAAACCTGCGAATAACTAGGAGCGGTAACTAAGTAGCGTGCGAAAACAAGGTAGGGCGACCACACCTTACATTAGGGACTTTTAGGACAATTATTCCATGGGGCTTATTGCTGGAAAGCTGTTAACGTATTACGCAGGTTTTTTTAATGTGCAAGCGGAAATGGAAGTTACTGGATTTTTTTCATGGTTTCCTGATGACATAACACACACACACACACACACACACAAATTTACAACCGTAAAATTACGGTCTTTATCGCCACGTCTGACAATATTTGAGGGTCGTTTCAGATAAATCATGTATCACTATAGTGACAGGTTGTCAGCCAGTACACATGAAACCCTCGAGTCGGCTTCTACGACACCCACGGGAAAGAAATGGGGTGATGCTATTCTAAGCCGGCATCTGATGACGTAAGCTTGTGATTATTTCACAGGTTATGAGTGAATGGGAAATTTTGTAGCCAATCTTCAAGTGATGCCGTGTTATGCCGGCTTAGAATAGCATCACCCCATATCTTTCCTGTGGGTGTCGTAAGAGGCGACTAAGAGATTTAAGGCTTGATGTGTATTGCAATTTTAGGCGACAGGCTGACAACCTGTCACTATGATGGTACGTAGGATGGTACACGGTCTTCTGATATTAACCTTCAAAGTTCAAACTTTTGTTGGACGTGGCGTAAATGGCTGGTTTTTGCTCTGCCTACCCCGCAAGGGATACAGGCGTGATATATGTATGTAATCTTCAAGTGAAAATAGATGGCGCTGAGCTGACTGAAAAAAAGTTTCTTTCCAAAGAAATGTCTAATGTCTAGTGGAGTATAAAAAACTTCACAAAACGCTATCTGTATGGAATAAAATTATAAAAAGATGCGCAAACAGTCAGAAAGAAAATTTTCCATTATTTTAGCAGTAGGAATCTAACTAAACCACAGACAAGAGGATGTCATGCGTGGCGAAGCAAATGCCATTTTTGCTCTGTGAACTAAAGCAAAAGCAGTTTCCAAAAAGGTTTTTGAAGCCAGGGCTCTAAGTCTGCTAAGTGAAAATAGTTTCAGTTGGATACAGTTTGAAGTCTGCTAGTTAGTCTGCTAACAGTTTGAAGTATAATAAAATCACCATGGTAATTGAATGACAGTTGAGTTTCGATGTCGTTACAATGACAAAAACACACACAACGCCGAAACAGACGGCTATCAATATGAAGCATGAAATCATTCAAACTGCATTCATACATTTAAAATGTCACGGCCCTTGCAAACAAAAATATTCTAAAGACAAACTAAAAGTCAGACAGGTCAATCAGCTTGTCAGTCTTAAAAATTAACTTTATTATTTTGCGGTTGACAATGTATTAGTTACTTACATTCATTTTACATAGAACAAAGTAAGAATAAACATTCGATGTACCGGCAAAGGTCATGTATTTTATGTATGTATTTGTAAACAAAACACATGGTTTTATATTGCTTACTGTCAATACCGATTGGTATTAAAAGGTTAATTCAAATGTTACTTGCAAGGTACATCGCATAGAACAATTCACAGATGAGACAATTGTTTGTTTACAATATATTGTTGGATTATAATGATTTTGGTTGATAAGAACCGAAAAAACGATTAAAAGGGAAATAATTTAGATGATCTTTAGATTTTAAGGAACCTACCTACTTTTATTCCTTTCTATCATTGTCCGTTCCCACCTCTTCTGACCTATACGAAAATCATTTTATAAATCATCATTATTTATTTATTAAACTTTATAAACATCTGTATTATATTTATCTATTCGCTTTAGGAGGTGTACAAGTACTTGGACACCTTCTTATGCGAAACGGACTCGTGGACGACCGCGAAAGCGATGGAGAGACGAGCTCGATGCCCACGCGAAAAACTGGATGGAGGTAGCTCAAGACAGGGAGCAATGGAAGAAGGGTGGGAGGCCTTTGCCCTGCAGTGGTACACTTAAGGCTTAAAATAAATAATAAATATATAAACATCTGTACATTTGCGGCTATAATGCCAAAGACTAGGTTAGGTTATATTTTTTGACGCTCTTTTTGCGAGTAAGAAGACGATGACCATTATTTTTGGAAAGAACTCCAACATTCTATTTAGGATCTTGATTTAGATCCTCAATTTTATGTAACGCTCTGTTCCAAAGACTCTATTCTATGGCCAAACGTAATGCTATTTGAAATGTCAGCACTTTCGCGTAAGATCCACCTGCAGCTATTTCGACAAATGTTCTACAGTAGTTATCTGTGTGTGCTGTGGTGTAACAGGGTCCTTTACGGGTTTGCTGGTATTTTGGCATTGTATTGTTTGATGACGACCGATGTGGCGCAGTGGTAGTGCGACTGCCTTTGACACAGAAGGCTCCGGGTTCGATTCTCGGTGGGTCACTCACAAAGTTTGTATTTATCACTTTGTGAATTTGTTCCCAGTCTGGTTGGACATTGCGGGCTAAACCACCCGATTGTCCGTAAGTAAAATGGTTCCGTATTTCGGATGGCACGTTAAGCTGTAGGTCCCGGTTGCTGTCTATGATTATTACTTAGACGGCGGTCGTTACACAACCATGTCAGAAGCCTGTTACTCGTACAAGGTGGTTGAAAAATTCTGACGCTAGTGTGCACTGGGTCGTTAGACGACTTGGTGTCCCACACGTAAAGAAGAAGAAATTTGGTACGTAAAAATCAAGTTTTTTAACCGATTTTGCCGGAACGCGACGCTGGACCATTTTGCTCGAAGCAAATTAAATCTTAAAAAAATAACCTCTCTACTGCCAACCTTTTTGCGATTTCAGTTAATGGTAGTTTCTTTGTAGGAGAAAATATAATAGAAAATGAATCTATGAACTTTTTAGTGCATACTAACGGACCGATTAAAAGGGAACTATAGTAATAGCCAGTAATTCGGAGGGCGCCATCTATATTTTCATTAAATAACGTGGCACTTGACATACACTTTAGAAAAAAAATTGTAACTGATCTGCGGCCCTAGAAAGTCCCTAATTATACAGGGTGTTACAAAAAGACCAATAAAGCTGAAAGAGTGTTGACGGGTCCATTGTAAAGAGTTTATTTATAAAATAATTAAAGCCGTAATGTCGTGTTTGAAAAATCATAAATAATATTAATTTTAATAAATTTGGCTTGATTTTAATACTTGCGTCGCAGCCACTATTGTTACAATGTCAAGTTCATTACTCTTACCAGGAGATATTTTTCGCCACTTCCTACACCCCACCCGTTCGTAAAATAAACAATGTCAAAGAAATTCGTTTTTATTGTTCATTCTGTAACACCTTGTACAGGGTGTAAGAGACAGTGTAACGAAAACTTTGCAGGTGTGATCAGACCATGAAACTAAACAACTTATTACGGGGGCTATGGTGGAAAACGAAAATTTTTTTTCGAGTTTCCATACAAAGTCAGTCAGCTAATCGGGAATTTTTCGAAAAAAAATTCACGTTTCTCAACATAGCCCCCATAAAAAAAAAGTTGTTCAGTTTAATGGTCTGATCACGCCTGCAAAGTTTACGTTACACCGTCTCTTACACTCTGTATAGACCTAATGACAGGCCATTGTCTTGTCAAAGACCATTGTAAGAAAGACGTAAATAACTTTTTTATTTATAAAACGAAAGCACTACAACTTTGAGAAAGTTTAGTACCGTTGGAGAAAAGAAGCAAACTCGATATCAGAGCGAATGCAACTATGATATTTAATGAATAAATAAATATCCTGGACAATTCACACAGGCTGTGTGACACAGCGCCATATAGCCCCAAAGTAAGCAAAGCTTGTACTATGGGAACTAGATAGCTGATACTAATACATATATACTTTTTTTTGTAAATAAATACATATTATACATAGAAAACACCCAGACTCAACACAAATATTTGAAAATTGACTTAACAAATATTTGTGTCCGGTGGGGATCGAACCCACGACCGTCGGCGTAGAAGGCAGGCCTACTATCCGCTACGCCATCGGGACAGTAAAATTTATTGTGCCATTTTAAAGAGAAAATCAAATAACCAACAGAACCATAAAGCAAAAAGATAAACCGAGGAATTTATCACTCGATATCAATAATAATGTTTCCAATAACATATTTATGGCTTCCTCTTCCCGTCACTACAACTCCGTTTCAATCTATGTAGATGATTTGATTAAGTTGTACATCCTGCTAGGTCGATGACATCTACAGTTAGACTGGATCCATCATCATGTTGTCATTCTTGACACGGCCTAAAAACTATAGATAGATCGGCCGTAGTAGCAGAATACGCAAATATAGCTCGATTTGATGATTCTCTTAGCTAAAATAAGTGCTGTGTGCCGTGTGATGCCGGCTTAGAATAGCATCACCCCATTTCCTACCCGTGGGTGTCGTAAGAGGCGACTGAGGGACTTGAGGGTTTCAGGTGTATTACAAGTTATAGGCGACAGGTTGACAACCTGTCATTATAGTGATACACGAATCATCTGATAAGGCCTTGTCAGACGTGGCGATAACGACCGTAACGCTCTGCCTACCCCGCAAGGGATAAAGGCGTGATTTGTGTATGTATGTGTATGTAGATCGGCCGTAGTAGCGGAATATGCAACTACGGGGTGTAAGGGACAGCGTCTCAAATACTGATAGGGTGCAAGCAGACCATGAAATTGAACAACTTTCCCCTAGAAACATATGTCAGGAAACGACAAAAAATGTTTGGTTTCCCATAGTAAATGCAGCCAGCTGATCGCGATTTTGTGTGGGAGGTCTGAATATTTTTGTCCTTTCCTTACATATGTGCCTAGGGGAAGTTTGTTCAGATTCAAGGTCTGCTTGCACCCTATCAGTATTCGGGACGCTGTCCCTAACACCCTATACAGCTCGATTTGATGATTCTCTTAGCTAAAATAAGTGCTGTAATTTTCAGTTGGACAGGCCTCTATAAGAATAGGAGATGATCAAAATTTGTCAAAATTATATTTAGATTACAATATCGATCATTTGGTCTATTCTGTGGGTAAAACAAACCAAATCTTGCTGGAAATAGAACCCGAAACTTTCGATAGCAAATCTCTAACTACTCGACCATACCGTATGAGTTATCAAGAACGGACACCGTTAACTCCTAAACCACGCAACGGATATTGATGCAGAATTTCAAAAAAATAGATAGTGTGATTGTGGTGTGATTCAAGTAATTTGGGACGAGCCGGTCTGTAAAGCAGCCTTTAAAAGCCTGATAGAGGCAGCGTCAGGTGTTGATGTAGCACGCTTAAAGGCCGCTTCCTGTCCTGAGTCAGGGGCCTGGCTCCATGCTCTACCTTCTCCACACCTGGGTACTATTCTGGACAATAGTTCCCTGAGAGTGGCGGCTGCCCTAAGACTTGGGTGCAATGTATGCGAGCCGCATATTTGCAAATGCGGCGCCCCGGTGGATACTAAAGCCCATCACGGGCTGACCTGCAACAAGAGTGCAGGGAGATTTCCCCGGCACCATATGCTCAATGAAATCATCCGCCGAGCTCTAGTATCCGCCTTGCACCCTCGAACCCCCGGGGCTAAGCCGCGCTGACGGGAAGCGACCTGACGGGCTCACACTTGTGCCATGGGAAAAAGGCCGGTGCCTCGTTTGGGATGCAACCTGTGTCAGCACTTTTGCCGCATCCCACCTACCGCGCTCCATCCGCGAGGCCCGATCGGCAGCTGAATGGGCGGCCTCCCAAAAACGGCAAAAATACGCAAACCTCCTTGGGCAATATAATTTTTTGCCCTTCGCGGTGGAGGTGACCGGTGCCTGGGGTGCAGAGGCTCGGGCGTTCGTCACTGAATTAGGGAGGCGCATCCGCCGATCAGAACCCCGTACCGAGTCATACCTGGTGCAGCACATATCGTTAGCGATCCAACGAGGAAATGCCGCCTGCGTGTTGAACACATTTCCACCAGGCACGACCCGAGGCGGCCTTTTTGACGATTAATCTTAGTGCAAGAAGAAGAAGTTTCTAAGTCCAAAAAAATAATTAAACATGCCAACTACATTTATTTTTTAAACCTGCTACTTTCGTCAATTTAATAATCTACATTCAGCGAAAAGCTCGTGAGGCGAATGGATACGATATGTCAAAAATAAAAGTATGGAGTTGAAGGTTCATATAAATAAATAAATAAAATTAATAAATATTCTGGACAATTCACATAGCGCCATCTAGCCCCAAACTAAGCAAAGCTTGTAGTATGGGAACTACATAGCTGATACTAATACATAAATACTGTTTTTTTTGTAAATAAATACATATTATACATAGAAAACACCCAGACTCAACACAAACATTTGAAAATTGACTTAACAAATATTTGTGTCCGGTGGGGATCGAACCCACGACCCTCGGCGTAGAAGGCAGGCATACTATCCGCTACGCCATCGGGACAGTCAAATATGTATAAAAAAATACCAAGAAAACGTCTTATTCTTTCGACAAAATAATTAGAAACAGGGAGAATCACTAGTACATACATACATACACACATCACGCCTTTATCCCTTGCGGAGTAGGTAGAGCGTTAACGATCGTAAAATTACGGTCGTTATCGAAACGTCTGACTAGTATTGAGGTCCTCTTCAGATGATTCGTGTATCACTGTAGTGACAGGTTGTCAGCCTGTCGTCTAAAGTTGTAATACGTGGTAATGTAATACACATGAAACCCTCGAGTCCCTTAGTTGCCTGTTACAATACCCGCGGGAAGAATAGGGGTGATGCTATTCTATGCCGGCATCACACGGCAAATAAAATAATCAAATTGTAAACATACATCCTGGCAGGTCGTTGCCTTAAATAAAAGTTGCAAAAAACTAGAAAAAACCCAGATATTTCACGCTACTCGAACATGTTACAAACTTTGACTACTAATTTAGACATGGTTCTATCTTGCTACCCGTAATTTACACAGATGTAGATAGTACACACGCAAAGGTTTTTAAATAGTTCATTCCAACGTAGAAAATAAGATAATTATTCAGAAATTTTCCTTTCAAAGTCACACTTGGCAGATGATTGGAAAAAGGTGTTTTGAGAAAGTAAAAAAAGTTTGATACCCCGCAAAATAGATGGCGTTGCAGACAGTAAAATTTATAGTTACAACCAGTGCCCCATTATTCGAAACTACAGGCCACAATTCTACAGGTGTAATTCAATGTACATTGCGTAGCGGGTCAATAATCCTGGTTTTACAGTGTCCGACCGGCTACGCAATGTACATCGAATTTCACATGTAGAATTGTAGCCTGTAGTTTCGTTGCATAGGCCACAGATATACTTGTGTAAAGGTTGCATAGATGCCAGATGCGCACGCGCAGACAGTGTCATCAACATGGAAAGGAACCGAGTTCACGACACATATCATTTGGCATATCACGACGCGACCGGCAACAAACTTGCGGCAATACTATACTACTACAAATTACTAAATATTAGCTCTATAGGTTCAACCTTTACAAGAAATATGACATATTTACATACATACATACATATATCACGCCTTTATCCCTTGCGAGGTAAGCACAGCGTTTAACGGCCGTAAGAATACGGTCGCTATCGGCACGTCTGACATTTTTGAGGGTTGTTTTCCAAGGTTGTTTCAGGAAACATGTGTATCAAATTGTAGTACACCATTACCCCGAGTCCCTTAGTCGCCTCTTACGACATCCGCGGGAAGGATGTGGGGTGATGCTATTCTAAGCCGGCATCACACGGCACCTGTTTGTAACTGCAAATTTTATGTCGTAAAATGCGAGTAAAGGATATTAATTATTTAGGTTTGCTGTCAACGCAACATCTTGCTCTGCACTCGCTAATCGTGGTATGGGAACACCCCTCGAAAGGGGGAGGCCTATGTCCAACAGTGGACTGTTGTAGTAGCAGTAGTGTTTTTTCCTCACAAACAAAAGTCTTGAATTTATTTTATTCATAGTTATAAATTTAACGGGTTCTTACCGACAAATTCTTTTTAATAAGCAACCAAGACAGTTTAAATTTGTAGAATTGGATTTATGATACACCGCCTCCCAATTTATATCTGTGTACCTAATCTTCGCAACTACAAATTGCATAGGCGGATCGCACACTTGACGCACGACGGACCGCTAAAATATAGCAGCGGTCTGTCAGATCCATACTAGAATCGTCACTCCCCATACTAAAACCGCACTCGACGGACGGCACTGCGATAGCGCTGCGTCAACAGCGCAGCGGTTGAGCAGTTTAGTGTGGGGATTGACATTTCTAGTATGGATCTGACAGACCGCTGCGATGTTTTAGCGCTCCGTCGTGCGTTAAGCGTGCGATCCGCCATACAACTACGTAATAGCAAACTGAAAATACAGAAGCTAGATTTACCAATTTAAAAAGTCTACCTAAGAAAAGTATAAAAACATGAACTCACCTGAAACTTATAGATACAGCGTCGGCACCCTCTTCTGCGCTCCCAACGACAGTTTATTCCCGAGTTTCTTGTAGTTTTCATTTTTAGACCTAGATTTTGGTTTCTCGTTCGTCTCCACTGGACACCCTTTCAGCTCCCACACAAGGTTTGTTAAAGACTTCGGCCGGCTCAGCTTCCTTGACCTTTTCTCTGGTAACTTCGGCCCGTTGCCAGAATCTCCCGATGTTCTGCCACCAGAATGGCTCGAGTCCAATGTCCCATCGAGTTCCATTGCTTGGTGGATGTTGGACAAGCTTTTATACCGAATGTTGAAGATTGGGGAGTCTCCCTTCAATGGCCTGACTGGACTAGCAATCGGACTAGGCGCCTCTTTCGTTGGCGAGTTGCTTTTCTGACGGAATACCATTCTACTTTTGTTGTTATTCACACTATTCTTAATATAAAGTTTGGGCAGATTCGCTGCTGCTGGTGCTATGGAGCATTTCTCTTTGTAAACCGTTACTGGTACTTCTTTCGGAGTAAGAGTAGATTTTCTTGTTCGTTTTTCAGCTTTAGGGACGTTTAGTGATTTCTTTGTTGGTATGGTTTCGATAGGAGGTGGTTCTGGTTTGATTTCTGTTATAAGCGGCATATGTATTGGAGTTGGCGCTGGAGACGAAGGTGCCGATTCATGTCTAGGACTTGGCTCATTAGAATACGACGCTTTGAGGTTCTTAGGAAGTGGTGCGAATCCTCTGACGTAGTCATAAATTTGGTCGATCTCGTCGTATTCATCCGGCACACTACTTTCGTCTCTATGGCTGCTGTAAATATGATTATGGCGTGATAGATGTTTGTGTTGATTGGCTGTATCTGACGAAGCACTTCTTCTAAGGAAGTAACCAGTTTTGACTAAAGGTGGAGCATGTAAAGGAGCACTGAGTAATCTCTTAGGATCTCCCAATTTTCCATCTAAAACGTGTATTCTGTCAACTACATCTATTAGAAGGCGATTACATTTCTCTACTAGCCTGGAGAACTCCATGAAGTTTTTGATGTGATCCTCGTTTTTGCACTTCTGCATTTTTAAAGGAGCGGCTAAAGGTAGTGCTATCAAGGCATTACCTTCTTTCTGTAATGGCAACGCAAAGACGTGTTCTTCTTCAAACATGGACAGCAGTCTTAATTCTGGGACAAAATGGCTTGCGCTTTTTAGGCCCCTGGGAGGAGTTCCATGAACCAATCTCACTGTGATAGGCAGTCGTTTTGTAAGTAAGGTTTTCGCTGTATGAACTCCACTGATGTTCTCTTCCTTGGCGATAGCAGAAAACTTTCCTCTTTGATCCAGGCTTAGCAGAATCATATCTCCTTTCGAATCCGTACATTTGAGATATTTATTTTTTCCTAGAAAAGCTTCACCTCTAGGCATGATGACTTCGCCTGCTGGAAGGTTTCTCGCTCCATCAGCCGTTATGTTTCCATCTAGATCTGTTTTTGCGCAGATGACTCTGATAGGTTCTCTGACTAAACACCCATCATCCAGCTTCCTCCTCGCTAGATCCGCGACTGATTCTATACATCTGACTGCTCGTCCCTCTTCGCTTAGCAGTTCAAAGTATCCCGTATAAGAATCTGGTATAGCGATTCTCGGTCCAATACTGACCATGCGTCTTCCTTCTTTCAATTTAATGGCCTGAGCAATGATCTTCTTCTTTTTGCCGGCTGATACGAGCAAGGCTGTGCTTTGAAGGCCAGGGCTGGGTAAGCTTGGTACTCCAAGGCCGCCATACTGCCCTTTGATGATCTTGGCGACCGTGGGCAGCCGCTGCTTGGGCGCGAACTCCCGGAGATAGTGGCCCTCATCAGACCAGCGTGCTGCCGCCACCACGACTTGGCCGTCCGTGGCTGCCATGGCTTCACATCTGAAACAATGGAAATATTCTGTTAATATTGAGTCAAAGTCAAATTATTTATTCAAAGTAGTAAATCTTACATTTAGCTTTTTGATGGTCAAGTATTAGTTATAATTTTTTTATGAAGCTAGTGTAAACGCGGCTCAGGTGGACTAAAAACTTTAAACTAGCCCCTAAAGCACTGCCTCGGGGCTGGACAAGCTAACAAAAAGAGAAAAACGAAGAAAAAAATCGTGGTAGTAGTATCTAACGACGGATTATTCCAAACGCTAAGTTCTATAGGTCAAACTAAACGACTTTCAGGATTTCAAGATTCCAATAGTATGTTTTCAACTACGTTTTCAAGTAGATTCACCATTACAACGTATACTTGAATGTCAGTAAGTTACAATATAATACTGTCAAGGGACATAGGTCAAAATAAAACAACATCCGCATTTTTACTCATTTTCTTTATTATGTTACGGCTGACTAATATTTGAGGATCATTTTATATAAATCACGTGTGATTATAGTGACAGGCTGTCAGCCTAGTCTTTTATTCGCCTCTTACGACACCCGCGGCAAGGAATTGGAATGATTTTGATTCTATGCTGCTAAATTCTGCAATTTCTATTGATTTTAAATACTCCTACTCATTATTTGTAGACTTGATTGTCAACCAACAGATTGTCAGTTGTTTAGAAACAAGAAAATTCTATAAGAAAACTAAATCCAAGACCATAAAAGTGCAGGCAGATCAGTAAGATCCAATTTATAGTACTAATAATAAAATAAAACGAGCATCCTTTGCTCATCGAAGCGTAATTGATATTTTAAGACCCTCGAGCTTGGACCTTAAGGCGTCAGGTTACCATGGGAACGGGAAGGCGTTGCTTTTTTCGCAGGATGAGGCACCGGTCCGCCCGTTATACAGCCAGGGCAAGGCGTCGCCATCTGTGTGGCGCTGGGAGAACTTGTTTTAGAAAAACGATGTAAAGTTGTGATGGGATTATGGTTTTGTTGCAATGGGTGTTTTTATGCTTAAAATAAGAAAAAGGCGGATGGTACACTTGATGCAGGAGGGAGCGCTAAAATATCGCAGCGGTCTGTCAGATCCATATTAGAAACGACACTCCCCACACTCAAACCGCACTTGACGACACTGCGATAGCGCTGCGATGACAGCGTTTGAGTGGTTTTAGTATGGGGATTGACATTTCTAGTGTGGATCTGACAGACCGCTGCGATATTTTTGCGCTCCGTCGTGCGTCAAGTGTGCGATCCACCGAAGGTGTTTTGATAGCTAAGCTCTTAATTTTACTTGAATTGAAAATTAATACAAAGTGTATTTGTCGTGTGATCCCGATTTAAAATAGCATCAACCCATTCCACTCGTGGGTGTCATAAAAAGAGCTGTCACTTTCCATCAAAAAGGTTTCGAAAGAGTTTTAGGACAAGTCATATTTTCTACGCTAAAAAGTTTCGTACTCCTTTTGAACCTTGTCTAAACTAACGGACAATCATCGACAAGAAAAACTAACTGTTAGTGCTAAAAGCACACAATCTAGCCAATTTAGCTATTATCACACAAAAATGGGCCGTGAAATCTTTTAAAATTCGAACATTGTCTGAAACTGGCACACCTTTGTCGATTATCTTTGCCTTTGTTAATTATCTTTTTAAAAAGTTAAAAGTCGCTTCCGATTTCAAATTGTTTTTCGTCAACGGTCACTCTACCGATGTTTTAAATTTGGAACGATCTTATTGCGTGTGAATAGGGTTGGCAATGGTCTGGTTTCGTGTTTTTGAGGCGTAAGAATGAATGGTGATAGTAAATTCTCAATGAATGAACGATTTTGTCTCGCTCTAGTTGTGTCCAAACCGTTCACGGTCGTGTGTGCCTAATCGGGTCCGGAGTTCTAAGGATTGGGGCTTGACTGGGGCTGAATCATCATTCTCCTTGCTTTATCCCGTTTTCTGTCGGGGTCAGAGCGAATACCATCTGACCTCTGCAACTGGAAGGCTAACCTGGCCCGCATCCTAGGATATCATCTGAATTTAAATTTTAATTGAATGTTGGTTTCATCACGATGTTTATCAGAGGCTAAGTAAATAAGTTTTTCGTTTTTGCCGGCTTAGAATAGCATCACCCCACATCCTTCCCGCGGGTGTCGTAAGAGGCGACTAAGGGACTCGAGAGTATTGGTGTATTACAATTTTATTACAATTTTTAGGCGACAGGCTGACAACCTGTTACTATAGTGATACACATGTTTTCCGAAACAACCTTGGAAAAAAATCCTCAAAAATGTCAGACGTGGCGATAGCGACCGTATTCTTACGGCTGTTAACGCTCTGCCTACCCCGCAAGGGCTATCCCTTTCTATAGGCGTGATATATGTATGTATGTATGTTGTAAAACAAAACGTGTGCTACGAAGTCTTGGTAAGAAGTGCACCTGCCGTAGATCCCCGTTGCTGTCTATGGTTACTTAGACGGCAGTTGTAATACAACTATTTGTCAGAAGTCTTCTACTTGTATTGTGGTGTAGTGGGCGGTTGGAAAATTCTGCCACTCTGATGAATGAGGTCTGAGATAAGACTGGTTGGCTAAATGTGCACTAAACCTGAACTCTAATAAATTATTCCTAATCTCACATCTGAAAATCCTCTAATTAATTTAAAGACTACCTACTTGTAATACATACATACATATATCACGCCTTTATCCCTTGTGGGGTAGGCAGAGCGTTAACAGCCGTAAGAATACGGTCGCTATCGCCATGTCTGACATTTTTGAGGATTGTTTTTCAAGGTGGTTCCAGTAAACATGTGTATCACTATAGTAACAGGTGGACAGCCTGTCGCCTAAAAATTCTAATACACTAATACTCTCGAGTCCCTTAGTCGCCTCTTACGACACCCGCGGGAAGGATGTGGGGTGATGCTATTCTAAGCCGGCATCACACGGCACACCTATAATTCCTCACCTCGCATCTGAAAATCCTCTAATTACTCTAAAGGCCTACTTGTAATTAACTACAAAAACGCACCAAAAACGGTAATTGTTGCCGTATTACCGTAGTGTGGTAACCGCACCGTTAGTCTGCGTAAGTCTGTAAATGTTACGGTAATTTTCGTTGATCGCGTGTAATTTATATATAAGGTGTAAAAATATTAGCTGCAAATATTATAAGGGGTGAATCAGACTATAAAACTGAACAACTTTCTCTAAGGAAATATGAGAATTATTTTTGGACCCTCCATACAAATTGACTTAGTCGGTCGGTAGTTTTGTATGGGAGGACCAAATTTTTTTTTTCATATTTTGACCTATGGTCCTTGGTTAAAGTTGTTCAGTTTCATAGGCTGATTCACTCCTTAAAATAATTGCATTTAATATTTTTACACCATGTATATTTATTTTTACAAAAATTGCCTTCCTTTTTTACAAGACTGTCCGAACAAAACATAAGTGCTATGTTCGGAACAACCGCTTGGATTTTATTTTCGTGCATCACCTGAGGCGACTATGATTCGAAGGTATTGTGTGTTTTTTAGGCAATGAAGATGCCGGCTTTGAATAGCATCACCCCACATCCTTCCCGTGGGTGTCGTAAGAGGCGACTAAGGGACTCGAGGGGACAACCTGTCACTATAGTGATACACATGTTTTCTGAAACAACCTTGGAAAACAATCCTCAAAAATGTCTGACGTGGCGATAGCGACGTTTTATTAAGGCCGTTAACGCTCTGCCTACCCCGCAAGGGATAAAGGAGTGATATAAGTATGTATCTATGTTAGGCAATGAACTGGCAATCTGTCACTAGAGTAAAGATACATTATTTTGGAAATTCAGGCACAGTCAAAGGAACAATTTTAACCTATGTTTAGTCAGTAAGAGAAAATAAAGAAATCAAAAAATTGGTATACACATTTTAAGGACCCCTAAACAGCTACCGTAGCAGTCAAGAAAATTCCCATGGAAAAGTCTCCTCTCTTGCAAAACGAGCTATCTGGCCAATTTCATCAAAATCAGTCCATTGGACCCACGTTTCGTTATCGTTTAGATCGAGATCAAGTCTTAAACAAACAATGAAACAAAAAAAGTACCGTTTGCCGATCACGAGTTTTGATTCAAGACTTTTTAACCGACTTCGAATAATAAGCTAGGTTATTTTGATTCATGAGGGTATCAATTCGATCGAAAGTATTGCAAACATTCAAAAATAATTATGGTTTTGACAGAATAAGTGTATCAGGTCAACATCAAAATTCAATCTGTAAAAACAATTTGCGTATTGTCGATTTTCCGTGTGGTGCCGGCTTTAAATAGTATCACCGCACATCCTTCTGGGCGACTAAAGGTGGTTTTCCACCGGCAGAGCGAGACGAGACGCGGCGTGGCGTGAATTGAAATCGTACAGGCCCTTTTCCACTAAAAATTGGCATTAATTGCAAGCGCGATCACGCGCGAGCTCGCGATTGACATTAATGTCAATCACGAGCTCGCTGTTGTGCATTTGTAGGAATGCAAGTGAACATTCCATATACGCGGATATTTTTTTACACTTTCAATAAATTTCTCGGTGTCTTCCATGTCCATTATTTTACTTTGTTGTTAAAAGTACTGGCTCCGCGTAAAAATAAAATATCAAAAAGTGGGTACTCCATGAAAATAAAAGTGCCGTGCAACCATCTACGTCACGAACCACCTACATACTTTGTGTTGACAGTGACCTCTAGTAGAAATAGCTTGTATCATCTCATTCGCTGTTGAGAAGCATGTTTCTGTTGCAGAGTTAATTTATACTCTATGACGGAAGCAATACGGTTCATTTTTACACAAACTAATATTTAAATTCTAGTCTCGCACATCCTCGTCAATCCTTACCTTTTCCACCGAAGATGCGCTAGGATTGAATTGAAAATTTCCCATACAAATTTCAATTCAATCCTCGTCACGCCTCGTCTCACCTTAAAGGTGGTTTTCCACCGGCAGAGCGAGACGAGGCGTGACGAGGATTGAATTTGAATCGTCATAGAGTATAAATTAACTCTGCAACAGAAACATGCTTCTCAACAGCGAATGAGATGATACAAGCTATTTCTACTAGAGGTCACTGTCAACACAAAGTATGTAGGTGGTTCGTGACGTAGATGGTTGCACGGCACTTTTATTTTCATGGAGTACCCACTTTTTGATATTTTATTTTTACGCGGAGCCAGTACTTTTTACAACAAAGTAAAATAATGGACATGGAAGACACCGAGAAATTTATTGAAAGTGTAAAAAAATATCCGCGTATATGGAATGTTCACTTGCATTCCTACAAATGCACAACAGCGAGCTCGTGATTGACATTAATGTCAATCGCGAGCTCGCGCGTGATCGCGCTTGCAATTAATGCCAATTTTTAGTGGAAAAGGGCCTGTACGATTTCAATTCACGCCACGCCGCGTCTCGTCTCGCTCTGCCGGTGGAAAACCACCTTTAGGGACTCGAGAGTATTGGTGTATTACAAGTTTTAGGCGACAGGCTGACAACCTGTCACTATAGTGATGCACATGTTTTCTGAAACAACCTTAGAAAACAATCCTCAAAAATGTTAGACGTGGCGATAGTGGCCGTATTCTTACGGCCGTTGACGCTCTGCCTACCCCGCAAGGGATGAAGGCGTGATATATGTATGTATTGTCGATAAAATGTGATTCTCAAAATGTAATGTTCCGTCCATTAAAACTCCCATGTTCCGTCTTTCAGAAACCTCTTCTATTGGATCAGTTTTAATACATACATACATACATGTATCACGCCTTTATTCCTTGCGGGGTAGGCAGAGCGTTAACATCCGTAAGAATACGGTCGCTATCGCCACTTGTGATATTTTTGAGGATTGTTTTCCAAGGTTGTTTCAGAAAACTTGTGTATCACTATAGTGAGTTTGGTTGTCAGCTTGTCGCCTAAAAAAAACAAACACCGGGATTTGAATTCACCCATCTATAAACTTAGACATAATAATTAATGTTTATTCTTTTAGGAATCTAAGTACAGTCAATGTTAGGATACAAATAAATCTAAATCTTAATAGTTGAGACAATATCTAAGATCTTAATGTTGACTCATTCGAATACCTTCCTTTAACAAACCAAATAAACCTTAGCCGCCTTCACAAATATGCTGGAGACGTATTTTAGGAACTATGAGTTTGATTTCGTATGCGGAAGTCTTCGACGATTTTTCTGATTGGAGCTCGTATCACACGTTGTACCAAATCACACATACCTACGGTATCGTAATACACATGCACATGTACCCTTGATAGCAGTAATTCGATTATTAGAAAGTGTATTACAATAGGTAAGGCAATTTAACATGGCAACAGAATTCCTTCTTAGGCAACTTTTTATTAAGTCCAGTATGCTACTTCAAATTAGTCGCAAAGTAGTTTTTTGACTATCCATTTGCAGTTGTTTTAAGACCCGGAATAGTATCAATTTGTCGCCGCGTTAAATACATGCCATACAATAACCATTTGATAGCAATATCTCAAACAGACGCAAGTTGACAACACTCGAGGCATTCTTGCGTATACGAAATACATTTCTACTGATTCTAAAATACGCAACAACACGGAAAGGCATAAATATGACAGCGCCAAATTAGGGGTCCCTGGGACAAATGCAGAGATAGTAAATCGTGTGGTTTCTTAGGAGATAGCGGTCCGTCAAGCCGTTCTTGGGGATTGGGGCCACGAGATGTGCGACTAGCGATTTTTGAATGCAAAGACAAATCTAGTTCATCATTTAGCCTTAGGGCCTCTCTCCACTTATCCGGCATCCGTCATTTGCCGGTCCGTCAATTTCCGTATGGATTTAGAGATCTACTCGTATTAGACTACTACATATATGCTTTTCCACTCTTCCGCATCATTTATCGATCCGGGAATTTTCAAACCCAAATTTGGATTCTGACGGTCCGAAGTGACAGACGTACAAAAAGTATGCATAAAAAAAGGTACTCTTTGAACTCTACCATGACGCCATTCTACTGTCCGTCTTTTACTGGATAGGTGAAAAATCGTCACCCGGAATTCGAATATTGTCGGAAGGCTACTTCCGATATCCGGCAGCCGGACCGGATAAGTGGAGGAACGCTGTTATCCCGTTCTCTGTTATCTCGGTTGTCGGTCGTCAACTACTTTAAGTGTCTCGCCTGCTGTTACACAATTTTTGACAGTCAAGTATCTCACTGTGCCGTGTGATGCCGGCTTAGAATAGCATCACCCTATTTCTTTCCCGTGGGTGTCGTAAGAGGCGACTGAGGGACTTGAGGGTTTTAAGTGTATTGCAATTTTAGGCGACAGGCTGACAACCTGTCACTATAGTGATACACGACTTATTTGCAACGACCCTCAAATATTGTCAGACGTGGCGATAAGGAGCGTAATTTTGCGATCGCAAAATTATATGTTATCGCCCTGCCTACCCCGCAAGCGATAAAGGCGTGATATGTGTATGTATGTAAGTATGTCACATCGGTCACTTCATACAGGTCTTCTAAATACGCTGGCTTCCTGGCTCTACGCTCCCCCTTATTGGTCTTGCTATCTGCAGTTACCGTTGCCATCTACCGGCACAATGGAAGCTCTTTCTTTCTTTTCGTGTGGGACACCGAATCGTCCAACGCCCCGATGAACCCTAATGTCAGAATTTTTCAACCGCCTTCTACAACTAGCAGGCTTCTGACATGGTTGTGTAACGACCGCCGTCTGAGTGATCATAGACAGCAACCGGGACCTACGGCTTAACGTGCCATCCGAAACACGGAACCATCTTACGGACAATCGGGTGGTTCAGCCCGCAATGTCCTAACCAGACTGGGAACAAATTCACAAAGTGATAAATATCAACTTGTGATAAATATATGATAGAGGATTGAATTAGAATCAAACTGACGCCCTCTAGATAATAGACCCAAGCTCACCTCGTCAAACTACGTGCCACGAAACTGAACAATTCTCCCCAAGAACGAGTCTGATGTTCAGAATCAAACCGACGACGACCTTTGGTTAACAGTGCTAGAGCACAAACCCAGTGTACCATGAAATGACGTACGCATTTCTTACATAAACGCAACGCATTGTAGTCGGACGTTGACCTCCAAAAACAACGGTTGAGGTTATGTTACGTGCTGGATTATTAGCCGCGTGGTGCTGGCATAGAATAGCATCACCCCATTTCTTTTTGGTGAATGTCTTGTACACAGCATAATGCGGGATCCAACAAATATAAATTATAATTATATACATACTATATAATTACATACATTACGTATGTATGTATAATTATATATGTATATATCAAGCCTTTATCACTTGCGGTGTAGGCAGAGCGCTAACGGCCGCAAGAATAGGGTCGCCATCGCCACGTCTGACATCTTTGAGGATTGTTTTCTAAGGTTGTTTCCAAGAAAACATGTGTAAATAGAAATTATCAAAAAATAAATTTCTTTCCCGTGGATGCTTACAGGGACTGAAAGTTTTTGTGTACCTATCACGGTTTTAGGAGATAGACTGATAAGTGATAACTTGTCGCTTTCTGACAACGTTTTCTGAAACGTCCCTCGAATATTTTGTCAGATGCGACCATAAGACCGCTAAAATATCGCAGTGGTCAGTCTGATCCATGCTTGAATCGTCAATCCCCATACTAAAACTGCACTCGACGGATGACACTACAAAAGCGCTGCGTCAACAGCGGTTGAGCGGTTTTAGTATGGGGATTGACTTTTCTAGTATGGATCTGACAGAACGCTACGATATTTTAGCGGTCCGTCGTGCGTTAAGTGTGGGATCCACCTAAGACGGTCGCCATCCTTGCAATTTTTGAAGATAAAGTTACCTTTAGATAAGTACATATTTACAATTTTAAAGGCTGTAAAAGTGTCAAGGTGTCAACCCTGAATTTTCGTACCACCGACAATAAACTCTTATTGAGAAGGTACACCTCCGTCTGCTGACGACTGTACACGCAGTAAATCTAATACATCTGTATGCGTAACGCAGCGGTTCTCAAACTATTCGCGGGAGCAATCACGTGGGGGTCATTTGTTAAGTGTTATTGAAAAGCAACGTTAGTGTATTACAACTTTTAGGCGACAGGCTGACAACCTGTCATTAAAGTGATATATAAATTATCTGAAACGGCCCTCTATATTTGTCAGACGTGGCGAAAGCGACCGTATTTTTACAGCCGTTAACGCTCTGCCTAGGGTGGGGATGAAGGCGTGATATATGTATGAAAACAATAAAAACAGAACCAAGTTTTAATGCTAACTGCCGCTAGTGACTGTTTGCACATCTCGGTGACAACATAAGGCTAAATAAATTGTTTCTAATGCTCTTGATTGGTGGGTTCATTGCGTTGTTAGACGCCTTGATCACACGAAGAAAAGAAAAGAATATTGTCTTTGTAACAACGTCTATTTTCATTGTCATTTAAGAACTTTTGTAATAAATGCACACAAAGCGAATCGTAAACTGAAACGATTTCATAATAAAATTCCTTAGGTATGACCCAATTGACAATATACTTAGAACGTTTAATGAATGTGGTCGAATGACTCACAAAGTCCTTTATCTATTATATTATTGCCTTGTACCCTAACGCCGCCATCTTTTTTTTGTCTTTGGTTCCCGTCATGGCTGCGGCCCCGTCTATATTAATGAAATTCTCTTATTTTATTTTGTTATAAGTTTTACGTGTGAATCACTTGATGTTCAGGTTTATTTGGCGATCCAATAAAACGCAACATTGAAGCATACCAGTATTTATTTTCTACACTGTGTCCATCTTACGCGTGACTTTGCACCACGCTCTGCTAGAAGAAAATCCACATATTGACTGTACCGATGGCGTAGTGGATAGTACTCCTGCCTTCTACGCCGAGGGTCGTGGGTTGGATCCCCACCGGACACAAATATTTGTTAAGTAAAATTTTCAAATATCTGTGTTGAGTCTGGGTGTCTTCTATGTATAATATGTATTCATTTACAAAAAAAGTATATAAGTATTAGTATCAGCTATCTAGTTCCCATAGTACTAGCTTTGCTTAGTTTGGGGCTAGATGGTGCTGTGTGATTTGTCCAGGATATTTATTATTTATTAACTACACGCCCCCAGAAACAAATCAAACAGCGTCTTTAGTTTGGGAACCGCTGTCGTAACGGTGCTAGGCACGTGGACGTATAGCCTCATTTGCATATTGGTCTTTATTTATTTTGATATTTATTGTACTCCTCACTGCGGGTGTCAACAAATAGATTGCTTGTCTATTCCGGACAATTGTATAGTATTTTAAATCAAGCTTTTATGCTTTGTGTGTACATTTACCGTGTGATGCCGGCATAGAATAGCATCACCCCATTTCTTCCCGCGGGTGTTGTAAAAGGCAACTAAGGGACTCGAGGGTTTCATTCATGTGTATTACGTTTTTAGGCGACAGGCTGACAACCTGTCACTACAATGATACACGAATCATCTGAAAAGACCCTCAGTACCTGTCAGACGTGGCGATAACGACCGTAATTTTGCGATCGTTAACGCTCTGCCTACCCCGCAAGGGGTATAGGCGTGATATGTGTTATGTTTGTTTGATTATGCTTTGTGTGTTTTTACTCACGTACATTTACCGACTGCTCTTACGGTGAAGGAAAAACATCATCGTGATGAAACCCACATTCAAATGAAATTTGAAATAAGATGATATTTGAATGTGACTTAACCTAGGATTAGGGCCAGGTTAGCCTTCGGCTTGCAGAGGTCAGATGGCAGTCGCACTGTGTAAAAACTTGGTTCCATGTCAACTCCCCTAGGTTAAGTAGCCGACCCCGACAGAGAAAGCGATAAGTCAAGGAGAATGATGTTGCTTTGTGATAGGCAGAAAGAGTGTGTAAAAGCAGTGTAGGTAAGACTGACTTTGTGTTTTTTTCAAAGACCGCTGACGCTCTGACTACCTTGCAAGTAATGGGGGATGTCGACTTTTTATTTCTTTAAACAAGAAGATTTATTATGCAAGTTGAGAGCAGTCAGTCTGCTGGTTTTTGAACTAGGCGGATCGCAAAATTGACGCACGACGCAGCGGTCTTGACAAGCGGTCTGTCAGATCCATACTAGAAATGTCAATCCTGATACTAAAACCGCTCAACCGCTGTCATCGCCGCGCTATCCTAGTTTCGTCCGTCGAGTGCGGTTTTAGTATGGGGATTGACGTTTCTAGTATGGATCTGACAGACCGCTACGATATTTTAGCGGTCCGTCGTGCGTCAAGTGCGATCCGCCTAATGAATCATTTACTTGTTTTCTATCAATATGTATGTAGACTCCGTTTTCCTTCCATCCTGATAATACATACACACACATACACATATTACGCCTTTACCCCTTGCGGGGTGGGCAGAGCGTTAACGGCAACAAGAATACGGTCGCTATCGCCACGTCTGACATTTTTAAGGATTGTTTTCCAAGGTTGTTTAAGAAAACATGTTTATCACTATACTGACAGGTTGTCAGCCTGTCGCCTAAAAATTGTAATACCTACTCTAATACTCTCGAGTCCCTTAGTCGCCTCTTACGACACCCGCGGGAAGGATGTGGGGTGATGCTATTCTAAGCCGGCATCACACGGGAAATCCTGATAATTCATGTCCTCATTTCTGAGCAAGTGATAAAATGAAATAAAAGGTTTTCGGGTGAATGTCCTGTAAGTTGTCAGCGAGACCTAATTCCAGCAACTGTTGTTTTATGTATGAGCGCTTTTGGGCTTAATCGCGGATGTGACCTGACAATGGAATACGAACTGACTTGGTCAGTGCGACCAGTGCATTGAAACTAAGGGCTACAAGTCTACAGGTAAAATTCGAACTACATTGCGTAGCCGATGGGACATTATAAAACCAGGATTTTTGATCCGCTACGCAACGTACATATCATTTCACCTGTGGACTTGTAGCCTGTGGTTTCGAAAAACGGGGCACAGGTCATAAAATGAGGAACTATCTTCGGAAGACCGTATATTT
Organism: Keiferia lycopersicella; assembly: GCA_029255805.1. Taxonomy (NCBI): domain Eukaryota; kingdom Metazoa; phylum Arthropoda; class Insecta; order Lepidoptera; family Gelechiidae; genus Keiferia; species Keiferia lycopersicella. Next base: position 9,197,313 of record JARACZ010000020.1, on the reverse strand, counting down.
TGAAGGGTCCAACATCATTCTCTTAATATTTCTCTTGTGTCGCAGCCATTAGAAAAAATCTGAATTTTTCTTCTCTTGTATATTACTGCCGTGTGATGCCGGCTTAGAATAGCATCACCCCACATCCTTTCGCGCGGGTTTTGTAACAGGCGACTAAGGGACTAATACCCTTGGTATTACAATTTTTACGCGACAGGCTGACAAACCTGTCACTATGGTGATACACATGTTTTCTGAAACAACCTTGGAAAACAATCCTCAAAAATGTAAGACGTGGCGACAGCGACTGTATTCTTACGGCCGTTAACGTTCTGCCTACCCCGCAAGGGATAAAGGCGTGATATATATATTCTAAAACCGCTCACCCGCTGTAGCAGTGTCATCCGGCGAGTGCGGTTTTAGTATAGGGAGTGACGTTTCTAGTATGGATCTGACAGACCGCTGCAATATTTTTCCGCCAATCACGAATCTGGTGATCGTTGGCGGCAACGTCGGTTTCCACGTTCTGACAAGATCAGACGGTTTGTCGTTAATTATAATATAGTCAGCCACGTTTTTTGGGTCAACCCTGCGCGTTACTTTGTAGTCACACCGCCTGAAGAATACTAATGACTGAATTGAGTCCAAAGGATTCTGTCGAACTCAGAATTGAGGCCAAGAGATTGAAGTGATGTAAGTTTTAATCTTTGTATGCCGGCTTAAAATAGCATCACCCCATTTCTTTACCATGGGTGTCGCAGAAACGGACTAAGGGAGTCGAGGGTTTCGTGTGTATTGCAATTTTAGGCGACAGGCTGACAACCTGTCACTATAGTGATACGCATGTTTTCTGAAAAAACCTTGGAAAACAATCCTCAAAAATGTCAGACGTGGTGATAGCGACCGTATTCTTACGGCCGTTAACGCTCTGGCTACCCTGCAAGGGATAAAGGCGTGATATATGTATGTATGTATGTGTGTATGCCTCGGCGGAGCGCACACTTGACGCACGACTGAGCGCAAAAATATCGTAGCGGTCTGTCAGATCCATACTAGAAACGTCACTCCACATACTAAAACTGTTTAATGGCTGTCATCGCAGCGCTGTCGCAGTGTCGCCCACGAGTGCGGTTTTATTATGGAGAGTGACGTTTCTAGTATGGATCTGACTGACCGCTGAGATATTTTTGCGCTCCGTCGTGCGTCAGGTATGCGCTCCGCCAGTATCGTGCACTGCGCTCGCCAATTCGTTTCACAGCGTGTATGTTTTACTCGAGTAGATTTGCGTCAAAACCCACATCATCTCGGTACTCGGTAGCGTTTACGTTTACCGAACATAACCTAGAAATCAACCCTAAAAAAACCAAAATTATCCAATTTCGACCATCACAGAAGCAAGCACTTAACTTAAATCTAACTATCGAAAATAATACTATCGAAGAAGTATCTGAAGTCGACTTATTAGGTGTAAAAATTGACTCACACATAAACTGGAAAGCGCACATACAAAAAGTCAAATCACGACTATCACAGTTTACTTACGCATTAAGTGTTACAAAAATAAATACAAACACTGATACCGCGCTCACTTTGTACTACGGTCACGCCTACTCCTGGCTCCGATATTCTATAATTCTTTGGGGCGAAAGTACAAACGTCCAGGAACTGTTCATCTTACAAAAGAAATGTATTCGCATTATTTTCAATATACGGCCTAGAAATAGTTGCAAACCATATTTTCAAAAGTATCAACTACTTACGCTTCCATGTATATATATTTTAGAGGTGGGATTATTTGTCAGGAAATACATGTATTTATTCAAAAAAGTAAAAGATGTCCATAGTCGTAACGTGCGCCGCAAAAATGAACTTGCGTTACTGCCAAGTAGGATGGAGATGTTTAGAAAAAGCCCATTAAATAGATTTATAAAATTATACAATAAAATACCCGAAAGCATAAAGTCTGAGGAGAAGGATACACTTTTCAAAAAAAGACTAAAGTTATTATTACTTGCAAATTGTTATTACTCGGTGAACGAATTTATGGCTAGCAAATTGTGAAACACTTACCTTTTCAAATATGTCTATTTTCGCTAGTAGCTAATTCAATTTAATATAATAATGCATGTTATAGGTAAGGTAAATTGTGATAATGATTGAATTAAAAATATTATTGACATAGGCTAGTAATACTGTTAGAAACATAAGTAGGTACTTTATTTCGTATTATTATATACTGACAAATTATTGTATTGAAATAAAACCTGCATGAATAGGCATTTATAGATAAATTATAAGCCCTCTGGCTCAGTATTGCGATACCCCGACGGGGTGTCACATATAATTAACATACCATCTGTTTACCTACTCTTTTTAAGAATGTACATTATTATTTGTGACAATGCAATCAATAAATGAATTATGAATTATGAATTTACAAAACAATTAGGCCGACTGGCTCCTGAGGTTGAGGTACCGCTAGCAGCCGACAATGAACTCGCATTAGAGTTCGGCTCAATCAATTGCCGGTCCTGGGGTATGGTGTAAACCATAAGCTAGTAAAAGGTGTGATGCTTAGAATAGCATCACCCCACATCCTTCCCGCGGGTGTCGTAAGAAGCGACTAAGGGACTGAGAGTATTGGGGTTTAACAATTTTTAGGCGACAGGCTGACAACCTGTTACTATAGTGATACACATGTTTTCTGAAACAACCTTGGAAAACAATCCTCAAAAATTACAGACGTGGCGATAGCGACCGTATTCTTACGGCCGTTAACGCTCTGCCTACCCCGTCAGGTATATAAGCCTGATGTGTGTGTGTGTGTGTCGTCGGACGACGCGGTGTCCAGACAGAGAAGCTCGTAGGTTCGAATACTGGTTGGTTTATACGCATTTCGCTTTTCAGAAGTGTAAATCGTTTCAATTGGATGTCGATTGGATCTCACACACACAAATCACGCCTTTATCCCTTGCCGGGTAGGCAGAACGTTAACAATCATAAAATTACGTTCATTATCGCCACGTCTGACAAGTATTGAGGGCCGTTTCAGATGATTAGTGTATTACTGTAGTGACAGGTTGTCGGCCTGTCGCCTAAAGTTGTAATACATGGTAATACACATGAAACCTTCGAGTCCCTTAGTTGCCTCTTACAATACCTGCGGGAGGAAAGGGGTGATGCTATTCTATGCCGGCATCACACGGAAGTATGGAAATTACAGTGGCAGTGAGTCTCGAAGGCGTTACCATGACAAATACACATACATGCACATATCATGCCTTTATCCCTTGCGGGTTAGGCAGAGCGATAATGGCCGAAGGCAAGAATACGGTCGCTATCGCCACGTCTGACAAATATAATGGGTAATTGATGATTTGTGTATCACTACAGTGACAGTTATAAAACACATGAAACATAAAGCCCTCGAATCCCTAAGTCGCCTCTTACGACACCTACGGGAAAGAATTGGGGTGATGCAGGATGCTATTCTAAGCCGGCATCACACGGCAATGACAAAAACCGCCACAAGCTTACAACTTGCGCCACACAGATGCGCTGATCCAGGAAGAAATTAAACTCTTGCGCAGGTATTCAACAGAATGACATGGGTGCCACTTGCGTTTACTTGTAATTATTGCCGTTTACACTACGAAGCTGGGTCTAATAGCATCACCCTAATTAGGCGCATCGCACACTTAACGCACGACGGACCGCTAAAATATCGCAGCGGTCTCTCCGATCCATACTAGAAACGTCGCTCCCCATACTAAAACCGCACTCGAAGGACGACTCTGCGATAGCGCTGCGTCCACAACGGTTGAGCGGTTTTAGTATGGGGAGTGACGTTTCTAGTATGGATCTGACAGACTGCTGCGATATTTTAGCGGTCCGTCGTGCGTCAAGTGTGTTCCTCGCCTAATTATACTTGTGGGTGCCGTAAAAGGTGATGGGATTAATCCAGGAAAATGGCAGCAGCGTACTCTGTTAAATTAGGTCCTAGCTTGCACTGCGCTCACTAATCCGCTTGCCAAGCGTAATAAAGGCTGTATTTATACGCCACGACTGACACATATTTATTACAGAAATATGATATATCACTATATTGACAGGTTGTCAGCCTGTCGCCTAAAATTGTAACGCATTAATAGTCACAACAGTTGTTTAGTCACCTTTACGACACCCGCGTAAAAGTAGGGTGATGCTTATTTGACATAATACGGCAATATTAATCTTTATTCGTATCGTAAAATGCGACTAAGGGATGAATCCAGCAGCATTCCCTTGTACTGCGCTCGCCAATCCGCTTGCCAAGCGTGGTGAGTATGGCATATACAGAGTGTAAGAGACGGTGTAACGAAAACTTTGCAGGCGTCATCAGACCATGAAACTGAACAACTTTCCCCTAGAGATATATGTCAGGAAACGTCAAAAAATTTTTGGTTTCCTATAGTAAATGCAGTCAGCTGATCGCGATTTTGTATGGGAGGTCGAATTTTTTTTGCATTTCCTGATATATGTTCCTAGGGGAAAGTTGTTCAGTTTCATGGTCTCCTTGCACCCTATTAGTATTCGGGACGTTGCCCTAACACCCTGTACACCTAGGGAGCCCACTGTCCAGCAGTGGACTGTCATGGCTGTTGTAGTACTTACGGTACCTTTCTACCTACTTGTAGTTTCTCAAAATGGCAAAACGGGAACCGAACCCCGAATACTCGGCACAAGTTCCTCGTTCAACCGTCTCTTAATTACTTCCCAGCAAATTCTTCGAATTAATTATGCCTTAATGGTTTTGGTTAATTAATTAATTGCTTTACCTTTACAATCAGGAGTTTATCCCTTGCGGGGTAGCCAGAGCGCTAACAGCAGTAAAAATACGGTCACCTACGCCACGTCTGACGAATATGTGTAGTATGTAGTGACAGGTTGATCTTTTGATAAGAACATTTTATTATTATACTATTGGCCTGCTCAGCGTCTGCGCCCGCGCCCGTTGTAACTCATTTTCCCGTGGGAATTAGTTCTTTTCCCGGTTAGTATTATAACACTAGCTGTATCCTTGTTTTACCACTTTAGGAGTTAAATTTTGAAAAATCCTTTCTTATTGCTTGCCTACGTTGCTCACAGAATACGCATGCCAAATTTCACGCTTCTAGTCTCAAGAGTTTGGCCTGTGTGTTGATCTATAACCAATCAGTTTTGCCTTTTATATAAGGTCCCAATTTATTAAGCACAAATATTTTAAAGGCATGTTCAGAAATATTGTTACAGATGTTTTATGTAAAAACTAAAAGAAAATACACGCTAGTTTTCAAAATAAACGCCAAAAACATTTTCACCAAGATAAAAAAAGCGAACGACCTGTAGCGTAGTCCACGCATTAAGATATAAACTTTTCTCTTGAATCACTCTATCTATAAGGTGTAAAAATATTTTAAAGGATGAATCAGCCCATGAAACTGAACAACATTCCCAAAGAAACTAGGGTTGAAATAAGAAAAAAAAAATTTACCTCCCAGAGAAATAGACATAGTCGGCTGGTACCTTTTGTATGGGATGTCCAAAATTTTTTTTTTCGTATTTCGACCTATGTTCCTTGGGGAAAGTTGTGCAGTTTCATGGGCTGGTTCACGCCATAAAATATTTGTAGCAATTTTTTTTACACCCTGTATATAAAAAAACTGCTACAGCTATTAAAGAACCGTATGCTTGTTAGCAACTTAATTAATAAAAAAAAAAAATTCAGACGTTAATTTGATCAGCAAGGAGTAGACGTTTTTGAACCAGTAAATTTTTTGTTTGTATTTATTTTACCGCTACATTGACCTTAAAAACGTTATTACGTAAAAGGCGGGTCGCACACTTGACGCACAACGGAGCACTAAAACATCGCCGGTCTGTCAGATCCATACTAGAAATGTCACCCACCATACTAAAACCGCACTCGACGGACGACATTGCGTCGACAGCGATTGAGCGGTTTTAGTGTGGGGTGGGGATTGATATTTCTATTCTAATATGGATCTGACAGACCGCTGCGATGTTTTAGCGCTCCGTCGTGAGTCAAGTGTGCGATCCGCCAAACTTGTAGGACCACTTCTTATTAAACAAGTAAAACTGTAACATCAGTTTTACAGAGTATTTTTTTGCGAAACAAGTTTTATACGCCTTGTGATGCACATGCACATATCACGCCTTTATCCCTTACGGGGTAGGCAGAGCGTTAACGGCCGTAAGAATACGGTTACTAAAGCCACGTCTGATATTTTTGAGGATTGTTTTCCTAGGTTGTTTCAGAAAACATGTGTACCACTACAGTGACAAGTTGTCAGCCTGTCGCCTAAAAATTGTAAATGCACCAATACTCTTGAGTCCCTTGGTCGCCTTTTACGACACCCGCGGGAAGGATGTGGTGATGCTATTCTAAGCCAGCATCACACGGCTTCTAATATTAATTCGATATTTTCTTACCTTACTAACAGACGTTGTTTAGCAAGTTGCTTCAGCGTGACACCTGAAAAGAAGAGAAAAAATTAGTTAATACTGGTAAAGATAGGCTTGTTTCTTCACAGGTCAAAGGAGCTACTTTTTAAAACGATCTAAAACGGTATTTTGTTTGAAGAGCTAGAAGTAGTATGACGCCACGCCGTAAGTATTTGGATGGCGTCACAACACTTACGTTTATAATTAATTTTCTGATTATTAATTCAAACTTTGAACATTTCTAAAAATAATGAATGGAGTCCGTTTTTGGACAATAGTTTTAAGCGTACAACTGTTATATATTTTTAATGGCCCAGGAAACTAGCGTATTTTTAAATTTTAGTAATATACATTTGTTTGAAACGACCCTTTATTAGCAACAGACAGACATTTGCTGAAACCGTACTGCAACTGCGTTGCAACTGCACTGCAACTGCGCTGCAACTGCACTGCAACTGCACTGCAACTGCCCTGTAACTGCACTGCAACTGCACTGCAACTGCCCTGTAACTGCACTGCAACTGCCCTGTAACTGCACTGCAACTGCCCTGTAACTGCACTGCAACTGCACTGCAACTGCCCTGTAACTGCACTGCAACTGCCCTGTAACTGCACTGCAACTGCCCTGTAACTGCACTGCAACTGCACTGCAACTGCCCTGTAACTGCACTGCAACTGCCCTGTAACTGCACTGCAACTGCACTGCAACTGCCCTGTAACTGCACTGCAACTGCACTGCAACTGCACTGCGACTGCACTGCGACCGCAGTGCGACTACATTTCGACTGAAATGGAGCGCTATTTTAGCGCGTTACGGATGAACTCAGAATGCGCAGCGTCGTGCGTTACATGTGGGTTTCGCCTTAACTGTAAACGATGTATTGTTAATTTTATAACCTAACTATTTCTCTGGTATTGTGTTAGAGCTAGTAGTTGTAGAAGTTATTACATATACAGGATATAAAAAAATTTGCTGCAAATATTTTATGAGGTGAATCAGCCCATGAAACTGAACAACTTTTTCCAAGGAACATAGATCGAAATATTATGAAAAGAAATTTTGGACCTCCCATACAAAATTAGCAACCGACCAAATCAATTTGTACGGGAGGTTATAAAAATGTTTCTTTGGAAAAGTTGTTCAGTTTGGGTGGGGCTGGTATGGGCTGGTTCAGCACTTAAAATATTTGCAGAATTTTTTTTTACACCTGTATACCTAACTGTTTATAGTGAAACCACCATTGCATAAATAACATAACAAATACACATAATTTACTACCTACCACTACCAAAGTCGTAATCTTAACAAATATGATTCTTGTGGACCACCCATCGCAAGTCACACGAGCAAGATCAGCAAGACGAGCCACACAAGACAGGCGAGCCACGCAAGCCAGACTTCAACTTACGGACCAATGTGGCGCAGCGGTAGTGCGAACGCAGAAGGTTCCGGGTTCGATTCTCGGTGGGTCACTCACAAAGTTGATATTTATCACTTTGTGAATTTGTGCCCATTTTGGTTAGGACGTTGCGGGCTGAACCTCCCGATTGTCTGTAAGTAAAACGGTCCCGTGTTTCGGATGGCACGTTAAGTCGAAGGTCCCGGTTGTTGACTATGATCACTAGACGGCGGTCGTAACACAACCATGTCAGAAGCCTGGTATATGTAGAAGGCTTTTGAAAAATTCTGACACTAGGGTTGATCGGGTCGTTGCACGACTCGGTGTCCCACACGAAAATAAAGAAAGAAACTTACGGACAATACTGTGTTTGATAACACAAGCGTATGTGTGGTTTACGATACGACTGTTATTAAAATTACTAGGATCTAGTGGTTCTCAAACTTGTCTAGACTACGTACATACATATATCACGCCTTTATTCCTTGCGGGGTAGGCAGAGCGTTAACAGCCATAAGAATACGGTCGCTATCGCTACGTCTGACATTTTTGAGGATTGTTTTCCAAGGTTGTTTCAGAAAACATGTGTATCACTATAGTGACAGGTTGTCAGCCTGTTGCCTAAAAATTGTAATACACCAATACTCCCGAGTCCCTAAGGGAAAAGAAACGGGGTGATGCTATTCCAAACCGGCATCGGTTGACCGTACTAGAAATTTTCTAGGTCGCAATCTTCAAAATCAGTTTCGCAAAATGATACCTCATTCGCATTTCGGTCGTAAATTCTCGTATTTATGTGTAATTCAGGCTAGACTTCTTAAGCGAGGAACACACTTGACGCACGACGGAGCGCATAAATATCGCAGCGGTCTGTCAGATCCATACTAGAAACGTCACTTCCCATACTAAAACCGTACTTGCCGAAAGACACTGCGATAGCGCTGAATCAACAGCTGTTGACCGGTTTTAGTATGGGGATTGATATTTCTAGTATGGATCTGACAGACCGCTGCGATATTTTTGCGCTCCGTCGTGCGTCAAGTGTGTTCCTCGCCTTATAGTGTACCATCTGACCAAGTTAATGAGATATTGACCGATAGTGAGGTGAAAGGTCAGCTCTTGACTTCGTAACTAGTGATGTGACCTCCAAGTGAGTGAATTGATTCTTAGAGAAATATAATGTGTAAAAATATCAGTTGCAAATATTTTAAGGGATGAATTAGCCTACGAAACTGAATAACTTTCCTCAAGAAAGAAAAGAAAATAATTTTTTTTAGACCTCCCATAAAATTTTACTTGGTCGGTCGGTAATTTTGTATGGGAGATTCAAAAATTTCTGTCATATTTCGACCTATGTTCCTTGGGGAAAGTTGTTCAGTTTCATGGGCTGATTCACGCCTTTAAATATTTGCAGCAATTTTTATTACATCTTATATGCGTCATTCATCATATTATTCGGGCTACAGAACTATCTGACCAAGTTGATGAAAAATTGACCGATAGTAAGGTGAAAGGTGAACTCTTGACTTTGTAACTAGTGATGTGACCTCCAAGTGAGTGAATTGATTCTTAGAACTATATGATTCCGGACTACAGAACTATTTGGCCAAGTTAATGGGATATTGACGACCGATGAGGCATAGTGGTAGTGCGATTGCTTTTATCGCAGAAAGTTCTAGGTTCGATTCTCGGTGGGTCACTCACAAAGTTGATATTTATCACTTTGTGAATTTACTCCCAGTCTGGTTAGGACATTGCAGAATGAACCACCCAGTCGTCCGCAAAAAAGACGGTTCCGTGTTTCGGATGGCTTGTTAAGTCGTAGGTGTTTCAATATTTTAGGGTTCCGCATAGACAGGATCAAAATGGTATCGTATTACTGAGACTTACCCGTCTGTCCGTCTGCTACCTGTTGTATATCATAAACGGTGATAGTTGAGGCTTGTGTAAGTTAATTTACTGAACTGAATCACTCACCCCATCGCATCATTATTTTATCTTCCAATCCCATTCTAACAGGTACGTCCGAGTAATAATTGCGAGTCGTTACTCTTCCGACTTGTTAAATCTCCTGTGTTTAGAAGATTTTGAGTCAGTGATTTGACTCACTCAACTAAATCACTCATCTTATCCCTATTTTATCTTCGTAACAGTGCGCCGTAGCTGATTTTATTAACTTTAAGTAACATAACAGCTTTTGTAAGTCATTTATGAAATATATGAATTGACTCACTGAGTTGAGTCACTCATTATATCCCTATTTTAGATACATATGTAACAGTAGTTGATTGCAACTAGTCAGAGTAACATAGAAGATTTCGAGTCAGTGACTCGACTCATTCAACTGACAGATTTTGACTTACTCAATTGAATCACTCATCCCATCCCTATTTTACCTTCGTAACAGTACGTCGAAGCTGATTGCAATAATTTTGAGCACATAGCGGTAGTCTTGTATCAGTATGTCGACAATTATCCCATTACGATTTGCCGTGTGATGCCGGCTTAGAATAGCATCACCCCATTTCCTACCCGCGGGTGTCGTAAGAGGCGACTGAGGGACTTTCAGGTGTATGATGTACAACTTTTAGGCGACAGGCTGACAACCTGTCACTATACTGGTACACAAATTATCTCAAACGGCTCTTTATATTTGTCAGACGTGGCGACAGCGACCGTATTTTTACGACCGTTAACGATTTGCCTGCCTCGTAAGGGATAAAGCCGTGATATTATATGTATTTCGCAATAAAACCAGAATAAGGTCATCAAAATCTTCAAACTATCGGTGACCTTACAGACACGGTCAGAAATCATCCAATAGCTCATTGTCAGATTGCGCAATATGACAATTGAAGCTAAAATGTGACGAAAGTGACAACTGAGTTCACGGGCCTGTCAGTGCAATAGAGTTCTATTCTTGTGCGTTTGTATAACGCGACAACTAAAATTTTGTCGACCGATGTGGCGCAGTGGTAGTGCGACTGCCTTTGACGCAGCAGGTTCCTGGTTTAATTCTCGGTGGGTCACTCACGAAGTTGATATTTATCACTTTGTGAATTTGTTCCCAGTCTTGTTAGGACATTGCGGGCTGAACCGTCCGATTGTCCGTAAGAAAGATGGTTCCTCGTTTTGGCACGTTAAGCCGTAGGTTCTGGTTGCTGTCTATGATTACTTAGGCGGCGGTCGTTACAGAACCATGTCAGAAGCCTGCTTCTTGTAGAAGGCGGTTGAAAATTTCTGATACTATGGTTCAACAGGTCGTTAGACGACTCGGTGTCTCACACAAAAAAAAAACTGCAATTTGAACTCGTAGCCTTGGAAGGGGATATAAAAATGTATCTGTTATAAACCTGGTTACAATAGCCATCTCCGGGCGCATCAGCGCCGATCTGACTAGGAGTCGAAGTGGTCGCCATGGCCGAAATCGGTCGGAGACATCATCATCAGTCACAGAATTGAAGTAGTCGCGTTATACAAATTACGTTTACTCTAACAATTTTCTCTCTGTTACTGAGGTCAAAAGCTAAAAGGATGTTTTTTTATGGAAATAAAATGGTCTTTGTGTGATTTTTCAAGTGGTAAAGATGACATTGTTTGGAGGAAAATGGTTTTTTGACGGTTGCGTGTGTTTTGTAATAGTTTTGTCATAAGGAAAGAAAGAGTTGTTTTGGAATGACTGATGTGACTCTGTGGTATTTTGTTGTTGTGTGAGCAAGGGTTTCATATGTATTGCAATTAAAGGTGACAGGCTGACAACCTGTCACTATAGTGATACACGACTTATCTGAAACGACCCTTAAACAATTGTCAGACGTGGCGATAACGACTGCGATTTTACGGTTGTTGCCTACCCCACCAGGGAAACAGGCGTGATTTGCGTATGTGTGTGTGTGTATGTATGTATAAAACAGGTCCTAGTACTAAAATATACAGGATTCGATTCCCGGGGGATGTCAATAATCTATTTTACGATAGATCGTAAAAAAACATCTCCAGTTCATATTTTACTGGGATTGTACTGCAGTATTTATGGGCCCCTATCCTAGTATCTTCTAGTAGGGTTTAAGTGCTTTTTGGAAAACTCTACAAGCGTACAAAATTTCATGAAATTTGTTGAAGCCGATTCCGAGATACCGGTTGTCAATAAATAAATAAACAAACAACTTTTGGTCGCTTATACCAAGTATAGCACTTAGGTCCCTATTCTAGTATTTTCTAGTAGGGTTTTAAATGATTTTTGGAAAATTTTTCTTTGGCACTTAGCTAGATTGATTTATTACCTGCTAATCTCCCCTTGAACAAAATTTCATGACAATCGTTCAAGCCGTTTGTATTGTACTGGCACCTAGTCTAGTTTTGAAAAATAAAAGCTAGCTAAATCGATTTATTGCAGCCTAATCCATTTATGTACCAAAAATTCATGAAAACATCTACTGTTTATTTATCATGGTTACCGCTAAACTACGCAACAGATTTTGATGCAATTATTTCAATAGGCAAAGTAATTTAAGGACAAGGTTACGTGTAATAAATATCGGAAAACGTCTTACTTCGAAAGCAACTACTATAGTGCAACCACTATAGTTGAATTACTTTTAGATGCTTTTACAACAAAAATCAATTGCAAAACTTTAAAAATAGCTATCTTGAAATCGAACCCACTACCCCGGTATTAAATGCCTGGATCTACCGACTGCACCACAGAGGATATTGAGCAGAGGATCCAATGTCGATTTAACGATGAGCTATAAAAACGCTAGTCGTATTTTAAGAGGCAATTGTCTTAGAGAAGTCGTAAAAGTCTTCCAGCCTCTATCTTAGTGCTCTAACACACACACACATACACACACACACACACACATCACGCCTTTATCCACTGCGGGGTAGGCAGAGCGTTATCGGCCGCAAAAACGCGATCGTAATTGCCACATCTGAAACATATTAAGGGCCATTTTAGATGATTTGTGTATCACCGTAGTGACAGGTTGTCAGCCTCTTACCTAAAGTTACAATACACATTAAGTTCTCGAGTCTCTTTCGACACCCGCGGGTTGGAAATGGGGCGATGCTGTTCTAAGCCGGCATCGCAAGGTTTTAGAGTGCTTTATACACGCCTTCATCTCTTCCGGGGTAACAATTGTAACAAACGTAGCGCGTTAACAATCGTATAATTACAGTCGTTATCGTATTGAGGGCCCTTTTCGATAATACATTATCACTGTTGTGACAGGTTGTCAGCCTGTCGCCTAAAATTGCAATACACATAAAACTCGAGTCCCTTAGTCGCCTCTTACAACACCCGCGGGAAGAATGTGGGGTGATGTTATTCTAAGCCGGCATCACACGGCAGTAAGTAATAGGTAATGTTGTACAATATTAACCTCAAAATGTTCCATTAGCATCTATTCCAAGCTCTCAAATACGTAAAATTTACCAAATGCCATATATGTCTTATACAGTTGTAATATCAGACCATCGACAGACCTCAAGCTTAAGGGCCTGTTCGACCCCAAATCCTTAGGCGGTTTTCACATTTGACGTTGGATGTTGCGGAATTCGACCGACGGCAAACGACTGCCCGTGACAACCAGAGGGCGATACGTCAACTTACGGGCGTAAATGTTAGTGCGAAATAGGTAATTAGTTTTACATACACATACATAAATCACGCCTTTATCCCTTGCGGGGTAGGCAGAGCGTTAACGATCGATAAATTACGGTCGTTATCGCCACGTCTGACAAGTATTGAGGGCCCGATCAGATGATTCGTGCATCACCGTAGTGACAGGTCGTCAGCCTCCTGCCTAAATTGTACATTTTTATGTGTATTGAGTCGAGTCCCTTAGTTGCCTCTTACAACACCCGCGGAAAGAATTGGGGTGATGCTATTCTAAGCCGGCATCACACGGCATGGGTAATACACATACACAAATCACGCCTTTATCCCTTGCGGGGTAATAATGTACCATATTAACCTCAAAATGTTCTGTTAGCATCTATTCCAAGCTCTCAAATACGTAAAATTTACCAAATGCCATATATGTCTTATACAGTTGTAATATTCGACCATCGACAGACCTCAAGCTTAAGGGCCTGTTCGACCCCAAATCCTTAGGCGGTTTTCACATTTGACATTGGGTGTTGCGGTATTCGACCGAACGGCAAACGACAGCCCGTGACAACCAGAGGGCGATACGTCAACTTGCGGACGTAAATATTAGTGAGAATTAGGTAATTAGTTTTAACTGAAAATAGCGCTTTCTTTTTTTTTTCGTGTGGGACACCGAGTCGTCCAACGACCCGATGAAACCTAATGTCGGAAATTTCGGAACCATCTTATTTACGGACAATCGGGTGGTTCAGCCCTTAATGTCCTAACCAGACTTGGAACAAATTCACAAAGTGATAAATATCCACTGGGCGAGTGACCCACTGAGAATCGAACCCGGAACCTTCTGTGTCAAAGGCAGTCGCACTACCACTGCGCCATATCGGTCGTCTAAATATAGCGCTGTCAAATAGGTTAAGATAGGCTTAAAAGAGGAGAGATGACTACTAAACACAATTGGTATATATTTTGACGTAAAATGTGCCTTATCTGTCATAATAAATCGACGTTCAATAAACATAATGGTTACTAAACAATTAGAGATGGCAAAGAAACTATAGACATTTTTAAACATGACTAAGATCTACCATCATTTTCTAAATCTATTAGACGGAAAGTTACAGCGCTATATTAAGTTAAAAGAAATAACCTATTTGACGCCTATAGCTGCTTTTCTCGCTGGACCATAACGGTCTTTTTAATTTAAAAAAGGGAACTGAATTCAAAGAATGTGTAAAGTGCGAATGTCAAATTTTTTGTCGGTTAATTTGCCTAAAACCTCCTAAATGTGACAAATACTTTTCTGAAAACCACTTCAAAATTCATCTAAACGCGAGATAATCGCGAATTAACATACATACTACATACATACAGGTCTAACTGAGAACTTCATTTTTTTAAGTCAGTTAAAAATAACGCAGCACTGAGCGGCAAATGTGCGAAACACTAAGAATTTACAGACTCGACAAGCCTAAGGCGGTGTGTAACGGGTTAAATAAGCGTTAGCAAATCGACAAACCTCACTTGAAGACCCTACGGTCACAGAAAGGTCAGGTCACAACTTAGTACTGCTAGGTACCAGTCGACGCCCGCGGCTTCGCCGAAATCGGTTTTAATCCCGTAGGGATGCTATAATTTAACAGGAATATTTTTTCGGAATAACAACTGTCTTATGTGTAAATCCAAGTTAACCCCTAGCTGTGTACAAAATTTTATGAAAATCAGTTCGGTAGTTTTAGCGTAAAAGAGTAACAAACATACAAATGACATTTATATTTATTACGGCCCCACCTGTAATTCATTTTCCCGTGCGAATAAGTCATTTTGCCGTTAACAATGATACATGTAATGTTTAATTGTTCTTGAATCATTCTTTCTGTTAAAAAAAATGCGTCAAAATCCGATGTGTAAGATCTAAGCATACGTACAGACAATCTCAATCCCCATACTAAAACCGCGCAACCGCTATCAACGCAGCGCTATCGCAGTGTCGTCCGTCGAGTGCGGTTTTTGTATGGGGAGTGACGTTTCTAGTATGGTACTGACAGACCGCTGCGATATTTTTGCGCTCCGTCGTGCGTCAAGTGTGCGATCCGCCTAGGCTTAATTATAAAATTATGCTTAAAAAAACGATAAGCCACTAGTGGGATAGAATGCAAGTTGTCAACCCAAGGCTTAAGAATGAAGATCTTTCATAAGTCCGCTACATATTTTCAACACTACTCCACATTGCATAAAAACTAGCGGCCCGCCCAGCGGTTCCGCCCGCTGTTGTGACCCTATTTTCCCGTGTGAACTTATTGTTTTACCGACAAGTATTATGCACATAAACCTTCCTCTTGAATCACTCTATCTATATAGAAAACTGCATCAAAATCCGTTGTGTAGTTCTAAAGATTTAAGCATACATACAGACAGACGCGAAAAGCGAGTTTGCTTTATACTATGTAGTCGTCGTGGGAACTTTAACTTGGATGGTATAGACCGACTTCATATAAACTTTCGAGTTTTTGTGACAACCTATGTGGTGCAGTGGTAGTGCGACTGCCTTTGACGCAGAAGGTCCCGGGTTCGATTCTCGGTGGGTCGCTCACAAAATTGATATTTATCACTTTGTGAATTTGTTCCCAGTCTGGTTAGGACATTGCGGGCGGAACCACCCGATTGACCGTAAGTAAGATGGTTCCATGTTTCGTAGGTTCCGGTTGCTGTCTATGATCACTTAGACGGCGGTCGTTACACAACCATGTTAGAAGCCTGCTACATGTAGAAGATTGAAAAATTCTGACACTAGGGTTCATCGGGTCGTTGGACGACTCGGTCTCGGTCACCCGAAAAGAGATTGGCACGTAACTTGCTCAAAAGCAGTAGCACCCCAACTGCAATAATGCAGTTGACATGCAGTTCGTGTGTGTAGCCTAAGTCCTAAGCACTATGTTGCATCAAAACCAGCAAAATAAAAATAAATGTCGTTTAGCTGGTATACATGTCATTTGGTCTACTTGTCAGACCGATGGCTATTATTAACTGACTTTACAAAGTAAAGAAGGTAAGTAATAATACGGCATAAATGTGTATTTATAATTTACTATGTTTCTCAGCTATGGAAGTATAATTTTTAGATATCTTCTCTTTTCGTATGGGACACCGAGTCGTCCAACGACTCAATGAACCCTAGTGTCAGAATTTTTCAAACGCCTTCTACAATGTCAGAAACATGGTTGTGTAACGACCGCCGTCTAAGTGATCATAGAGAGCAACCGGGACCTACGGCTTAACGTGCCCTCCGAAACATGGAACCATTATTTGTTACGGTCAATCAGGTGGTTCAGTGATACACATGTTTTCTGAAACAACCTTGGAAAACAATACTCAAAAATGACAGTCGTGGCGATAGCGACCGTGTTCTTACGGCCGTTAACGCTCTGCCTACCCCGCAAGGGAGAAAGGCGTGGTATACGTATGTATGTAAAAAAAAATGTAATGTAAAATTATCCTTTATAGGATATTAAGATTCATCTTTAGTGCGAGCGTTTTATTATGTTGCTATCTCGAAAAATATCTCGATCGTTAAAAGTAACGGCGAAGTTATTTTAGTTTTTTTTATATCGAAAGCCTTACTAAGTTAGGTTTTAATTTTATTCAAGGGTTAGTGCTTACTAAGGCCTTTCCTACACTTCAGTGCAATAATAGCGCTGCGCTAACGTATGCGCCTGTCAGATCTATGCTAGAAACTCGTAATAACGAAACCCATCATCATTCTCCTTGCCTTATCCGGTTCTCTGTCGGGGTCGGCTACCTAGCCTAGGGGTTTTGGCGTGTAACTATTTTTTTACACAAAGCGACTGCCATCGAAAACGAAACCCAAATTAAATTAAAACCGCTCTCGAC
Organism: Keiferia lycopersicella; assembly: GCA_029255805.1. NCBI lineage: Eukaryota > Metazoa > Arthropoda > Insecta > Lepidoptera > Gelechiidae > Keiferia > Keiferia lycopersicella. The sequence goes on along the minus strand of JARACZ010000020.1, from coordinate 9,179,949 downwards.
GCACGATCCAGCGCTAACGGTTTTTGTATGATGGGGAGTGACGTTTCTAGTATGGATCTGACCACTGGGATATTTTAGCGCTTCACCTTGCGTCAAGTGTGCGATCCACCTTTGCTGAGTTAACAGTAGTTACAACTTTGCTAGACTAGCTTACCGTCCAGTCTTCACCTGGACAGGTAAAACTGGCAGGACAAGCTCATCTCAACATTGATGTACAGGGGAAACTTATTTATACAGGATGTAAAAAAAAATGTTGCAAATATTTCAAGGGGTGAACCAGCCCATGAACAACTTTCCCCAAGAAACATAGGTCGTAATATATTATTTTAGTAATTATGTATCATGTACTACATATGTACATGTACCGTGTGATGCCGGCTTAGAATAGCATCACCCCACATCCTTCCCGCGGGTGTCGTAAGAGACGACTAAGGGACTCGAGTATTGGTGTATAACAATTTTTAGGCGTCAGGTGGACAACCTGTCACTATAGTGATACACATGTTTTCTGAAACAACCTTGGAAATTAATCCTCAAAAATGTCAGACACGGCGATAGCGACCGTATTCTTACGATCGTTACCGCTCTGCCTACCCCGCAAGGGATAAAGGCGTGATGTATGTAGGTATGGAACCACCATGTATAAGTTGTCCGTCAGCGATACAATCTTTGCATCTTCATAGACAGGTTTCCTTCTGACAGCTCGGCAAAAAACTCGCCTTAAGCAAACCGTAGGGTTGGCAAGCCCTAGAAATTACAAGCCTGGCAGGTGAGTTTAAAATTCAACAACTATAAACAGGCCTTCATGAAAAAAATATTTAAAGTCTCATAATTTTTCATCTTCGTAATCTTTAAGCCACATTGCTTAATTTTGCTTCTTTATTACATTTTTGTGGTTCTTTTCTTCTCGTATGGGACACCGACTTGTCCAACGACCTGATGATGTGGCACAGTGGTAGTGCGACTGCCTTTGACGCAGAAGGTGACGGGCTCGATTCTCAGTGGGTCACTCACAAAGTTGATATTTATCACTTTTTTAATTTGTTCCCAGTCTGGTTAAGACATTGCGGGCTGAACCACCCGATTGTGCGTAAGTAAGATGGTTCCGTGTTTCGGTCGGTTGCAGTCTATGATCATTTAGACGGCGGTCGTTACACAACCATGTCACAAGCCTGATACTTGTAGAAGGCGGTTGAAAAATTCTTACACTAGGGTTCAGCGGGTCGTTCGACGACTCGGTGTCCCACACGAAAAGGGACTAGAACATTGACTCGAAAACCTATTCCTAGCCTACACGCGTGAAAACCCTAGCTAGTTACAACCTGACGCAGGGACACCATTTTTATTGTGTGACGCGTTTCACAGTAAAAAGAAGGAATTTGATACTATGCGATGAATTTCAAACTATATCGTGAGAAAAATTAATGCTGTTGTGTGTTTGTTTGTTTTTCACTGTCTGCGGTTAAGGGAAGTTTTTTTACTAGTTTTGGATTGCCATGAGAGATACGAATCATAATACATATATCACGCCTTTATCCCTTGCAGAGTAGACAGAGCGTTAACGCCGAAAGAATGCAGTCGCTATCGCCACGTCTGACATTTTTGAGGATTGTTTTCCAAGGAAGTTTTAGAAAAAATGTGTGTCACTATAGTGACAGGTTGTCAGCCTTTCGCCTAAAAATTGTAATACACCAATACTCTCGAGTCCTTTAGTCGCATCTTACGACACCGGCGGGAAGGATGTGGTGTGATGCTATTCTAAGCCGGCATAATACGAATCATAATAGTTTAAGCTTAAATATACTAGTATCTATGAACAGTTAATCATCATTCTCCCTGCCTTATCCCGTTCTCTGTCGGGGTCGGCTACCTAACCTAGGGGATTTGATTTGGACCCAAGATTTTACACAGACCGACTGCCATCTGCAACCCGAAATCTAACCGGCCCGATTCCTAGGTTAAGTCACATGTAAGTATAATTTGAATGTGGGTTTCATCACGATGTTTTTCACCGTAAGAGCAGACAGTAAATTTACGTGAGTAAAAGCATGGAGTCTCATTCCTTACTAAAGGAAATTAGTCCAAAAATAAATCAATAGATGGCGATACGGGTAGCGAATTAAGTCGACATATCAAATAGCCTGCCCAAATAGCCATCTTAGGGGAATCGAACTCCCTCTATGACGTTAGGTACTCGCATCTGTACTACTTTGTGAAGTACATTGATACATGGCGGGGACCGAACTCGGGTCTCCCGATTGTAAGACCGGTGTCCTTACCACTTGGCCACCGACGCCCACTTTGGCCATGGAAAGTCCGGTTTCAGAGCTGTTCCCTAATTGAGGTATGGAAGCCGAGCAGGTGGATCTATGGACGGTATACAGGTTTGGTTTCCGCATATAAGGTGTAAAAAAATTAGCTGCAAATAAAAGGGGTGAATCAGTCCATGAAACTGAACAACTTTCCCCAAAGAACATAGGTGGAAATATGAAAAAAATTTTTGAATTTCCCATACAGGTTGACTCGCTCGGCTGCTATATTTTGTATGGGCGGTCCAAAAATTTCTTTCAAATTTCGACCTATGTTTCTTGGGGAAAGTTGTTCAGTTTCATGTACTGGTTCACCCCTTAAAATATTTGCAGCTAATATTTTTACACCTTATATAGGCTTTTTTCACACTTAACGCACAACATACCCACACAAAAATCACGCCTATATCCCTGATGGGGTAGGCAGAGCGGTAACGACCGTAAAATTACGGTCATTATCGCCACGTCTGACAAATGTCAGATAGGTCGTGTATCACTATAGTGACAGGATGTCATCCTGTGGCCTAGAAGAAATCACTACATAGTATAAAGCAAAGTCGCTTTTCGCGTCTGTCTGTATGTATTTCTGCTTAAAACCTTTAAAACCACACAACTGAATTCAGTTGAGTGATGCAGGTTTTTAAATAGATAGATTTTTAAATAGAAAGTTTTTATGTATAATACTTGCCGGGAAACTCCTTATTCCCACGGGAAAGTGAGTTGCAGCGGGCGCAGCCGCTGGGGCAGGCCGCTAGTATACTATACATTGGTTAGTTAGGTTAGGTTAGGTGACACTAGGGTTCACTGGGTTATTGGACGACTTGATATCCCACACGTAAAGAAGAAGATTTAGTGTTGTAAAAACATCTTACCTTCAAATGGAGCTTCACCAGAATCTGAAAGCAACAAAAAAAACACATTAATATTTTAAAACACTACATTTTTTTTCAACAGCCAAGGTCATTGACTTCAATATTACAACTCATATGTTTCTGACCAAAGACTTTTCGCTTCGCTGGCCACCCTACGCAAAAAAAAACGTATACGAAATTATAATTTACGACCGTAAGAATACATCTCAATTTCCTATGAACGCGAGAACTGACGTGTTAAAAACCGGCCAAGGGTGTGTTGGACTCGCGCATACAAGGTCCTGTATCATTTTATATACAAACTAAGATCATTTTTTCTGTAAATATTTATTATTGGTATTTACTCTTATTGTTTATTTAATACGTGTTATTTTATCTACATATAGGTATTATATATATTATTATAAATTTTATCTGACATCAATTTGTACCATATAGTTTACCTGCGCACACCATGTCGTCTGGATTTTTCAAAGGTTGACTGGCAGAGATCCCTTAATGGGATAAGTCCGCCTTTGTGCCTATTAATTCCATTAGTTTATTTAAGTTTTTTTTTGTAAATACTTCTTGTTTGGTACAATAAAGTTATTACATACATACATACATCCCTTTTCTTCGCCTACTTGTATGATGGTTTGTTAAGCTGGGGAATTTTCTCCTATCTCCGTAATCAAGCCACGTATTTTTCAAAATTGGCATCATTTTTCCAGTTTACCTTGTCAAATACACACACACACAAAAACCGCTTATATCCCGCGGTAGTTAGAGCGTTAACGACAGTAAAATTACGGTCGTTACGCCACGTCTGACAAATGTTGAGGGTCGTTTCAGATAAGTCGTGTACCACTAAAGTAACAGATTGTCAACCTGTCGCCTAAAATTGCAATACACATGAAACCCTCAAATCCCTTATTCGACTATCTCTGCCAATTGTTTTCTATAAATCAATAAACGCTATGTGTGTATTCAATCTAACCCATTCTTCGTGTAAAAATATTAGCTGCAAATATTTTAAGTCGTGAATCAGCCCATGAAACTGAACAACTTTCCCCAAGAAACATAGGTCAAAACATGAGATTTTTTTTGGAGCTCCCATACAAACTGGCTTGGTCGGTTGGGTATATGGGAGGCCCAATTTTTTTTACATTTTTCAACCTATGTTCCTAAGGGAAAGTTGTTCAGTTTCATGGGCTGGTTCACCCCTTAAAGTATTTGCAAAAAATTTTTTACACGCTGTATAATTAATCTAAGTGCCAGGATAGCTTCTTTTGTGCCCTTATTTTGCCTGAAGCCATACTGATTTGGTCCTAAAACTTCTTCTGCTTTTGGTCTGATTCTTAACAAAATTAGAACTACTTTTTACGAACTACGAACTATTTTTGAGGAATTTTTGATGCTTGAAATATTAAACTCAAATTACTGTGTTCTTCTCATTTTAATGTATTTGATTGGCCCTTTGGTTACGGAACCCTAAAACGAACTTGCGATTTTTCACTCCAAATACAACGACAAAAGGTTGAAAATGCGTTTTTGTCAGCAAATTGTAGGGTGATCAGTATGAATTGATACTTTCAAACAAAATTGGTGTTTTGCTCAGTAAATGACTCAGTTCTAGTCTGCCGAATTGCCACGATCCCGATTCGTCACAAAAAAGAAACATACGTAAAGAGTAAAAAAGTCTCGGTTCGTTCCCTTTCTAAAAAAAAGCCATGTGATGTAACAAGATCAGTTCAGAAATCTTAAGAGAACTTAATCAATATATAGATTTTAGGCCAACAAACAACCTAAAAGCAGGATTTTACTCAAAATCGAAAAGATGCAAGTTTTACCTAACACAGGAACTAAAGGCATTTATAATATACAGGATGAAAAAATAAATACTGCAAATATTTTAAAGGGTGAACCGGCCTTATTTTTTTGGAGAAAGTTGCTCAGTTTAGACCTATGTTTCTTGGAGAAAGTTGCTCAGTTTCATATGCTGATTCACCCCTAAAAGTATTTGCATTTAAGTCAGTACAAAAAAATTGTAACAAAGTTAGAATATTGTCGTAAACGTCAAATAATTGTTCCTTTGGTCTTTGTACCCAACTTCATAAAGTGACAAGGCGGAACTGTGACGAAACGGCCCTTACTAAATTGCTGCAAGATGTGTATGGAAATACGAGCGCTTATTAGAATAAATCGACTTGAAGAGAGGTTTTAATTTCAATACCTCTCATTTTCTCGCGTGCATTTTATGTATATGCCATTTTGCTGTTCAAACATACATACATATATTATATATATATATATATACAGGGTGTAAAAAAATAGCTGCATATATTTTAAGGGGTGAATCCGCCCATGAAACTGAACAACTTTCCCCGAGGCACATAGGTCGAAATATGAAAAAAAATTTGAACCTACTTGCAATTGACTCGCTCGGCAGCTACATCTTGTATGGGAGGTCCAAATGAATCGAACCGGGAACCTTCTGCGTCAAACTACCACTGCGCTACATGGGTCGTCATTGTTTGGTTATCCCACGAGAAATAAGTATTAAATAAATAATTTAAATGTGGCAGGTAATAAAATCTTTATGGTGAGATTCAATGCAATTTAATACTGTTCTATGTTAGTGAATTTTATAAAAAGCTTATTGTGTATTGAATACAGAGTGGAAAAATTTATAACGGGAACAAATAAGGCGCTAGAGTAGAAATGCAAGTTATAGGTATTTCAATGTTTTTTAATATAGACACCCAAGGGGGTCTTATCTATGTAACTATAGTTGGCTGACAACTTGTCACTATAGTGGTACATTATGATTTTAAAAAGGCCCCCAAATATTGATCAGACTGCGATCGTCTCCATATTGTCACGGTCGTTAACGCTCTGGCTACCCCGCAGACTATAAGTAAGCGGTTGCTATCGCCACGTCTGACAAATATTGAGGACCGTTTCAATAAGTGTATCACTCCAGTGAAAGAAATGGGGTGATGCTGTTCTAAGTCAGCAGCAGACGGCAAATATACATTGTTTGTAACTAGCGGAAATCCTATGTGGGCCGTGTGATGTCAGGTTAGAATGACAGCACCCCACTTCATACTCGTGGGTGTCGTAAGAGGCGACTGAGGGACTTGAGGGTTTCAGGTGTATTGTAACTTTTAGGCGACAGGCTGACAACGTGTTACTATAGTAATACACGGATTACCTCAAAAGGCTCTCAATATTTGTCAGGCGTGGCGATAGCGACCGTAATAATGCGGCCGTTAACGCACTGCCTACCCCGCAAGGGATAGAGTCGTGATATGTGTGTGTGTGTGTGAGAGAGAGAGAAATTGTATGAAAAGCTTGCTTACAGTCTTATGCAACCCTCATTTAAGTGGATACTCTAATCTGGAGTAGTGACGTGCCAGGTCAGGGTGCTGGGTGCTGGTCAAGATGTCGACATCGGTGGACCACCAGCATTGGTCCAAATCATAAGCGATTGGTGATAGATGAACCATTCGCCTATGTATAATTGTTTACGATGTTTTTCCTTCACGCTCCCTCAACGCTCTGTCTACCCCGGAAGGGATAAAGGCGTGATTTGTGTATGTATGTATACATAGTTCATCTATAACAATGGCGTAGCTGATGATACTCCTGCCCTCCTTTCAACTCCTAGGGTTGTGGGTTCAATCCCCACAGGATACAAAATAAATGTAAAACCAATTTTCAAAAGCTACAATTTTGGAATCATCTTTCTTATCTCATTCTTCTCTAAACATCTCAATAGATTGTCGAAAAAAAAAAAAACAAAATAATCACAAAGTAATGTAATAAATATAAAAACTTTGATCATAGGTATTAAAACTTTCTTCTTACTGATATGAATGATTAAACAAGTATAAAAACGCTAATTCTTCTAACTCAAACTACCCCCCAAAGGTTGCGCAACTCGGGTGACTAACTAAAATTCCTCGCCATTGTAACCCGCTAGTACTCAGATTAAAAAGATTACGATCTAGACTGAACAGAAGTTTGACTAGTTTCGGGAATAGAGTCGATCCATACCTGAGGAGTTTTGGCCGCGATACATTACTCGGTATTGTCGCTAGTCAGTAATCAAATGAAAAAGATAGCGATCTGAAGTTTGACTATTTTCGGCTAGTGCAAATACTAAGGCGGGTCGCACACTTGACGCACGAAAAACGCAAAAGTATCGTAGCGGTCTGTCAGATCCATACTAGAAATTTCAATCCCCATACTAAAACCGCTCAACCGCTGTTGACGCAGCGCTAGCGCAGGGTCGTCCGTCGAGTGCGGTTTTAGTATGGGAGTGACGTTTCTAGTATGGATCTGACAGACCGCTGCGATATTTTTGCGCTCCGTCGTGCGTCAAGTGTGCGATCCGCCTAATTGACGGCTAATCGGCTGGTACATTTTGTATAGGACATCGTTTTTTTTTCCATATTTCGAACTATGTTCCTTGGGGAAAGTTGTTCTGTTCCATGGACTTCTTTAAATGTTTGCAGTTGATTTCGACATAATTAATAAATAAATAAATAGATATATTATTTATTTACTTCTAAACTATAAATATTTTCTATTGTCTAGCCACTCAAGTCCCGCGGGTGCCGATCGGCACCCGCTATTCTGACCCTTATTGCGACGAAACTAAGCTTCCTATTGCTTTGGAATGTTCTGAGAGTTTTGACCTTGGGATCTGAGCTGTCAAATGACGTATAAACCATAGACAACGGATGTTGTAGTGATGTCGCAATCTGCCGCCGAAAACCGGTCCGCGAGCCTTTTTTTGACAGCTACTTTGGCTCGATTTATACGCACACACAGTGCGACTTAGCTTTATTTTATTTTTTTTAAGCGCATTGATGCGTTCATGAATTTTTAGACGAAAAAAACCGCTTGACAATTGGTGAACGAAAACCAGAGCTACAAAGGAATTTTCGGGAGCGCGCGCTCCGCTATTTAGTATGGCGCGCGCCGCCATTTTTGTATGGGCTGAACTTGACGGGCTAGATAGGAACTTAACATAAATAAAAGACAAAAGGAAATAGATCAGCTTGTGCTGGTGAGACCGTTGTCTCCACAGCGCTGGTTTTCGGCCATTCCCTCCTCGTCGCGGTACATGCCACAGTTGTGGCTTGACACTCGAATTGGTCTGCAATTTGCACATTATTGTTCCCCCGAATGTTTTTGATCTAATCGATATGAATACTATCGATTCGATAGTATTGTGGTCGATAGATTGTTATCTATTTGAGGTTATGTTAAACCTAATTCCGGTTCTGTATTGGCATTCCAATAATTATTACAGCACTTTTAACCCTAATGATTTTGTAATATAAAGGAAAAAGTGTTGAATAGTTTTTTAGATATTCATGAAAGTTTATTAAAGACAAACTTAAAATTAAAAGACAAAGACACTGAATGGACAATTTGGTTACGATTAAAATATGAATTTATGATGTTTTTTTCGCAAATTAAAGAAAAGCACCATATTAGCCTAGGCTTAGAATACCATCACCCCACATCCTTCCCGCGGGTGTCGTAATAGGTGACTAAGGGACTCGAGAGTATTGGTGTATTACAATTTTTAAGCGACAGGCCGGTCACTATATAGTGATACACGTGTTTTCGGAAACAACCTTGGAAAACAATCCTCAAAAATGTCATAAGTGGCGATAGCGATCGTATTCTTACGGGCGTTAACGCTCTGCCTACCCTACAAGGGATAAAGACGTGATATATATAAAAAACACCTTTAGTTTTCAACAACAACAACCTAAAACACAAGAAAGCCTAATAACAATGCAATCTCTAAATTGTCTCTTTCCCACAATTAAGTAACTATTAATCTCCAAGTAAAAACAATAACATAGAAAGTGGTTGTTTTCTACGGCCCAGATTAAAATAAAGGCGTGAGCGCCGGTGTTGCCACAGGCAGAGTGTAAAGAAATGAAATGAAATGAAATATGACATGAAATGAAAAAAAAAAATATATATATTAGCTGAAAATATTCTAAGGGGTGAATCAGCTCATGAAACTGAACAACTTTCCCCAAGAAACATAGGTCGAAAGATGAGTTTTTTTTGGACCTTCCATACAAACTGACTTGGTCGGTTGGTAATTTTGTACGGGAGGTCCAAATTTTTTTCATATTTCGACCTACGTTTCTTGGGGAAAGTTGTTCAGTTTCATGGGCTGGTTCACCCTTTACAATATTTGCAGCTAATTATTTTACACCGTCTATTTGTAAACATAGTAAATAATATACAAACTTTCGCACTTATAATTTTAGTAAGATTCAGAAAGTTCTCGATGCAAAAGACATCAACGCGAGCTAATCATGAAGTCTCTCTCTCTCTTTCGTGTTCAGTTTCAAGGGCTGATTCACTCCTTATGATATTTGCAACAATTTTTTGACACCCTGTATAGATTAGTTGGATCAAAATTGGGCCATTTCCTGACATCTGGCAACACTACGGTGCACAGGAGCGGTGAAATTGTGCAAGCGTTGTATTATGAGTGATTACCCACTTTCTCTGCCATACCCGCAACTCCCCCGCGCTTTGTGCGCTAAACAGCCTAAGGCGGATCGCACACTTGACGCACGACGGACCGCAAAAATGTTATGTTATGTTATTTTATTTGGTAAATAAAAAACATGTCAAATGCTAATAATAAATCTTAGCTTAGACTAAGTTAAAGTAGGTATAATACAATATTAAGTACGTTTCAATAATAAAATTGACAAGTCATTAATAATAACTGATTAGATTGACAAAAGTCGTAAATGGGTTTCATTCATGTCATTATGAGTTGTTATGTAATTTACAATAAAAAAAATAATAATAATAGGTTTCTAATAAATTTGAAGTTCTCAACATAGTTATTTAAGTTGAAGCGTTTCGTCAACTGATAAGAACGCTTAGCTTGCTCGAAAATATCGCAGCGGTCTGTCAGATCCATACTAGAAATTTCAATCCTCATACTAAAACCGCTCAACCGCTGTTGACGCAGCGCTATCGCAGTGTCGTCCGTCAAGTGCGGTTTTAGTATGGGGAGTGACGTTTCTAGTATGGATCTGACGGACCGCTGCGATATTTTTGCGCTCCGTCGTGCGGCAAGTGTGCGATCCGCGTAAGGATTAATTGTTATACTGCATTATCTGTTCTATTGCAACTGACCTCGATTCTAATAGGACACTTTCTTGTCAAGAAATAAATAATAAGTATTTTTAGAATGTCAAGTTCAACAATATTCAACGAGACGGCGTTTTGGGTATGTCTCATGTTGGCGCTCTGCCTGGCTAACATGCGTGGCACGACATATTTTGTCGCTTCATATGCGCACAATGTCACTATATAGGAAGAATGCGTAACTTATTCGCAGTGAAGTTAGCCGCAGAAGACGTATTGCGGTGACAAAATTTTATCGTGGCACGCATGTTAACCATGCTGGACGCCTTTTTCCTAGTTCAAGTAAGTTTAAAATTAAAAGTAAGTTTAAAATTTAAGTTAGTTAAATTTTTATTGTCTTTGTTAATTCCAACTTTTGAACTGTAATCCTAAATAACAAGGTTAACTAAACCTATCTATTTTTACTAAACCTGGTTTAGTTTATTTTTTTTATTTTATATTTATTTTTTATTTTAACTTACCAGTATTGATGTCAGTGCTTTTGTATTTCTAGACTTCTATCTCTCTTTAAACTTATTTAGGAGTATTTTAAAATTAACTCAAGTAAGTGTCAGCTAGAATCAGAGCCATTGTTAAACAGTTTGAAACCCTGTCACATTAACTTGATTGAGGAATATGAGGCGATTGGGAAAGATTTGCGTGTACCGTAAATATGACATAGTTCCATGTCTCAAGTGAATTCCTTATTAGCTGAGTCACAAAATTAATAGACAATTAAGACATTTTCCCAATAGACATAGGAAGAACTAAATTTTAGTTACAAATGAAGAAATTAGCAATAATTTTGTTCGATTTTACATATATCACGCCTTTATCCCTTGCGGGGTAGGCAAAGCGTCAACAGCCGTAAGAATACGGTCGCTATCGCCACGTCTGTCATTTTTGAGGATTGTTTTCCAAGGTTGTTTCAGTAAACATGTGTATCACTAATAATACTATAGTGACAGGTTGTCAGCCTGTCGCCTAAAAATTGTAATACACCAATACTCTAGTCCCTTAGTCGCCTCAAACGACACTCTCGGCAAGGATGTGGGGTGATGCTATTCTAAGCCGGCAACACACGGCACTTTGTTCGTTTTTCCGTAGGAATAAGGTGTTTTAACGGCATGCATTACACATATGAACCTTTTAAAAACCGTATCAAATTCAGTTACGTGTTTAGAAATTATCGGTGTATTCTTCGCAGTGTGATCTGTGTTGTTAGAAAATATATTTGATTTTTGTGCTCGTTTACGTTTCTAGTTTTATTCCTTAAAAAAAATTTGCGTCCCATTTACGTACTCTTAGAAACACAAAATTTCACAATATCATCAAATGTTTCAATGATCAATTTATTTTTATCTGTATCAGTTTTGATATCAAATAAATTGTTAAATAAATAAATAATAAACAAACCAAACAAAACTTGTAACTTTCCCACAACACCGAACCTACGACCCCCAGGTCAGGACCGCTCTTACCACTACACCATGGAGTAGTTCATTCTTACATCTAAAATCTAAATTGTGAACCTCACACGTAGCGAGCTCATAAGCCATACATCAATATAGTCGCCCGAAGCTAACAGACAGATGTAGACGGAGAGATGGCAGCGTTAGAATGTTTACTAGTTGATAAGATGATAATGATCTCATTCACATATCACGCCTTTTTCCCTTGTGGGGTAGGCAGAACGTTAACAGCCGTAAAAATACGGTCGCTATCACCACGTCTGACAAATATTGCGGGCTCTTTCAGATGATTCGTGTATCACTATTGGTGGTCAGCCTGTCGCCTAAAATTGCAATACACTTAAAACCCTTGAGTCCCTCCGTCGCCTCTTACGACACCCACGGGTAAGAAATGTGGTACTTTCTTAGCTCGTACAATCGTACACCGTCTGTCGTAGTCAGCTCTCCGTCTAAGACAGACACCAATACATTTCGTGCTTATTGTATTTGTATTGTAATGTTTATTGTATTTGTATTGGAGTGAATCTGGGACATGTGAAGTCAGCTTTGCAAGTGTTAAGGGGACGTCCATGCACTTTTTTACTCGTTAGGTCTACTACAAGCAATTTTTTTTAGAAATACATACATACACAAATCACGCCTTTACCCCTTGCGGGGTAGGCAGTTTGTTAACAACCGTAAAGTTACGGTCGTTATCATCACGTCTGACTAATGTTTGAGGGTCGTTTCAGATACTTCGTTAATCACTATGATGATGATGATGATCTCTCCGACCGATTTCGGCCATGGCGATCACTTCGACTCCTAATCAGATCGGCGCTGATGCGCCCGGAGATGGCTACTATAGTGACAGGTTGTCAGCCTGTCCCCTAAAGTTGTAATACACATGAAACCCTCGAGACCCTTAGTCGCCTCTTACGATACCCGCGGCAAGAAATGGGATGGTGCTATTCTAAGCCAGCACTACACATCGTTGTAAAAGTACCTACAGTAATATGATCATAAATCATATACAACATGCATAACTTTAAGCCTAGTCATAAAAATGGTATATTTTATAAAGTTTATTGTGCTTTAAACACCCACGCGATGTGGTGTAGTCGTGGTGCGACTGCCTTTGACACAGACGGGTTCCGGGTTCGATTCTCGGTGGGTCACTCACAAAGTTGATATTTATCACTTTGTAAATTTGCTCCCAGTCTGGTTAGGACAATGCGGGCTGAACCACCCGATTGCCTGAAAGAAAGATGGTTCCGTGTTTCGGATGGCGCGTTAGCCGCAGGTCCCGGTTCTTGTCTACGATTACTTAGACGACGGTCGTTACACAACCATGTCAGAAGCCTGCTACTTGTAGAAGACGGTTTAAAAAATTCTGACACTAAGGTTCATTGGGTCGTTCGGTTCGGTTTCTCACACGAAAACAGAGAGAGTACAATAAAATATCTTTTTGTTTTCTCTTTCGTATTGGTGCTGTGAAACACCTAATTTGGTGGTTTTCTCTGATACCTTCAAAATATAAAACTTTCGCTTACTTCACTTTTCGTTTTACAGTATCATAAAAGTTCTCTTTTATCGACAACTGTCAAAATGGCGTTTGCACAAACATTACTTTTAGGCAGATCGCACACGCACGACGGAGCGCAAAAATATCAAGCAAAAATGCCGTGCGTCATGTGTGTTTCTCGCCTTAGGATTCTTCTTGTGGGACAATAAATCTTCGAACGACCTCATACATTTTGGTTTTAGAATATATTTAGATGGTCACAATTAAATCCTGATATTTTTGCAAATAGGCTTGTTTCCTGACAGGTCTAATAAGTTACTTTTTAGAACGATCTAAAACGGTATTTTATATGAATAATTAGAAGTATGACGTCACGCCCTGAGTATTTGGATGGCGTCAAAACACTTACTTTTATATTATTTTTCTGTTTATTAATTCAAACATTGAATATTTCGAAAAATGATGAATGAAGTGCGTAGTATTTTTGGACAATAGTTTTAAGCGTACAACTGTTATATATTTTTAATGACCCGGGAAACTCGCGAATTTTGCCGGCTTTTAACTCAAAACCGTCAGCTAAAAATGCCATTTCTGTCAAGTGCACTTCATCAAGAGGCACTCCTGGGTAAGGTCGAGTGTCCGGGTCTGAAGTATCCTCAAGGGTGTCTCAGACTTCCATCCTATTGATAGGGCACGCTGGGATCTGAGGGGTTCTTCAGTGAAGACACTTTTATTATATTTTTATTTTTAACAGACTTCAAAAACGGGAGCTATCGATTCGTGTTCTTCAATTATGAAGACACTCTTATATTATTTTTACATACATACATAATATCACGCCTTTGTCCCTTGCGCAGAGCGTTAACAACCGTACGAATACGGTCGCTATCGCCACGTCTGACATTTTTGAGGATTGTTTTCCAAGGTTGTTACGGAAAACATGTGTATCATTATAGTGACAGGTTGTCAGCCTGTCGCCTAAAAATTGTAATACACCAAGACTCTCGAGTCCCTTAGTCGCCTCTTACGACACCCACGGGAAGTATGTGGGGTGATGCTATTCTAAGCGGGCATCACACGCGCGTGTAAACAATTTAAAATGTGTTCAGTTTTATAAGTAGCACACGCCCTGAAAATATTTGTACTTAGGCCTCTTTCATACTTAACGTACAACGCAACGCTAAAATAACGCTGCGCTAACGTATGCGTGTCAGATCCATACTAGAAACGTCAATCCCCATACTAAAACCCTTAAAACCGCTAGCGCTGCGTTAACAGCGGTTTCAAGTATGGATTTGACAGACGCATACGGTAGCGCAGCGTTATTTTATTGCTGCGTTGTGCGTTAAGTGTGAAAGAGGCCTTAATTAATAGCTATCTGCATCGTGATCATCATTTCGCCGTGTGCTACCGGCTTAGAATAGCATCACCCCATTTCTTTCCCGTGGGTATCGTTAGGGGCGACTGAGGGACTTGAGGGTTTCAGGTGTATGACAACTTTTAGGCGACAGGCTGACAACCTGTCACTATGGTGATTCACAAATTATCTGAGAGAGCCCCCAATAGTGGCAATAGCAATCGTATTTTCATGGTCGTAAGCGCTCTGCCTACCCCGCAAGGGATAAAGGCGTGATATGTGTCTGTATGTAGATTACAAATGATCTAGTTCATACAAATGCAGTTTAAAAAAAATGTAGAATGCAACAAAGATGCATAATTTGTCATCATCAAGAATAAAGGATGTAAAAAAACGATATGACAATGACTAATACCCAGTATGACGGGCGTAAAAAGAAGTTGAGATAATAAAAGACCCTTGATTACACATTCCTTGGGAATAGTGGAGTGAGTCAGTTTTTTTTATCTTTACATACATACATATATGACGGCTCTATCCCTTGCGGGGTAGGCAGAGCGTTAACGGCCGTAACAATACGGTCGCCATCGCCACGTCTGTCATTTTTGAGGATTGTTTTCCAAGGTTGTTTCAGAAAACATGTGTATCACTATAGTGACAGGTTGTCAGCCTGTCGCCTAAAAATTCCTATACACCAATATTCTCGAGTCCTATAGTCGCCTCTTATGATACCCGCGGGAAGGATTTGGGGTGATGCTATTCTAAGCCGGCATCACACGGTATATTTTATCTTTAGGTTACTTAAAACGCTTTTATTCTGCCTTTAGATAAAGGTTGTGAATCAGAATTTATAACTGAATTAGGTAAAATCTAAAAACGATTAAAAAACGCATCAATCATCAAAATTAGTTTAGTAGTTTTTGTGATACACATACTCATAATCTTCATACCAATATTTCATCCTACTGAAATTAATCGTTATAATCACGCACAAAAATATCGACAGCGCTATTTTTGAACTTTCGCATACTAAATTCTGCTACAAATTGTGCTTATTTCACACGATCTACAACACAAATCCATTGACTCATACAATAGATATAAAGACTGGTAGAAATTGTAATCGTGTGATTTCACCGGTAGTTGCGGATTTCCGTACACGGAATCGAATTACGACTTTTCGGAAATCGGGTTCCAGATTTCAAGGTCTGATTACTGTTTGTGTTCGGTTTTACGTGTATCAATTTTGTTTTTTTGTGTAATCTTAAATGGTTGAGCGGTTAAAACAATTATGTTAAGCGATCATGCGGTAGTTAATACATAGTTTCTAATATTATACAAAATTCTACAATCTGGCATTTATTGAGTACAAAATTTAATATTATAGGTTACGTTACGTATAAATAATAGAATTTAGGCCAGGTAAGCCTTCGTGTCGCAGAGGTCAGATGGCAGTCGCTCTGTGTAAAAAAATTGGTTCCACGTCAAATCCCCTTGGTTAGGTAGCTGACCCCGACAGAGAACGGGATAAGGCAAGGGGAATGATGATCAGACTCAAGCAATGCACATTTACATACATACATATAACACGCCTTTATCCCTTGCGGGTTAGGCAGAGCGTTAACGGCCGTAAGAATACGGTCGCTATCGCCACGTCTGACATTGTTGAGGATTGTTTTCCAAGGTAGTTTCAGAAAACATGTGTATCACTATAGTGACAGGTTGTCAGATTGTCGCCTAAAAATTGTAATACACCAATACTCTCGAGTCCCTTAGTCGCCTCTTACGACACCCGCGGGAAGGATGTGGGGTGATGCTATTCTAAGCCGGCATCACACGGCATTTGCGCATGCACATTTGCTTACTTAATTAATTAAAATACCTCTCTACTTTGTATCCCACAGTTGTTCATATTAAACATGTCGTAATAAAAAAAAAACTGACTTCATTATTAAGAAACTTAAACCTTTATCTTGAACATGTCAGCTGATTATGATAAAAATACCAACTTTTATGTTAAGATATTCCAAAAATCAACAATAAAAATTGTTTCCAGTATGATCATCATTAATGTTAGATCAACCTTAAGTACACCTGATTTTTGCACGTACTAAAATCATCACTGGTTTTATATATTCGTGATACACGATTTAATTGAATTTGCCTTGTGATGCCGGCATAGAGTAGCATCACCCCAATTCTTTCCGCGGGCGTTTTAAGAGGCAACTAAGGGACTCGACGGTTTCATGTGTATTACCACGTATTACAACTTTAGGCGACAGGCTGATAACCTGTCACTACAGTAATACACGAATCATCTGTAGGGGCCCTCAATACTTGTCAGACGTGGCGATAACGACCGTAATTTTACGATTGTTAACGGTCTGCCTACCCCGCAAGAGATAAAGGCGTGATATGTGTATGTGTACGAATGCTGTCACATACAAGTTACCTCCTTATTGCACTCAGTATATAATTAATGAAACGGATGTCACGAAGACTCAGCTTAACTAAGTGACATTCCGTCATTTCTCGAATACGTCACATACGTACATTTATTAACTGGGACTCAAAGAATCTCTATGAAGATAACATGTGTAGAATCACGTCTGTATTCTATGCAGGTTAGGTAGAGTAGCAACGGCTATGAAGTTTGTATTTTTTGGAAATATTTGATTCAGTTAATTCACTTACTTTGATTAATTACAGGCTATCAAGTTGTACGGTCTGTAATTTCCTAACCAGACTGAGAAAAAAATCACCAAGTGTTATATATAATAAGGTGTAAAAATATTAGCTGCAAATATTTTACGTGCTGAACCAGCCCATGAAACTGAACAACGTTCCCCAAGGAACATAGGTCGAATTATGAAATACAATTGGTCCTGGACATGCTATACAAAACGTAACAGCCGGGCCAGTCAACTGTATGGAAGGTCCAAAATGTTTTTTTTTTAATATTTCGACCTATGCTCCTTGGGAAAGTTGTTCAGTTTCTTGGGCTAGTTCACACCTTAAAATATTCGCAGGTATTTTTTTTACACCCTATTCTTCTGAGATAAATCAACTCAGTTAGTGCCACACCGAAATTCTAACCCGGAACTTTTGTCCTACAGGGACCTATTCTCGTCCAACGACCCAATAAACCCGACGATTTTTTTTAGAAATTCCAATTGGAATTGCATTCTTCATGTTTCATTCAACTAAGCGCTTGTTTTAATACAATAATGCTAGTAATAATACATACATACATAAATATATTACGCCTTTATCCCTTGCGGGGTAGGCAGAGCGTTAACAGCCGTTAAAATACGGTCGCTAACGCCACGTCTGACATTTTTGAGGATTGTTTTCCAAGGTTGTTTCAGAAAACATGTAAATCACTATAGCGACAGGTTGTCAGCCTGTCGCCTAAAAATTGTAATACACCAATACTCTCGAGTCCCTTAGCCACCTCTTACGACACCCGCGGGAAGGAGGTGGGGTGACGCTATTCTAAGCCGGCATCACACGGCAGTAATACTAATGATGCTGTAATAATACGCTCAGCATACAAGAAGAATCATTTAAACGACTCAGCATACCAGTCGTCTGCGCATGCGCTAACGCAGCATAATGTCTGTGATACATGGAAAGGATTACTTGCAAGTACGTACACAGACACACACACACACACACACACACACACAAATCACGCCTATATCCCTGGCGGGGTAGGCAGAGCATTAACGACCGTAATATTACGATCTTTATCGCCACGTCTGACAAAATTTGAGGGTAGTTTCAGATAAGACATGTATCACTATAGTGACAGGTTGTCAGCCTGTCGCCTCAAATTGCAATACACATGAAACCCTCGAGTCCCTTAGTCGGCTTCTACGGCACCCACGGGAAAGAAATGGGGTGATGCTATTCTAAGCCGGCATCACACGGCACTACATATACAGGGTGCCAGAAATTACCATCATTCTCCTTGCCTTATCCCGCTCTCTGTCAGGGTCGGCTACCTAATCCAGGGGATTTGACGTGGAACCAAGAAACACAGAGCGTTGCCATCTGACCTCTGCAACCCGAAGGCTAGCCTGGCCTGAATCCTATGTTAAGTCACATTTAAATATCATCTGAATTCAAATTCTTTACCGTAGGAGCAGTCGGTAAATGTACACGAGTAGGTAAAAACACATTGGTACATCGAACTTGAGTTTCACGAATTGTAAGACCGGTGTCCTAACCACCAGGCCACCGACGCTCTAAGAAGAAGAATTTTAACTTCAGCCGGGGTTTGAACCCATGACGCTTGTGGTATCCACCTACACATTTTTACACGACTGCCGAACCAAAAAGGAGTGTAACGTTTTTAGGGTTCATGTATGTATTGTATGTATGTATTTATGTGCGTTTCTTTAAAGGACTGTAACTCGATAATGACTGAACAGATTCGAATGGGAATTGTTTGAGAAGAATCCTTGTAACATCCTGAGTGACATAGGCTAGGTTTTGCCAAAGAAAACATAACAAGAAAATTATCAATTTTTCTTGTATAACGTATAGAAGAAGAGCACTTTTTACTACCAATACAGGCGTGTTTTTTAAATTTATTAATTATATACTTGTTTGATTTCTTATTGTATTGCGTAATACCTGAATGGCCCTTAGGGTAAAGCGGTAAGTTACGACCCACCCACGTGGAATCAAGGGACCACCAATTATTTATTGTCCAGGAAGGCTTACGTTAGGTTACCCTAAATTATTGTTATACTTGCATTTCCGGTCTGTGTATGCTTAACTACCTATTGTTATAATATTGCCGTGTGATGCCGGCTTAGAATAGCATCACCCCACATCCTTCCCGCGGGTGTCGTAAGAGGTAACTAAGGGACTCGAGAGTATTGGTGTATTACAATTTTTAGGCGACAGGCTGACAACCTGTCACTATAGTGATTTACATGTTTTCTGAAACAGCCTTGGAAAACAATCCTCAAAAATGTTAGACGTGGCGATAGCGACCGTATTTATACGGCCGTTAACGCTCTGCCTACCCCGCTAGGGATAAAGGCGTGATTTATGTATGTATGTATTAAGTACTGTAATAACTATATTTCAAGCTTTAAACTAGACTGTATGAAGACATGTTTCAATCCGAGTTGTTTTTTTTAACTTAATGATAATTACTTGTAAAAAATTGCTTCTATTTTGAAACTTCCTTGACATACATACATACACAAATCACGCCTTTATCTTTTTAAACTTACCTTATTTTTATGTGGATGTAGGATTATTGTAACCTGAAACAAGAAAAAATCTTTTATTAACATTTTCGTCAAACATTTTTGCGTTGTCGGCTCAGAAAAGCATCACCCCATATTTTCTACGAGTATCGTATGAGGCGACTTAGAGAGAATATATATATATACATATATATACCCGAATATATACATTATTTGTACCTTTAAACGAGCAGGAACTACTAAGGTATTAGATAGATACATCAACTCCGCTAATCCTTTTAGCCATTTTGCTAGTGAGAAGTGTGCGTTTGTTATTTTGTATACTGTTGTCAGAGTAGATAAGAATATGTTCAGAGGGATTCTTGTGACATGATTAGAGTGGAGTCATGAACAAAAGTCTTCGCAATCAGATTTGGTGACGCTAAACACTGTTTTTGTATGCTTATGAACATTTTATGACTGAGACGACTGAGACAGAAAAACCTGACTGAGGTAAATCACAACACAAATGGATAATTTGACGTTGGATTCTTTGCAACTAAACCGATTTATTTCGAAGAAATCGCTTTTTGTTTCAATTAAACAGAATGTAATTGGATGTAAAAAAGTATTTTAAGGGGTGAACTACCCCATGACACTTAACAATTTTCGCTAAAGCACATCAGGTCAACAAATTTTGCACCTTCCATACAAAATTACCATCGGACAAAGTCGATTTGATTGAGGGTTAAAAAAAATCACATATATTCTTTCTTGGGTAAAATTGATAACTATTAATGGGATGATTCACTTCACCGCTTAAAATATTTGCAGCTAATATTTTCACCCATTATATATATTTTTAGTTCCTTATAGTGCTTTGTTTTTTTGTTCTCGTCATAGTTCGAGCCAAGTTTAATGGCGAGGAGATTTCCTGGCTTCATTCTAGTCGTTTCAAACTCACTCAAATCATTTATTTAAAGTAGTTAATTTTACATTTATCTTTTTGATGGTCAAGTTAGTCATTGTAAAAAAGAGAAAAATGTAGGATAAGTACAGTTTTTTATTTCTTGCTACATATTTATGAATCTAGTGTAAACGCGGCGTTCGTGGATTTACCTCTGGAACTTTACCCACTCTGAGCCCATTATTACTAAACTTATTATTATACCAGTCTGTGCGTATTTTCTCGTTTGTATGCTTTAGAAGTATAAAAGATGGGTTAAATCTTCTTAAGGCTCGCAGGTCATAACTTACCCCGAACGGCAAAACATCCTAAGTGACATTTTCGTTAAATTGTAGATAGGATCTGGTGTTTTTAGATAAATTTTATTAAAAAACAAAATTTGAGTTGCGGGAATTTCCGTCTCAATTGCGGTAATTTCAGGTTATTTTGCGTTTAAAACTAATTATAAACTTAGGAGATCGCTAATGTAACCTGCACTATTAAAACAAATATACGACACTTCATATGTCAATATTGTTTAGACTGTAGCACGTGAAAATTAATCTACTTGTCTACATACATACATATATGTAGGTAACATACACCCAAAAACATTTTTACACGCATAATTTTCTTCATACCTTCAGTTATAAAATTAGTATACTAAACGGCTATTTTCTAACGGAATTAAAAGATATCTCAAGTTCAAAGCTCGACATTAAACCCTGAATGTAAATTATATAATACATTAATAACGTTATATAACTATTATATAATAGTTTATTTCTATAGCTTTACGATCGTGATTCAATGACAGATGAAATGAGCAAAGGGACAAAGAAATTTATAATCGTAAATTTATATTCAGGAATTCAAATTTAATAGTCGACATCGGGTCGCGAATTTACTGGCCTCAGTGTACTGGTCATTTAGCATTTTAATGCACCTCTTAAGAGGCTCCCTGAGGTTGAGTGGTGCTTCCATCGTTCTTTTTTTGTGTAAATGTTTTTAGGAAAAGTTTAGTGTGTATCGCGTCATTAAAAGAATTCAATTACAAAAAACCTGTTTGAGGGTGAGTTCTATACGTAAAAGTGAGCAACTCTCCCAAAACATGAAAAAGAACTTGGATTCAAGATTCAAGATTCAATCGTTTATTTCCAAGTAGATTCACAATGAATACTTTTAGAATGTCAGAGAGTTACAATACAATAATGTCACTGAATAAATGAATGAGTCAATGTAAACAATAACAATTTTCAGTTCCTAATAGAATCGCGGACGAGTGGGATAAAAATAAAAAAATAAAAAATAATAATAAAGGCACTGCCTCGGGGCTGGCCAGGCTGACCACACATCATGTAACTTACATCACCACCATCAATTAATGAAATCAGTTAAATTAAAGACAAAATATTTAAAAAATGCTTGTTACATGCTAATCAGCCGGACCCCCTGAACAGGAAAACCACCCAAAAACCTGCTCAGAAGTGCTCCTAATCTCAATTTACAATTTGTACCTATAGAATAGGCCCTAAGCTACCCTAGCTAAGTTTTATAATTATATATATATTATTAGCCCAAAAGACGGCTACGCTAAAATAAAATAAAAGTATTACAGTAGATAATTCTAACTGTTTCGTCTTCCTTACTAATTATGCCAATTGTAAATTCCATGCACGTCCCGATCTGGTATTAAAAATGACTGCATGTTTCTTGTGCTGCGCTGGAATTTCAGAGGACCATGCCTCCTTGTCATTAACATAATCATCTAACTTATAATAAGCTTTATAACATAATGTTCTCTTAATAATAGATTTAAATTTACTTTCAGATAAACATAATATATTTTCCGGTATTTTGTTATAGTATCGTATACTTAAACCTTCAAATGAAGTCCTTACTTTAGCTAGTCTATACGTGGGTTGATCTAATTTATTTTTACTCCTTATATTACGATTATGTCTTTCATGATTTCTTGTGAACGTATGAATATTCTTTCTGACATACATGATATTTTCATAAATATATTGACACGGCACAGTCATAATATTAATTTCCTTAAACAGTTCTCTGAGAGAATCACGACTGCCAAGTTTATAAATTGCTCTAATGCCCCTTTTTTGAAGAATAAATATTGTTTCAATATCAGCGGCGCGGCCCCACAGCAAAATTCCATAGGACTTGCCATACAAAATATTCCAGCCAACAAAGTCAACTTATTTAGTAGGTTTAATTTCTTTTTTATTGTTTGATCTATGTTCCTTGGGGAAAGCTTTTTTGTTTCATGAACCTATTAAAATATTTTTAAGGCTGAACGAAGAATATATTTAAATTTGTAAAGTACTATTCACATATATATAATTTACGCACATTTAACTCACTACTATGTGATTAGTACCGTGTTGATCGTTAATGTTTAATGTATCATAAAATAATCTTTAAAACGAACCTCAATCCGGAGAAAATGAATTTTCGATAAACAAAGTTTTTATCTAGCAGTAAATTTTACAATGTTGGCGGCGCTACTTTCTTGCGGGATCCCCTTAATGAGTTGCAAGTTCAAGCCCCGGCCAGCCGTTATTGCAAGTCCAAGAGCAAATTAATAATAAACAGCCGACGTTATACGACTTCGTGGCAGGGGTACTATCCGCACATCAAACTATGAGGGGTCAATTTATACTGGTTAGGCGAGGAACACACGCACGACGGAGCGCAAAAATTTCGCAGCGGTCTGTCAGATCCATACTAGAAATGTCGAGCTCAACCGCTGTTGGCGCAGCGTTATCGCAATGTCATCCGTCGAGTGCGGTTTTAGTATGGGGAGTGACGTTTCTAGTATGGATCTGACAGACCTCTGCGATATTTTTGCGCTCCCTCGTGCGTCAAGTGTGTTCCTCGCTTTATGCATAAATACATACATACCCACACATATCACGCTTTAATCCCTCGAGAAGTAGGCAGAGTGTTAACGGCGGTAAAAATACACGTCTGACAAGTTTTGACGTTGTTGTCAGCTAAGTGACAGGTAAGTTGTCAGCCTGTCGTCTAAAATTGTAACACACATGAAACCCTCGAGTGCCCGACACTAGCGGGAACGATATGGGGTGATGCTTTTCTATACCGTTAGTTACTAAGAATTGCAGGCTTAGAATAGCATCACCCCATTTCTTTCTCGTGGGAGCCGTAAGAGGCGACTAAAAGACTCGAGAATGCTACTTAACATTGCATAATCTACATGCTGCTTCTCTTACTTGACTTTATTACGGGTTAGCGAACGACCCAATGAACCCTGGGGTCAGAGTTTTAAAACACCTTTTATTACTCGTAAGTCGTAATCCTATAAGGTAGTGTAAAGCTTATTCGTTCAGATGGTGTCGCGACCAGCGTAACTATCAGAGCGCGCCCGTATGTGCGTGTATCGGACATGAAGGTCAAGTTACGCTGGTTGTGACACAATCTAAGCGAATGAAGTATAACGACCGCTATTTAAATTATCTCATCATAAATGGTTACCATGTGATGCCGGCTTAGAATAGCATCACCAAATTTCGGCCAGTAAGTGTCGTAAAAGGCAACTAAGAGAATCCAGGGAATGGATAGCAGCGTTCCTTGTGAATGTCTGAGTTTGCCAAGCTGTTTGACAAGCTTGGTGAGTAGGATCGCAATACCAGAGGCCTATGTCCAGCAAAGGATTGTTAAAACTATGAATATAAACCTATTTCTTGAAGCACTTTATCTATTAAAAAAACTGCATCAAACTAAACTTAAATAAACTAAACTAAATAAACTTAAATAGACATAAAGATCTAAGCGTACATACATAGGTATGTATGATATGTAGGTACATACAAACACGGGAAACGTACATATCACACGTACATATCAGGCTTTTACCCCTTGCGGGGTAGGCAGATAGATGCAGTGATAATATTTCAATAAAAAATATTTTACTAACAACTTTTCTACATCTTTTCACCTTTCTTCGTCACTTCCTGTCAGCCATCTTGGGATTTGAAACAAGATGGCCGCCGCTGACATTTGACGCGTGATCTCGCATACTAACTACTTTCGTATTGTCACCGACGACAGGAATGCATATTAATAGGAAGATAGTAGTTTCTTGGATAATGCATAAAATATGAAGTCAGCGGTGTTGTTTGATGCTATCCCTTTTCCTGTGGGAATAATATGACTTATCGGGAAAAGTAGCTTTATGTCACTTAGAGACTGTATTTTTGTGAGTGAAACAGTGAAATTGGTCTTGTGTTATGTAAATATATTTTTAATATTATAGCATGTAACGTCAAGAAACTGCATGTAAAAGAATTAAAAAAATATATAGTGACTTTTTAGATTTACTGAAGCATTTGTTAATGATATTACAATTTTATTATTGATTCTGTATGTATGCCAATTTCTTTTATTTATTAGAAGTGAAAGATGTTAACATTACCTTTTGTCTATAGAATCGAAATGTAGAATAGAATTTTTTAATGATAATTAATGTAATAAACATTATGGAAAATTTGAATTCGAAAAAAAAAACGACGGTGACGAAAGAACAACGCAGAAACTTGCATTTGCTTCTGTTATACTTATTATAGTAGATACAATATACTTATCTCTTTTGCACCAAAGGACGTCAGGTGTGGTATTCGCCTTAACTGTTTGTTTATTAACATAATATAAACTTTATTAGCTGAACATGTTAAGGTAAGTGTATTAGAAACTTTATTACATTTGTTGTCTAAAGGAAACATTGATTAAAACTAGTAATTGTTTTGTCGGTTACAAAACTCTGACATCAGGGTTCATTGGGTCGTTCGGCTACTCAGTGTTCTATAGGATGTAAATGAACGAACTTGATGATGATCTCTCCGACCGATTTCGGCCATGGCGACCACTTTGACTCCTAATCAGATCGGCGCTGATGCGCCCGGAGATGGCTATTGTAGCCAATTTTGGCAGTAAACTCCCGTGCACAGAGTGGACACGTGAGTTTGCCATTTACATAATTATAGTTAATGGCGACGGGTGGACGGGCCTTCAGCTCATCGCGCTTAGCGTCGAGGTCTGCTTTACGCTGTTCCTCAAACTCGCGGACTTGCCTCTTAACCATCCCGCGCCATTTGGGACGCTGTGCTGCCAGACCCTCCCATTGAGTGGGCTCAATGTTGCATCTTTTCATGTGTCGTTTCTGAACATCTTTATATCTGAGGAGTTGTCCGCCATGCTTTCGCTTGCCCTCCTCTAGCTCAGAATAAAAGATGCGCTTCGCCACTCTCTCCTCCGACATCCGGGATACATGACCGCACCACCGTAGCTGACGACGCATTAGATAGGCCTCAATGCCACCAACATTGGCTCGTCTCAGGACTTCGGTATTGCGCACTCAATGTTGCATCTTTTCATGTGTCGTTTCTGAACATCTTTATATCTGAGGAGTTGTCCGCCATGCTTTCGCTTGCCCTCCTCTAGCTCAGAATAAAAGATGCGCTTCGCCACTCTCTCCTCCGACATCCGGGATACATGACCGCACCACCGTAGCTGGCGACGCATTAGATAGGCCTCAATGCCACCAACATTGGCTCGTCTCAGAACTTCGGTATTGCGCACTCGGTCGGACCATCTGATCTTCATGATGGTGCGAAGGCATTTTAGGTGGAAGCGATCCAGAGTGCGTATGTGGTGACGATACACACACCAAGTCTCGGAGGAGTATAGAAGGTTTGGCAGCACAATCGCCATATATACAGAGATTTTTGTGGCTAGCTTTAGGTCGTGCGAGCAGAAAACCTTGGAACACAACTTCCCAAATGCTGCAGCTGCAGCACTGATTCTGCTGTTGATCTCAGCATCAAGGTTACACTTAGATGTTATAGTGTTCCCCAGATAACGAAACTTATCAACCTGTTTCAGCATATCCTCACCAAGCATAATCGCCAGTGTCTCGCGACCATGCGAGTCTAAGGACATCACTTCCGTCTTTTTGACACTGATCTTCAGGCCGAATTTACAGCATGCTTGGTGAAAAACGGACATTAGCTGTTGCAGGCCGTCTGGGGATTCTGCAAGAAAGCACAAGTCATCAGCATACATGATCTCAGTAATCAATGCATACGAGACTTTAGTGCGCGCCTTAAGTCTAGCCAGGTTAAAAAGACTGCCATCTGTGCGGAAACGGATGCGGACTCCTTGGGAAACAGTATTTAGGACTTCTTTGACTACAACTGCAAAGTACAAGGCGAACAGTGTGGGCGCTAGAACACACCCTTGTTTCACCCCACAGGTGACGGGGAAGAAATCAGACTGTTCACCGTCTACAGAGACGCAGCACTGCATGTCGTCATGCAGGAGTCTTAGGAGTCGCACATACTTTTCTGTGCACCCTAACTTTCCTAGCACCATCCAGAGAGCTTCGCGAGGCACACTGTCGAATGCTTTCTCTAAATCAACAAAGCAGAGGTACAACTGGCGACCTTGTTCTCTACTTTTTTCTTGTAGTTGACGCACCGAGAAAATAGCTTCACATGTACTTCGGTCAGGTCGGAAGCCGAACTGGGTTTCGGGCAGAATTTTTTCCGACAAATCTTTGAGGCGGTTCAGTAAAACTCTGGCAAAGACTTTTCCAGGGACTGACAGCAATGAAATACCGCGATAAGAGTTACAGTCAGAACGGTCACCCTTGTTCTTGTAGAGGGCACAAATGCGAGACACTTTGAAGTCCTCAGGGACCCTCTCCTCCTCCCACATTCGAACGAAAAGTTTCCATACCGACGTGTGCAACTCCGTACCACCATATTTAAGTAGTTCACCCGGTATAAGGTCAATGCCAACCGCCCGGTTATTATGCTGCTGTCTGATGGCAGTAACAACCTCGTCGCATGACAGGGGCTCGTCCAGCTCCGTGGCTAACGAACTTATCAGTTGTATGTATCAACAAAAAGTATGAACTGAAGTCTTTTTTGCGATTCTCTGTCCGTGATGGACATCGTAAACCACGTAACGGATATTGATGATGTTTTTAATAGATACTGATTAAAGGAGGTTTGTAAGTTTGTAAATGCCAGGTGCAACCGATGGAAAAGCCGTTATTTAGATACAGGTAATACATTTGACAACTTAAGATCCTTTTTGCTACACATACACAAACATAAGTCAAAATATAACAAATGACACTTATGTGTCTTTACGTATGATGCAACCGCTTATTGTAAAAATTATGATAGGTGGATCGCACACTTAACGTTCGACGGGCCGCTAAAATATCGCAGCGTTCTGTCAAATCCATACTAGAAATGTCAACCCCCATACTAAAACCGCTTAACCGCTGTTGGCTGTTATCGCAGTGTCGTCCGCCGAGTGCGGTTTTCGTATGACGAGTGGCGTTTCTAGTATGCATCTGACAGACCGCTGCGATATTTTTGCTCTCCGTCATGCGTTAAGCGTGCGATGTGCCTTTAAAAGGGTAAAGTTACCGTTATGGCATTCAGATGTTTGAGTTTACTTTATTTAACAATCGTCCGGAGGTATGTTTGGTTAACGTTTGTCAAAAAATATTTATTGAATCAATATAATTTGTAAACCCCTAACAAAAGATTATTTTGTAAGTAATTTGCGTAAAAAAGGCGCGAGAAGTAACTATATACATGAAACTGAACAACTTTCGCAAAGGAACATAGGTCGAAATACAAGAAAATTTTCTGGACCTCCTATAGAAATTGTCTTGGTCGGTCGGTAATTTTGTATGGGAGGTCCAAAAATTTTTTATATTTTCATCTATGTTCCTTATGGAAAGTTGTTCAGTTTCATGGGCTGGTTCACCCCTTAAAATATTTGCAGCAAATTTTTTACACCCTGTATTTAATGTCATATTTCATAAAAAGAAAGTTAAAAAGCTCGTCAGTTAAAAAGTTCTTGTTTTTTAAATTCTGCTTTGAGAAGCAAAGAAGAGGAGTCATCATAATTATGCAAAACGCAAGCTTTCTGAACAACATCGCAAAACGCCACTCATTTCCACAACAAAAACAACCTTTTCAAGGAGCTTATTTTTAACATGTTAAACATATTCACCTTAACAAAAGTTCGATGAACTTAAAAATAGAGATGGGACTTAAGTATCCAATAATCGATTTTTTGTTAAATACACACACACACACACACACACACATATCACGCTTTTTCCCTTGCGAGGTAGGCAGAGCGTTAAAGGCCATAATGATACAGTCGCTATCACCACGTCTGACATATATTGCGGGTTCTTTTAAATGATTCGTCTATCACTATTTGTAAATAATTTATCATCTAACCATTTATTGCACACAGAAACATTTCTATTTTAAAGTTTACTTTATTGTTATTTTAAAGAGATTTTAAATTAAAGCGTCCATAAAGCATCTGAAAGTTAAAACTTGCCCAGAAAGAGAGCTGCTGAAAATATTAAAAAATATTGCATAAATGTATATTAAATCGAACTTTTACATATATAAGTATACATATCACACTTTAATCCCTTGCGAGGCCGGCAGAGAGTTACCGGCCATAAATATAAATCAGACTTTTCATTACTATTGTACCCCTAATATTTCTCAAGACTGTAGTCCCTAAAAATCGATTCTTATTGAACTTTGTGTTCCTCGAAAAATCGATATATCATAATTGATTACATTTTCACATCTCTACCCTAAAGGAAAAATAAGCGGAAATTCCACGCGTTTCTTCAAACAAACAAAAAGATATATATTGCAAACGGAAAAGTTGTCAGTCTGTGTGTACAAAAGGTTGTAAGTACAATGGTCAGTAAATCGTGTATAGACAGACTGCAGCCTGAAAAGTCATTTTGTAAGAAAATTATGATAGAATAGAATAGCCGAGATGCCGGCTTAGAATAGCACCACCCCATTTCAACCCGTGGGTGTCGAAAAAGCGACTAAGGGATCGATTAAGGAAATCGGCAGCAGTGTTTTCTGTCAACGCAATACCTTACACTAGGAAAAAGAATAATAGTATATTATTATGTCTATGTATTATTTTTAAACTTATTTTCCTAAGTTTTATCTATTTATACCTATACTACAGGCTACGCATAGGTACGGCGAGGGACACTCTTGCTTGACGCACAACGGAGCGCAAAAATATCGCAGCGGTGTGTCAGATCCATACAAGAAATGTCAATCCCCATACTAAAACCGCACTCGACGGATGACACTGCGATAGCGCTGCGTCCACAGCGGTTGAGCGGTTTAGTATGGGGATTGATATTTCTAGTACAGATCTGACAGACCGACCGCTGCGATATTTTTGCGCTCGGTCGTGAGTCAAGTGTGCGATCCATCTGAGTTTCATCTCTTTATACCTATACTAAAGGCTACACATAGATAACGTTACACAACCATGTCAGAAGCCTGTTACATGTAGAAGGCGGTTGAAAAATTCTGACACTAGGGTTCATCGAGTCGTTGGACGACTCGGTGTCCCACGCGAAAAGAAGAAGGTAACGTTGATGTAAAAATAAAAATAACAGACTACTGGATCTACTTATATGCATTAGTATGTAAAATGCATTCTAGTCCATCCGTTATAGAGGAGGTCTGTGATCGGACGTCCGATGACGTGGCGTCAATAATAATTTATAATCACAGTATCAAATCAAACTTCGAAAAGAAAATATTTGTATGTTGTAACCGACAAAACATAGCATCACCCCACATCCTTCCCGCGGGTGTCGTAAGAGGCGACTATAGGACTCGAGAGTATTGGTGTATTACAATTTTAAGGCGACAGGCTGACAACCTGTCACTATAGTGATACACATTTTTTCTGAAACTACCTTGGAAAACAATCCTCAAAAATGTCAGACGTGGCGATAGCGACGGCATGCTTACGGCCGTAAACGCTCTGCCTACCCCGCAAGGGATAAAGGCGTGATATATGTATGTATATAACTAATCTTTCACTGCTTTGAAGTTACTATTACTATTTTAGCAAACATAATAGTTGAACACTAGCAAATCATCATTCCATCCCGGTTCTCTGTCGGGGTCGGCTACCTAACCTAGGGAATATAACGTGGAACCAAGTGTTTACACAGAGCGACTGCCATCTGACCTCTGCAACCCGAAGGCTAACCTGGCCCAAATCCTAGGTAAAGTTAATTGAATTTAATAGCTTTACTTAAATTTATCATCCGGATAGTGAGATCAAAACTTTTCAAACTGCTTTCATTCTAGATATGTAAGGTGTAAAACTATTAGCTGCAAATATTTTAAGGGGTGAATCAGCCCATGAAACTGAACAACTTTCCCCAAGAAACATAGGTCGAAATATGAGAAATTTTTTTGGATCTCCCGTACAAAAGACTTGGTTGGCCGGTAATTTTGTATGAGAGGTCAATTTTTTTTCCATATTTCAACCTACGTTTCTTGGGGAAAGTTGTTCAGTTTCATGGGCTGGTTCACCCCTTAAAATATTTGCAGCTATTTTTTACACCCTGTAGTTTATTGACCCACAATTAAACAATCTTAGAATTTCTTTATTAAGTAATTAAACTTATCAAGTAGGTACGTAACTTTACAGATAGTGAACTTATTAACTTACCAGCGTTTTATATTTAATTATTTATTTATTTATTATAAGCTTCGATTGACGTTTTCTAAACCACTTAAGTAATCAAGTTGCCAGGTGGTAGATAAAGTACATACACATACATATATCACGCCTTTATCCCTTGCGGGGTAGGCAGAGCGTTAACGATCGTAAAATTACGTTATCGCCACGTCTGACAAATATTGAGGGTCCTTTCAGATGATTCGTGTATCACTGTAGTAACAGGTTGTCAGCCTGTCGCCTAAAGTTGTAATACGTGGTAATACACATGAAACCCTCGAGTCCCTCAGTTGCCTCTTACAACACCCGCGAGAAGAATTGGGGTGATGCTATTCTATGCCGGCATCACACGGCAGCTTTTTCAATGTTTCACTTAAAAACTCTAGGGGTATGTAATAAAATGATAGATATAAAAAACAGCATATTTCGCGTTCTCATTATGGCAACACTGCAGCTTCTAACTAGAAACATCAAAACGCAAAACCTCGTAAGTGCATTTCAGCGAATTTCTAGTTATAAGCACTTTTACTATATATTTATTGCGAATACCAGATACTCGTAAAAGCAGATTATAGTTACTCTAGTTTAGATTGAATCATGTCAGTAAATTGAGATTTTCTAAGGAAATTGTGCATGTCAGTTTGGAATTGCTTTATTTGCAGTCAGATTAGGGAAATAAAAGTTGAGTGTGGTCTTAAAATTGTATTATTGTGAACAGAAACTTCCGCTTGATAAAAAGTGGATTTTATATAATCTTTTTTATATATATTCTAGTATAGGAATTTTTATTAGGGTGTTTTGCACACACAGTGATAAATTATTCTCATAAATGGAAATAAGAAATTGAAAAATCGGAAGCGTCACTTTGTGTGTGATACTCCACGCGCGTTTTTTATTTTCATTTATAAGAATTTTAGTAAAGTAGCCGTTTATTTACATTTTTAAAACACCACTGCCTCACACGATTTTATGAGTTGCCACAAGTATCTCAGTTTCATGCATTTTATACAAGTTCAACACGAATAGAAAACCGATAAAAAAGTCATCGACACCTAACAGCTGTTAAAGATATAGTCCCATTCATAATTCATAGGTATCTATGTCTGTCTATATGTATACAGCGAGTAAATGACGGTATAACGAAAACTTTGCAGGCGAGATCAGACCATGAAACTGAACAGCTTTTTCTATGTTGGGAAACGTGAAATTTTGTCGACCTCCCATACAAAATTCCAGATCAGCTGACTAACTTTGTATATGTAACTACTTGAAAAAAATTGTTCGTTTCCCAACATAGTCCCCATAGAAAAAGTTGTTCAGTTTTACGGTCTGATCACGCCAGCAAAGTTTTCGTTACACCGTCTCTTACACCCTGTATATACAAACGTTTTTGTACTATCGGCAGCAGTTTGAGCTATTCTTATAAAGGATCAGTTGAAAAGGTTATTTACAAAATTAATAAGTCTGAACAGTGATTACATGTGCATATCGGTATGTATAATTGAAACACGTGTTGCATGAAAAGAAAAAAGAATATTCATTTTTAAAGGTTTAGGTTTTTGGGCTCTCAAAGTCGATCATTTAAAAAAAATACAAAATAACACTCCACTATCATATTAATATAAAATAATTTCAATTTTTTTCTCTTCACTTCAAATCGATTATAAAACAAAAACGATTTTTGTTACAAAAGTCACTCACATCCTTACAAGATGACCACAATAATGAACCTTTTAATTTTAAACTGTGTATAAAAAATTGATCTCAAAATTATGCTAAAACTATTTCTGCAAGGTAACTATGACTCACTGAGATGATTACAAAAACTGATTTGATACATATTGATAGATATCTAAAATAGGCTAAGGAATAAATAATGGCTTGCAAAAACAATAATTAAAAACTCCTTCAGTTCAGAACTGATGTGATAATTATGAAGGACATTGACAGTAATGAGTAATAACCTGACGTATTCCTTGCTTCGGTAAGCACATTGCTGAGTCATACTGCTCACTGATTTAGGGTAAGACGAATGTCGGCGGACCGCACACTTGACGCACGACGGAGCGCAAAAATATCGCAGCGGTCTGTCAGATCCATACTACTAATGTCAATTGCCATACTAAAGCCGCTCAACCGCTGTTGACGCAGCGCTATCGCAGAGTTATCCGTCGAGTGTGGTTTTAGTATGGGGAGTAACGTTTATAGTATCGATCGGACTAAGCATCCAGGGAATGGGTAGCAGCATTCCCTGTGAAAATCTGCAACACCTTGCACTGCGCTCGCCAATCCAAGCGAGGTGAGTATGGCAAATACCCCCAATAGACGGCGGCCGATGTCGAATTTGTAAGAATAAAATCCTTTTGGAGCTTTTGACAACATTCATTGGATTGAAGTGGGATGATGCTATTTTAAGCCAGCAACGCACAATAACTTATAACATACATACGTACATACATATATCACGCCTTTATATCTTGCGGGGTAGGCAGAGCGTTAACGGTCGTAAGAATACGGTCGCTGTCGCCACGTCTGACATTTTTGAGGATTGTTCTCCAAGGTTGTTCCAGAAAACACGTGTATCACTTCACTATAGTGACAGGTTGTCAGCCTGTCGCCTAAAAATTGTAATACACTAATACCCTCGAGTCCCTTAGTCGCCTCTTACGACACCCGCGGGAAAGACATGGAGTGATGCTATTCTAAGCCGGCATCATACGGCATAACACCCTAACACGGCAATTTATAACACTCTGTATAAAGTAAGAAAGCAATAATCTCTATCGTATTATCTTTATAGCTTAATCGTAGATCGAATGAAATAAATTCACCATTTTAATGCTGGAAGGGCAGGCAATATCGATTACTAGGTATCGATTTCTATGATAAAACGGTGCATATTTAACGGTGTATATATCGATAATAGTGTAGGGAAAATGGGCCATTTTGGAATGTAATTGCTAAAAATGCGCTTAAATTTTTGATGGCACATTCATTCCCGTACTGAAATTAATTTTAAAAATCTTGAGAATTTTAAGGTGATGCAACTTTATCTAGGTAGATAGATAGATAGATAAACTCTTTATTGCTTACGAGAAACACAATATTAAAACACAAAACAGCACAAAGGCTATAACTCAATCTAAGCAAAGGCGGCTTTATCGCTTGTAGCGATCTCTTCCAGGCAACCTCTACCTTTACAGAGACAGCTAATTTTAGCTCTATTCTAGTTCTAGTTAAATTTTTTTATTCGTATGAATTTTATACAGGTTGACAACCTGTCCCTAAAGAGATACACAGTTTTTTTAAAAAAAAAACCTTTAAATATTTTGTGTCAGTATTTTGATACAAAATATCGCTTTAAAAAGTAGCTCAATTGGCCTGCCAATCATCACGCCTATTGGGGTGATGCTGTTCACACAGCACAGAACAAACACTTATGAGTTTAAAACTATAAGACATTATTACGGGTTTTAACTCACGGTAGGGATATATCGAGCACCCAATATTTAGTTTACCCGTGATCATGGCGATTGCAACATCGCCGAAATATTGGGTGCTCGATATATCCCTACCGTGAGTTAAAACCCGTAATAATGTCTTATAGTTTTAGTGTTAATAACCACGGAACCTTAAAATCAAGTGTAACTTATGAGTTTGAAGTCTGTTTGCACGCAACGCGGATTGCACACTTGACGCACGACGGAGCGCAAAGAGCGATTTTAGAATGGGGATCTGACAGACCGCTGCGAAATTTTAGCACTCCATCGTGCGATCCGCTTTATATGAGGTGTAAAAATATTAGCTGCAAATATTTTAAGGGTCCAGCCCATGACACTGAACAACTTTCTTCAAGAAACATAGGTCAAATTATGAAAAAAAAAAATACCTACAAAATGTACCAGCCGAGCGAGTCAACCTGTATCCTATATGGGAGGTCCAAAAAATTTTTTTATTCCTTGGGTAAAGTTTTTCATTTTTCACGGGCTGATTCACCACTTAAAATATTTGCAGCAAGTTTTTTACACCCTGTATAAACTCGGGTTCACTTTATTGTGTGTAAGATATATTGACAGGGCTGGAATTTTACGACACTGCTGTCATAGCTGTTATTTACAAAAAGAAGTCTATGGCATAAAATACACACGGGATATAAAGTTTTTAACAGATAGACATAAAAAGAAAGAGGATTTGTCTGCACGATGCCGGCTTGGAATAGCATCACCCCTTTTTTGACCTATTTAAGCACGTTTTGAAATTTTAAAACTAAAGCCATTTTTTCCCAAAAATTATTAAAATGTCGGTCGAAAAGAGCAGATCTCTGAAATTTCAGTAAAGTTCAATAAAAGGCTTTTAATACATTTGAGCCTTTGACTATAGTTGATAAATAAAATTTGAGTAACGTGGCGACAGCAACTGTTATTTTAAGGCCGTTAACACTGTACCTACCCCACAAGATATAATAGCGTGGTATTATTACGTAACGTGTGATGCCGGCATAGGATAGCATCACCCCATTTCTATAGAAGCCGACTAAGGGAGGTTTTCGAAGTTTTCTTGTGTATTGCAATTTTAGGCGACAGGCTGACAACCTGGCACTATAGTGATAGACGACATATTTGAAACAACATTCAAATATTGTCAGACGTGACGATAAAGACTGTTTTTTACTGTCGTTAACGCTCTGCCTACACCAAGCAAGGCAATGTATTTTAGTACTACGTAAAATTTCTGCCTTGACCCTAAGAAAAGTGGCGTGATTTTATGCAACTTTTGTGTAAGTACGTATGGTGGACCGCACACTTAACGCACGACGGACCGCTAAAACATCGCAGCGGTCCTTCAGATCCGTACTAGAAATGTCAATCCCCATACTAAAACCGCTCAACCGCTGTTGACTCAGCCCTATCGCAGTGTCGTCCGTCGAGTGCAGTCTTAGTATGGGAAGCGACGTTTCTAGTATGGATCTGACAGACCGCTGCGCTCTCTGACAGACCGCTGCGCTCTCTCTAATATGATCTGATATTTTAGCGCTCCGTCGTGCGTCAAGTGTGCGATCCGCCTATCCTGCGGTGTCGTTAAACCCATCTTCCTAGTGGCAGCGAAACTAGATCTCGTTGAGGTAATACCAGCAAAAACTCATTATAATTACTTAGGGGGCGGCGATATATTACGGGAGACGATTTGAGCTATTTTTAGTGCCGTATGATGCCGGCTTAGAATAGCATCACCCCTCGTCCTTCCCGTGGGTGTCGTAAGAGACGACTTAGTGACTCGAGAGTATTGGTGTATTACAATTTTTAGGCGACAGTCTGACAACTTTTTCTAATAGTGATACATGTGTTTTCTGAAACAACCTCGGAAAACAATCGACATCGAGATAGCGACCGTATTGTAACAGCCGTTACCGCTCGGCCTACCCCTAAAGGCGTAATATATTTATGTAGGTATGTATGTATGTATGTATTTTAGCTTAGTTTGACCAGCTGTAAGATTTCAAACTTCCATATAAAATTTTTAAGGGCTCACGATTACTTTCTCAAATAATCATTTAACCGGGTCTACCGCACACACACACACACGCACACACACACACACACACACAAACACACACACACACACACACACACGCACGCACAAACACACACACACACACACACACACACGCACGCACGCACGCACGCACGCACGCACATGAAAAGAGAGATAACACTTTTTACGTTTGAGTTTCACTAAAGGAGAGTTTAGTAAACTTGCCAAATATCTCCCAGAGTAAGGTTATGTTCAACAGAGGACTGTTGTAACTATTTCCTTAAAGAAGCCTTACGTAATACATGAACGTCCCTAACTAGATCTAACCCTAGGCTAGTGTAGTAGTCGGATCGGTCGGTTATATCTTGTAGAGGCAGCAAAAAAATATGATAGCAAAAAAAGCAGTGTATAGTCGCGACCAGCGTAAGTTGACCTCAATGCTCCATACACGCACGTACGGGCGCGTACTGACAGTTACGCTGGTAGTGACACTATGTAAGCGCATGTAGTGTCTTCGTAGGCGTTGTCAGACTGATGAGAAGTCGGCTAATTTTTGAGTCATAATCATAAATCAGATCAAGTAAAAAATCCTAGTTGTAGCGACCTAACTAAAAAAAATTGGGTGATGGATGACGTCAGGTCTATCTACCTACATACTTTTGTTATCAGATAAAATAATATTCATATAAAAAAATACATAGAAGCAAGAAGATATAGATCTAGTGGGTACTTTTTGTTTTTTTATGTAATTTATTGTGTTATTTGTATACTACACATGTCAACAAAATTTATATAATAAGACTGTAGAAAGCCGGTCTCCAGAAACCCTTTATAGATTCAAGAAAACGAGACGATAGCGTGTTTTAGAAAACTAACAGCGACATCTATTATTAAGAATAAAATTCTTCAAAATTGCATTTTAACAAAACAAAACAACACAAAATTATTTCGCTACACATCTCACGCACAAGGATGATTGAAAAATTACGAAAGTACAAAATTACCTCGCGCCGGGATTCGAACCGACTACCTTAAAAAAATACAACACACTTTACACACTAGTGTTGTCAAAGTATCGATAGTACTGCTATCGATAGCGTTAATTCAAAAAACCTTTTACAATATATGTTTTAAGATTTTCGCGGTTGTTCACAAGTGTAAGTTTAAGTGTTTTAAACCTTTTACAATCGATAGCATTGACAGTTTCAAATGTAACAATATTATTGATACATAGATACATACATATATCACGCCTTTATCCCGTGCGGGGTAGGCAGAGCGTTGACAGCCGTTAAAATACGGTCGCTATCGCCACGTCTGACAAATATTAAGGGCCGTTTGAGATAATCCGTGTATCACTATCGTGACAGGTTGTCAGCCTGTCGCCTACAAGTTGTAATACACCTGAAACCCTCAAGTCCCTCAGTCGCCTCTTACGACACCCACGGGTAGGAAATGGGGTGATGCTATTCGAAGCCGGCATCACACTGCTATGACGGCTAATATTATTGATATGTGCAATATTACTGATTGCGTTGCTCTTGGTACAGACAGTCCACTGCTGGACATGTGCTTCCGTATTGGACAGTGTTTCCATAATCACCACAATTCACCGGCGAGCGCAGTACAAAATGTTTAAATAGCTGGGAACGCTGCTGCTCATAGTCACTGACAATTGCGGAATTTGGGTTATGCTATTCTATCTAAGCTGGCATCATACTGCACAGCATCGTGGCTCATAATTAAAAATCAATCAATAAAAAAAGTGTTCTAAGGTTCACTGTTTCGTACATTTATAATATCATACATTTTGATCTCTGTAGCGTTTATTATTGTGCTTTTTAATTTCTTATTTGTTCTACTATTGTAGTAATTTGACATTGTTATACACTTTTAATTCTATATTATTTGACGATCGCATTATCCTCTGACATTTTTATTTAGTTTTAGCACTCTAAATATGAATTTGAAAGTGTGAAATAACTAAATCTATCTAATCGTCTTTTATTTCGATATTCGATAGTCTACTATCGAATGACAACACTACATCACAGTAATCTGTCGGAGCTACTGTACTGTAATGCATAACATTATAGTTGACCTTTCCTACCATCGCGAAAAGATAATGACAGGTGTCTATTTTCTCCTCATATCACTATTATACACACTGCGTCATGTTTTGATGTCAGTTATAACGTTTTTTATATACATACATAAATACATATATCACGCCCTTATCCCTTGTAGGCAGACCGCCAACGGCCGTTAGAATACGGTCGCTATCGCCACGTCTGACATTTTTGAGGATTGTTTTCCAAGGTTGTTTCAGAAAACATGTGTATCACTAATCTGTTTAA
This sequence comes from Keiferia lycopersicella, assembly GCA_029255805.1. Taxonomy (NCBI): domain Eukaryota; kingdom Metazoa; phylum Arthropoda; class Insecta; order Lepidoptera; family Gelechiidae; genus Keiferia; species Keiferia lycopersicella. The sequence goes on along the minus strand of JARACZ010000020.1, from coordinate 9,140,621 downwards.
GTTAAAAACCTGTTTCTTTTTAACAATTCTTATTTTTACTTTGGTATTGTTTTGTTTCTTTAAAAAATTGTGTTAAAATTTTTCAATAGCTGAACAGTAATATAATCTATGTCTTAGTGAGAATGCTGAAGAACAAAAAATTATTTTCCATATATTTAGCTAGACCAATGTGTTTATCAACTAAGTTTATGTTTGTTTGTTCTCCAATAAACTAAAAAAATAAAAAATAGTGACAGTCAGTCAATTGTCGGTGCATCATGTGTATCACTATAGTGACAGGTTGTCAGCCTGTCGCCTAAAATTGTAATACAACAATACTCTCGAGTCCCTTAGTCGTCTCTTACGACACCCGCGGGAAGGGTGTTGGGTGATGCTATACTAAGCCGGCATCACACGGATAAAAATATTTAACAAAATCCAGGTCCATTCTCATTACTTTTACCGACTAGAAATCCAAGAATATTACCATACTAGATCATTATCTACATTATGCCGTGCGATTCTCATTCAATGACAAGTGACAGTGACAGCACTTCAGATGACAGCAAAATGACAGGCGACATGTAATATTCTAACACAGCCGAGGATGACCTTTATGATTACAATGTGAAATGTAATGTTGATGTTGTAATATGATGCTAATTTTAGATGAAGCTGATTTAGAATAGTACGTGCCTTATCGTATTAATATGCGGTGTAATGCCGGCTTTTTACGGACATTAACGCTCTGTCTACCCTGCATGGTATAAAGGCATACGGAGATCACGCCTTTAAACCTTGCAGGGTTTGCAAGGTACCTTTATACCTTATGTACGTGTTAAAAGTAAGTCCTTACTTTTTTCACACTCAAATAACGGGTCTAACACACACACACACACACAAATATCACGCCTGCATCCTTGGCGGGGAAGACAGAGCTTCAACGATCATAAAATTACGGCCGTTATCACCACGTCCGACAAATTTTTGAGGGTCTTTTCAGATAAGTCGTGTATCACTATAGTGACAGGTTGTCAGCCTAAAATTGCAATACACATGAAATGTCCCTTAATCGGCTTTTACGACACCCGCGGGACGGATGTGGGGTGACGCTATTCTAAGCCGGCATCACACAGTAAAACTTATACAATCCAATTTTTTTAAAATAGACCCCTCATTAAGCGTCCTTATTGTTGCAGGGGCGCAATTCTTAAATCGATCGATCTGTTCGATAGCCAATCATTAAAAATGCAACTCGGGTTACTAAGGGCTTAGCCGGTAGCATTCACATTCACATGAGTAGATTAGATGGAGTGAGTAATTGATTTGGTGTAAATTTTGACACCGTTTCAAAACTCTCCCTATTCTCTTTTCATGTGGACACCGAGTCGTCCAACGACCTAAGGATCCCTAGGGTTTGAAATTTTAACCACTTTCTACCATGTACCAGGCTTCTGACATGGTATTAAAAAATTACGAAAAATCCCTAATGGGTTTAGTAGGTATAATTATAGCTTGGTCGGTGAAACTTCAATCAGCGGTTTCTTTTTGCATCTTCAGCGATCTGGACCTAGCACCTACTTCGATACTTATCTTTTCATGTGGGTAACTGAATCCTTTAATGTCTATGTAATGACTGCTGTCTAAGTAATCATAGACAGCAACCGCGACCTACGGCTTGACGTGCCATCCAAACACGGAACCAACTTTTTTACGCACAATGAGGTGGTTTAGCCTGCAATGTCCTAACCAGACTAGGAACAAATTCACAAAGTGATAAATAAACTTTTTGAGTGACCCACCGAGAATCTAACCCGGAACCGTCTGCGTCGCAGGCAGGTTGCACGACCACTGCGCCAAGCTCTCAAACTCAAATTCAAATTATTTATACGAAGTAGTAAATTTTTCATTTATCTTTTTGATGGTATAATATTAGTCATTGAAAAAAAGAGAAAAATGTAGGATAAGTACTTTTTCTATTTCTTACAACAATTTTATGAACCTAGTGTATACGCGGCTCAGATGGACTAAAAACTTAAAACTAGCCCCTAACGCACTGCCTCGGGGCTGGCCAAGCTAACCAAACAGCATATTAACTTGACGAGATAATTCTGTAGCCCGAATCATAGACTTCTAAAAATCAACTCTCACTTGGAGGGCATATCACTAGTTACAATGTCATAGTAGGTACAGTCAAAAGGGGGAAAATGATACTAGCGAGTAACTTGGGACATGGTCGACCCAGCATCTATGAATCAACTTTAAGCCTATAACGTTATAACTGGTTGATAAATGTAGAGTTCACAGATTACAACCAGCTAAAACGTTATAGCTGGTTCATACATGCTGGGACCCAAGTCTGCTATTTTTCTGTTATTGTAACGCCATCGAAACTCAACTGTCATTTCATTGCCATTATGATTTTCTATACTTCAAACTGTTAGCAGACTACGAAATGACCGAAATCATCCAACTGAGATCCAATCGGCATCTGAAACGATTTTCATTTAGCAGACTTGGGGCCCTGGTCGACCATGTCCCAAGTTAACCGCTAGTCTCATTTTCCCCCATTTGACCATACTCGCTCTTATAACCTTACTTAGTCTACATACAGTAGTGGCTTTCTAATAAGGAGGTATCGCACCGGACGACTCCTGCATTTACATTAGCTTGCCGTAGATGCTGTTATCATGCTGTAATGCTGGTTGTGTATGCATTTATAGCTTTTTACTTAGCTGGTCTAGGATGAGCTGAATTCAATTCAATTTTTACGGTATGGCTTCTGTCTACAAGGACAATTCTGCCAATGTCAAGGTGGAGATACAGGTTCCTCAAAATATAACCAAATGGCCAGTTTCTCTCAACGATTACAAAAAACCATCAGGACCAAAATAAAGTTTTGCCAACCTAGCGTTATCTAGCAAGGGGTTACAGTTTAGTTTTGTGTCTTTCTATAAATTTCAAAAGTGTAAGAATAAAATGGGGATCAAGGAAAGAGAGGATGAAACTCGCGCTGACTGGGAGGGGGACAGTACGGGGAAGAAAATCATAAAGTGAGGAGTATCGGGGACAGTCAAAGAAACTATGGTCAATTGTACCTTCTGCCAGGCCACATGAGCTCAGTACAAAGGGATAGTAAACAAGCAGTAAAGGCAGATTTTTGACATGTAGATCTTTTTTTACCGTGTCTCTCTGTTCGTGTTGGACACTGGTCTGTTCTCTCTTTTAGTATAGGAGATCGAGTTGTCCAACGACCCGATGAACCTTGGTGTCAGAATTTTTCAACCGCCTCCTACAAGTAGCAGGCTTCTGACATGGTTGAGTAACGACCGCCGTCTAAGTAATCATAGACAGCAACCGGGACCTACGGCTTAACGTGCTCTCAAAACGGAAGCATTACGCTCTGTCAAGTGATTCAGCCTGCAATGTCCAAACCAGATTTGGAACAAATTCTCGCAGTGGTCAAATATTAACTTTGTGAGTGACCCACCGAGAATCAAACTCGTTTCTTTGCGCCGTAGGAAAGTACGAAAACCCTTATACATAATGATACATATTGACACATTTCAGAACTTATAAAAAGGCTAGTTTTACTACTAGCATGAAATGTCACGAACTTCCAAACATAAAACAAATATTTCGTTTCTATTTTCCTCAAAACTTTTTATCTATTCCGTGCGTGTATAATGTCATAACCTGAGAAATAAACATCGAAACCGGCGGGCCATTTCTTTGGCGAATTTACTGTTGTTGGTATTATTAGCTTCGATTATGCGAACCATTTTCCTAACGAAAATGCCGTGACTTGTATGCCGGCTTAGAATAGCATCACCGCATTTCCTACCCGTGGGTGTCATAAAAGGCGACTGAGTGACTTGGGGGTTTCATTAGTATTACAACCTTTAGGCGGCAGGCTGACACCCTGTCACTATAGTGGTACACAAAATTATCTAAAACGGCCCTCTATATTTGTCAGTCGTGGCGACATCGACCGTGTTTTTGCGGCCGTTAGCGCTCTGCCTACCCTGCAAGGGATAAAAGCGTGATATATGTATGTATGATAATCACCTATGTAGTAAACAAAACTGATATGACACATAAGACTACCTACATTGTCGCTCGTTTTTTTTTATATCTATCCTTTTCGACTAGAATATGAGTCGTTCTCAGTTCGATCCGTTCTTTAGTGCGATCCGTTCTTCCCAGAACAACTCCTAAGCCCAGTCTCGCCCCAAGGACGTGATTGGGCTGGTTGTTTGAACAACCAATCAATTATTTCCGGGCGAGCTCGAGCTCCCCACCAAGCCCACAGGCGTAGTTTTGATGGCCCCGTGGCCGTAAACGTAGTGTCCACACAAAAAAAAAACTACAATATAACGAAAAATATGCCTTTGTAAGAATTGACGCCTGTCTAAAACGGTACTTCAATTCGTTATGGTGTCTACCGTCTATTTCCGATGTCTAGACGATGTCTATTTTTAGAACAGACTTCACTTTGGTGTTATAGTTGATATGATGTCATTTGGGCTTATGACAGGAAGACGGTTATAATTTCTGAATAATTTTGTTACCTTCCTGTTTTTTTACTATAGAATCATTTTTATGTAGCGGTGCGGACTGCAATGAAGTATGAAGAGCGCGAAGCACACAGAATGCTCTTCTCTTTTCGTGTGGGACACCGGGTTGTCCAACGACCCGATGAACCCTAGTGCACAAATTTTCCAACCACCTTCTACATGTGGCAGGCTTCTGACATGGTTATGTAACGACCGCTGTCTAAGTGATCATAGACCGGAACCTACGGCTTAACGTGTCACCCGAAACATGGAACCATCTTACTTACGGACAATCGGGTTCAGCCCGCAATGTCCTAACCAGACTGGGAACAAATTCACAAAGTGATAAATATATAAAAATATCAACTTTGTGAGTGACCGACCCACCGAGAATCGAACCCGGAACCTTCTGCGTCAAAGGCAGTCGCACTACCATTGCACCACATCGGTCGTCGATTATGGCAAACAAAATTTTAAGAAGTAGCTCGTTTGACTTGTAAGAAAACACCGTATTACAAAATACTTTGGAGAAAGTTTTTGAATATCATAGGCACGTCGTACCTTCAATATTCATGATTGTAACACTGCATAAGTACTGTACACATCGCACACTTAACGCACGACGGACCGCTAAAATATCGCAGCGATCTGTCAGTCCATACTAGAAACGTCACTCCCCGTACCAAAACCGCACTCGACGGACGTCATAGCGACAGCGCTGCGTCAACAGCGGTTGAGCGGTTTTAGTATGGGTAATGTGTGGAACTGACAGAATGCTGCGATATTTTTGCGCTCCGTCGTGCGTCAAGTGTGTTCCTTACACTGCATAAGTACTAAGGTTGCGCACGAGTCGAAATTTGCTTACAATAGCCGCCGAGAATTATATTAATTCACACTTGCAATTGCTTATGAGATTGGTAGGTATAGTTGGATGCAAAAATAGGTTGCTAAAAATTCTAGTCAATAGTTACATAAATACACATAAATATATATCACGCCTTTATCACTTGAGGGGTAAGCAGAGCGTTAAAGGCCGTAAGAATACGGTCGCTATCGCCACGTCTGGCATTTTTGAGGATTGCTTTCCATGCAGACCCCTCTTTCCCACTGGGCACTCTGGGCAAGTGCCCAGGGCCCCGTGAACGATAGGGGCCCCCTCGTCCCTGCCAGATCACCGATAATCGATTTTTATTGCCGAAAAACTTTTTTGATTCGAATACAACGAACCTAAATTACTGTCTACAATACCAATTTGCTTACAGCTTTTGCATGTGCGAAGCTAATATACTCTTACCCAAAAATTTGGCTTTTTGATTTCCGCATGCTTAGATAAATTCAAATTTATAAAAATACAATTCAATGGTATACTAAGTACGTAAAATTCTCTAAAAGTTATATGCATCATGTCTCGATTTCTCATGTGTTGTTCTCGAGATATTTAATCAACAAAATATAAAAAAAGAATTTTTTTTACAAACGAAAAAAAAATATGTACGCTTTTGTTTACAAATAATAGATCCCGGTAAATTTAGATAGCTTGTCGCTGATGTCCATAGAATGTGATGTGCTCAAAAACATTGATTTTGAAGAAGTGGTTAACGACTTTGCCCATCTCAAATCAAGAAGGGTTCCTCTTCAATCAACATAGATTCTTAAGTACTAACATGTGGATGTTAAATAAGTAACTTTTTTGGATTATATTATATTATCTATTTATTTTATGTGACAGTCAATAAAAATAAATCTAGAAGCTTGCTTATCTACTTTCTTTATTTATTCTAACAAAATTATATTAGATTATCTATTTATTTAATGTGACTGTCAATAAAGATGAATTTAGAAACTTGCTCATCTACTTTCTTTGTTTATTCTAACGAACTAGTGTCCTGTCAATCATAGGGGCCCAATTATCGTAATATGCCCAGAGCCTCCAATAAGTTAAAGACGGCTTTGTTTCCATGGTTGTTTCTGTATTGTTTCACCCCGCATCCTTCCCGCGGGTGTCGTAAGAGGCGACTAAGGGACTCGAGAGTATTGGTGTATTACAATTTTTAGGCGACAGGCTGACAGCTTGTCACTATAGTGATACACATGTTTACTGAAACAAACTTGGAAAACAATCCTCAAGAATGTCAGACGTAGCGATAGCGACCGTATTCTTACGGTCGTTAACGCTCTGCCTACCCTGCAAGGAATAAAGGCGTGATAAACAGGGTTTAAAAAAATTAGCTGCAAATATTTTAAGGGGTGAACCAGCCCATGAAAATGAACAACTTTCCCCAAAGAACATAGGTCGAAATAGGAAAAAAATTGTGAACCTCTCATACAAAATTACTGACCGACCAAGTCAATTTGTATGGGCGGTCCAAAAAATTTTCTCATATTTCGACTTATTATGTATTCGTTTTGTTATGTATCCTTTAGGCGTGATGTAGCGTTCGTATTTTGTCTGTGACTGTCCTTATTCTCTGATATCCGTGGTGTCGAGTGCAGGCGGGGCGGTTGACGCTTCACCATATTATTATCAGAGTCGCAGTGAAAGTTTTAATTGTAGACAAAGATAGTTTTACCCTGAATGCCTTAGAGGACTAACCGACTAAGCGAGGGTTTCAAGTGTATTGCAATTTAGGCGACAGGCTGACAACCTGTCACTAAAGTTGTCTACGACTTATCTAAAACGTCCCTCAAACATTTGTCAAACGTGGCGATAACGAGTTAACGCTCTGCCTGCCCCGAAAGGGATAAAGGCGTGATTTGTGTGTGTGTGTGTGTGTAAATAAGCTAACACTCAAACGTAAAAAAACTTCAACAAATGCTTCATATTGATCTTCATAATCAGATTAGTGCTACTCTTTTTATCTTAAGGCATTCGTGACTTGGAGCTTTATTTCAATTTCGAGCTGTCAAACTTGTCAAAAGTGACAGCGCTTCTGTCGCACCGTGTCATTCATTTCACAATGGCCTGTCAAAGATTTCAATTTTTATCTATTGGAACTTAGATTTTTTGTTTAGATAGTCACGGTTTTTTTTATTCGAAGCAAAATTCTTAGCTTACGAGTTTTATTTTTTATATTTCAGCAGACTTTAAAATTAAACTATCAATTCAACTCCACAAGTAACAATCGTCTGCATTTCAATATATTTCTATGAACTTGGGTTAAAAAAAAACTACTTAACAATAAAAATTAAATAAAAACTTCAAATACTAAAAATATGTTATAAAATCTCTCTAAAACTTGGACTGATTCTGTAGTGATTATTTTTATAGGTGTAATATTTTGTTATAGTTTTGGAGTTAAGTACATCAAGTTTCATCCAAAATAATATGAAAGATTTTTTTTTTCATATTTCGACCTACGTTTCTTTGGGAAAGTTGTTTAATTTCGTGGGCTGATTCACCCCATAAAATATTTGCAGCTAATTTTTTTATCCCCTATAATATTTCTGAGCTTTTAAAAACAATAGGCCTATTTTCACTATCAAGTTTCTAAAGCATTGTCAATTAGTTCCATATTGACAATCTGTCGAAATCTTTCACGGTTGGACAGTTCAATGAATGCCCGATTTCACACTTGCACCGCGACGCGACTTCGTCTCTCGTAACGAATAATAATACTATTGTCTTTATTCCGGAGAAAGGGTCATGGTGAAAGTCGAAAAGTAGGTATTTTGAAGCACGTCTGCCTAGTCAGTTATTAAGTAGAATAGTAAAAGTATTTCCGTGTGATGCCGGCTTAGAATAGCATCACCCCTTCCCGCGGGTGTTGTAAAAGGCAACTAAGGGACTCGAGGGTTTCATGTGTATTACAATTTTAGGCGACAACCTCTCACTACATTGATACACAAATCATCTGAAAGGGCCTCCAATACTTGTCAGTACAATACATGCCTACCCCGCATGGAATAACGGCGTGATATATGTATGTATGTATGATTGAAGAAAAAAAACACGAGTAGCAAAATATAGGAACAAAACATATAGAAAAAAATACTTAGGTACAATTTATATGAATAGTTTCAAACTAAACATACATTTAGTTAATAACCAAAAAGCGTGTCTAATTAACAATTCTGATCTTGTTCAAGTTAAGGGTCAGTCACCTTTAACGATTTTTTTACACACACGTGTCCCATACAAATTAGATTGTCAAACTTGACAAGAACAAAACTTAAACAATGCGACAGTTGTCATGGGATTTAAAATACTATTTTTTTTTTGCTGTCTCTCTTTTCGTGTGGAACAGCGAGTCGTCCAACGAATCATTGTCTCAGTGAACCTTAGTGTCAGAATTTTTCAACCGCCTTCTACAAGTAGCAGGCTTCTGACATGGTTGTGTAACGACCGCCGTCTAAGTAATCATAGGTTCAGCCCGCAATGTCCTAACCAGACTGGGAACAAATTCACAAAGTGATGAATATCAACTTTGTGAGTGACCCACCGAGAATCGAATCCGGAATCTTCTGCGTCACCGGCAGTCGCACTACCACTGCGCCACATCGGTCGTTTTTTTTTTTGCTATAGGTAGTTATTATGTTAAATGTATCAGTTTTCAATGCAAGTTTTTCAATCACAGATGATAAAGAGGTACTTACGAGTACAATAAACAAAACTATTTTTAGAAATTTTTCAACTCTGAATCGCATTTTTCTTTCCGAACCGAATTTTCCCTATCGAGCCATGGTTACCCAGAGATTTAATACTTGCCTACATACATAATACATACATAAATCACGCAATTGCCACGAGAGGGGTTGGTAGAGCTTTAGCGGCCGCTATTGCCACGACTGACATTTTTGAGGATTGTTTTCTAATCTTGTTTCAGAAAACACGTGTATCACTATAGTGACAAGTTGTCAGCCTAACGCCAAAAATTTGTAATACACCAATACTCTCGAATCCCTTAGTCGCCTCTTATACCCGCGGGAAGGATCTGGGGTGATGCTATTCTAAGCCGGCATCACACGGCAAGCCTCTATTACTGCCTCCCATATTAAAATCACGATCATCAGCTGATCGAAGTAACTTTTATGCCATATTACAAAATATCAATCAAATCAAATCAAAACAACTTACCTACTTTTTTTATCCAGATTTGAATTCCAATCAGCCTGAAACAAAAAAAGAAAATAGTCAATTCCAAGTTACCCTATTTAAGAGTCCAACTTACACTGGCTTTTAATACAAATAAAAGTGCAACAAATACAAATAAAAGTATAATTTGATCTTTAAATGATAAAAATTGTAGTCGCTACCGGTTACACGTTATATTAAAAAAAAAAACCAAAAAATCAAATTGTTCTAATACCGTAACTTACATAACAAATCTCATTGCCAAATAATCTACCTAAGGCGGATGGCACACTTGACGCACGACGGAGCGCTAAAACATCGCAGCGGTCTGTGAGATCCATACTAGAAATGTCAATCGTGCGCTCCTGCGTGCGTCAAGTGTGCGATCCACCTAAAGATATTAAGTTATTAAAATAATTATAATATTACATCGTAACATTAGCGTAATAGTATTGCCAACTAAGGCGAATCGCACACCTGATAGCCGTTGGTGCAAAAGAGGTATACATACATACATACCTACATCACGGCTTTATCCCTTGTGGGGTAGGCAGAGGGATAACGGCCATAAGAATACGGTCGCTACCGCCACGTCTGACATTTTTGAGGATTGTTTTCCAAGGTTGTTTCAGAAAACATGTGTATTACTATAGCGACTGCCTGTCGCCTAAAAACTGTAATACACCAATACTCTCAAGTCCCTTAGTCGCCTCTTACGACACCCGCGGGAAGGATGGTCCAATATTATTCCTTGTGTACATTAATGATCTATGTATGATTCCTCTATTGAACAGTAAGATAATTTCGTATGCTGATGACACAGTTCTATTATGTAGCTCTGATAATTGGCAGGACACGTTTAAACAAGCGCAGACTGGTTTTAATTTTATTAACCAGTGGCTTGCAGAAAACCTACTTTCGCTTAATATCGGCAAAACAAAATTTATTACATTCTCCCATAATATATCTAACCAACCCCCTGACAACACATGTATAATTATAGCGCACCGTTGCTCTAACCCAGTGAGTGACGCATGTAACTGTCCCAAGCTTGAAAAAACGGATAATATAAAATATCTAGGTGTCATAATTGATAAACATCTAAACTTCCAAGCTCATGTGGACTCTGTCTCAGCCCGAGTCCGTAAATTAATCTATGTTTTCAAGAACCTTAGACACGCTGCAGGTAGAAACATTATAAAAGAAGTCTACTTTGCTCTTTGTGAGTCTCTTTTAACTTATTGCATCACTGCTTGGGGTGGAACTCATAAGAAAACCATTCTTGGTCTAGAAAGAGCACAGAGGGCCATTTTAAAAGTCAGCACTTTTCGTCCATTTTATTATCCAACAGCTCAACAACTTATGGAATGTAATGTTTTATCTGTTCGCCAATTATTTATTTTACTAACAGTTACCAAGCAACATACACTAAACAAGTATGATCCTGGACTCCAATCCAATAAAAGAAGATGCGATATTGTCTGCCCTTCCACAAAGCTTCATCGAGCACATTCTCGTCATTTCTTTTGTTTCCTAGGTGGTTTTCTTTATAATCAGTTAAACCGCGAACTAAACTTATATAAGATGAATAAACAATTGTGCAAAAGGACTCTTATTAACTGGTTGAAGGGCAAAACCTATGCTGAAATAGAAAACCTTCTGTTAATAGATGTTTAGTTTTAGTTTAAATAAGTATAGATTGTATTAATAAGTTATTGTATGCAGAAGATTGTTTTTGTTTAAGTAAATTATAATTTTAACTTGCACAGAACATATTTTTTAGACATTACCTGAGATACAAGTAAATATTTTTATATATTTACTTAGTTTAGGTATAATTTATGCACTACTTTATTTTAATATCTGTAAATTTACTATTTGTAAGCACTATTTTATTTTGAAATAAATTATCTTATCTTATCTTATCTTATGTGGGGTGATGCCATACTAAGCCGGCATGCATTTACCACAGTTAGAATAACAACAGATATTCAATGTTTTTGTCTTGCTCCTGCGTCAACGTTGGTTTTTTGTATGGCTAATTCGAAATTTCCTTCCATACGTTACGGATGCGCATAAAAATACGTAACAATGAATTTAAAGTAGGGTAACCGCCTTAATCATTATTTTTACCACACGGCAGTAATAGTAGTAGTGGTAGTAATAATAATAAAGCAATTTTGTTACGTTTATAAGGTGGCCGTGTGATGCCGGCTTAGAATAGCATCACCCCACATCCTTCCCGTGGATGTCGTAAGAGGCGACTAAGGGACTCGAGGGTATTGGTGTATTACGATTTTAGGCGACAGGCCGACTACCTGTTACTATAGTGATACACATGTTTTCTGGAACAACCTTGAAAAACAATCCTCTAAAATGTCAGACGTGGCGATAGCGACCTAATCTTGCGGCTGTTAACGCTCTGCCTACCCCGCAAGGGATAAAAGCGTGATATATGTATGTATGTATGTATGTATTATATGGTGTCGTTCCGTTTTTGTTACTTCTCATTTTGTTACGAAAGTAGTGAAAAAGTAAACAAGTTAATTATTATATGGCATTAATATAGTAGTTTGCCGTGTGATGCCGGCTTAGAATAGCATCACCCCATTTCCTACCCGAGTGTGTCGTGACTGAGGGACTTGAGGGTTTCAGGTGTATTACAACTTTTAGGTGACAGGCTGACAACCTGTCACTATAGTGGTACACAAAGCAAACGGCCCTCTATATTTGTCAGACGTGGCGACATCGACCGTATTTTTGCGGCCGTTAGCGTTCTGCCTACCCCGTTAGGGATAAAGGCGTGATATTGTATATATATTGATAAGCAAATTATATATATATATATATAATTCCATCTGAATAGGAGCACTTTTGAGCAGGATTTTGGGTGGTTTTCCTGTTCAGGGGGTCCGGCTGATTTACATGTCACATGTAAATATTTTTTTTCAATATTCACTTTAATTGGTTGACTACATACATTGACCGTGGTGGCGTAAGTTACATGCTGTGTGGTCAGCCTGGCCGGCCCCGAGGCAGTGCCTTTTTTATCCCACTCGTGCCGCGTTTCTACAAGAAACATTGTCAATTGACAAAATTGTGTCTGACAATTTTGTCTTTTTTACAATGACATTTTTTTGTGACAGTATTGTTTTATAAATTCGTGACTTTCCGAAAGCATTCGTTATGAATCTACTTGGAAATAAACTATTGAAATTTAAAAATTTATATGATAGTATAATACACGAATCATCTGAAAGAGCCCTCGATACTTGTCAGACGTGGCGATAACGACCGTAATTTTACGATTGTTAACGCTCTGCCTACCCCGGAAGGGATAAAGGCGTGATTTGTGTATGTGTATGTATGTAGATATATTGATGTGCCTACATGGACACCTGCTTATGACACTGGCTTTAATTACAATATACATTAGAATAAGCAATTAGAAAGTTTACAAGTACCTATTAAAATCAACTGGTCAATATACTTTAGTGTAGTTTATTGGATTAATTAAGAGTAGATTCGACATTGGGTTGGCAACATTATGAAACTTTAACTTACAGCCTTGCAAGTTGCAAAATATTGCACTGCGCTCGCTAATCCGCCTTCCAAGTGTGGTGGGTAGGGTAGCAGATACTTTGCCGATTCGCCCTATGAGTAGTTAGTATGGCAAATTCCCCAATTCTCGGTTTTTTTCCCGAGTAATTCCTCTAGAGCTGTAATTATTTTTTTATTAGATTTAGGATTAGTAGGCCTGCTCCCATTATTTTCTCTTTTCGAAAAAAAATATTTTCTTAAAAAAACCGACCGATGATGACCGATGTGGCGCAGTGGTAGTGCGACTGCCTTTGACGCAGAAGGTCCTCGGTTAGATTCTCGGTGGGTCACTCGCAAAGTTGATATTTATCACTTTGTGAATTTATTCCCAGTCTGGTTAGGACTTTGCGGGCTGAACCACCCGATTATCCGTAAGAAAGATGGTTCCGTGTTTTGGATGGCACGTTAAGCCGTAGGTTTCGGTTGCTGTCTATGATTACGTAGACGGCGGTCGTTGCACAACTATGTCAGAAGCCTGCTACTCATAGAAGGCGGTTGAAAAATTCTGACACCCTAGTGAACCCTAATTCATTCAATTCCTAATGAACCCTTGTTCATTGGGTTGTTAGACGACTCGATGTCCCACACGAAAAGAGGAGAGAGAATAAAAATAAGAATTTTTGCTCTATAGGAATTACTCTAGAAGAAAACAGGGGAATACGTTTGTATGAATAGGCTGAAAACCCACTGACGAATAATGATTTGAACTTACGTGAATCAAACCTAACACCTCCATGTCTTCGTGCCTTAGTCACAAACCACTACACCACACATCAGTAAAAGCGATAGACCTTCTAAATTCGTGACCAGTTGTTCTAATGAAATGTTTTTGTTTGTGATTTTAGTACTTTAAAGGGATCAAATTAAACTTGTTTTTCATACAAATATTGAGAGTAGCTAGTATAAGTTGCTCTATAATATGTAGGTCGATGTTTTGTTAATAGTACTGATACAATACATATAATTATAGCAATTATGATTGTGTTTAATCAAGGTCATTTAGTGCATAATGAGTTTAGATACCATTATTATTACGTGGTTTATTATTAATAGCCGTGTGATGCCGGCTTAGAATAGCATCACCCCAATTCTTCCCGCGGGTGTTGTAAGAGGCAACTAAGGGAATCGAGGGTATCATGTGTATTACAACTTCAGGCGACAGGCTGACAACCTGTCACTACAGTGATACACGAATCATCTGAAAGGGCCCTCAATACTTTGTCAAACGTGGCAATAATGACCGTAATTTTACGATTGTTAACGCTCTGCCTACCCCGCGAGTGATAAAGGCGTGATTTCTGTGTTTGTGTGTGTGTGTGTGTGTGTGTGTTATTGTTTATATAAGAATTATCTTACGGTGAAGGAAAACATCGCGATGAAACCAACATTCAAATAAAATTTGAAATCAGATGATATTTGAATGTGACTTAAGCTAGGATTCGGGCCAGGTTAGCCTTCAGGTTGCAGAGGTCAGATGGCAGTCGCTTTGTGTAAAAGCTTGGTTCGTCAGATCTCCTGGGTTAGGTAGCCGATCCCGACAGAGAACGGTATAAGGCAAGGAGAGTAATGATGATATTGATATCTAAATCGGATCAAAATAAAATGCTTGGAAGTGCGTAATTTTATCTAAATTTGATGACCGTTTAGTCATTTACTCGTATTTCGACATTTTATCTCTTAACGGAACTTGATAACAGTTTAATGAAATTAATTCATAGATAAAATTGATACTGTAAATTGTAACTGAAATTATCGAATACCGGCTCTGCCTACCTCGAAAGGTATGGAAGCGTGATATGTATGTGTGTATAGAAACGTCAAGAATGTCGTCGTTTCTATAGGTACCTACTTATTATAAGCTATAGATACATTCGTACCAATAATTCTTCGAGTACACCCACACTATAGACCTATATGGAAGCTTGTTGTAGTACTAGTTGTAGGTACTATTGGCATCGCCCCAACCAATATACTTAAAGGATCAAGTTATACTGGTAAATTCTAGTATCTGTTTAGATAACCAATATATGATGATCCCTTATTAGCTACTCCTCAACCTATCCATTTATGGGACCAAGTTATAATGGTTTTTCATACGTTTATTAAGAGTAACTGGTATAAGTTGGTCCCTGTAAGTGGTAGGTTGATATGCTACTGATAGTATCTATCTATAGGTATAGGGTATAGTTACCTATGGCGGATCGCACACTTGACGCACGACGGAGCGCAAAAATATCGCAGCGGTCTGTCAGATCCATACTAGAAATGTCAGTCCCCATACTAAAACCGCTCAACCGTTGTCGACGCAGTGTTATCGCAGCATCGTCCGTCGGGTGAGGTTTTAGTATGGGGAGTGACGTTTCTAGTATGGATCTGACAGACGGCGGCGATATTTTTACGCTCCGTCGTGCGTCAAGTGTGCGATCCGCCTATGTATGTATTAGGTAGGTATGTCTAGAGGTCACGGACGTGGAATTTTCTATAATTTCCGCTTTTGGATAAGATCCGTATTTAAATAAGATAATATGATATTAAAATAACATACCTATTTTATTGTACAATTTATGGCGACAGGCTGATAACCTGTCACTACAGTGATACACGAATCATCTGAAAGGGCCTGCAATACTTGTCAGACGTGGCTAAAACGACCGATAGTTAACGCTCTGCCTTTCTCGCAAGGGATCAAGGCGTGATTTGTGTATGTATGTATTCTATTACCAAGGCTGCCATCATCACGCTTCTAAATTTAGAGAGGTAACTTGGTCACCTTTGACAATACTTAGACTACTTTCAATCAAGGTTAAACATAAGTTCTACTTCTATGCCGTGTGATGTCGGCTTAGAATAGCAGCACCCCATTACTTCCCGCGGGTGTTGTAAAAGGCAACAAAGGGACTCGAGGGTTTCATGTGTATTACAATTTTAGGCGACAGGCTGACAACCTGTCACTACAGTGATACATAAATCATCTGAAGGGGCCCTCAATACTAGTCAAACGTGGCGATAACGACCGCAATTTTTCGATCGTTGGCGCTCTGCTAACCCGCAAGGGATTAAGGCGTGATTTGTGTATGACGTCTACTTATACAGCCACAGCAGTCCACTGGTGGACATAGGCCTCCCTCGATAGGGCTATTACCATAAGTACTCATTCACGCTTAACAAGTTGGTCATATTTAAAAAAAAATAAGCACAACTCGATCGTTAACGCTCTGCCTACCCCGCAAGGGACAAAGGCGTGATTTTAGTATGGATCTGACAAACCGCTGCGATATTTTAGCGCTCCGTAATGCGTTAAGTGTGCGATCCGCCTAACAATAGTAAAATTAAACTAACTGATTTATTGAAAAGAAACGAACCCAAAGAAGATTAAATCTGGATCAAAGCAAAGTGGTGTAACCGGCTTTTTGTCACACTTTCAACAGCCAAAACGGTGTAAGTGTAATAAATCAAAATAATGGGAGGACAGTTTTATGCCTTTCTGAGTTATGACACTAAAGTTAATTTGATAAAGTGCTTATGGTTATTAAGTAACAATAAAGTTTAAGTATGGTTTAATTTAGTTAAGAACCTTTAAGAAAAATTTTAGTAGGCTTAAAAGAAGTTACCAATGTAATTTTTTTAACGAGATTTTGTTCAGTTTAGACCATTTTTTCAAAAGTTTCAAGTAGATTATAATCACATCTCATCAGCCTATAGCCGATAAGCTGACCGACGACCGATGTGGCGCAGTGGTAGTGCGACTGCCTTTGACGCAGAAGGTTCAAGGTTCGATTCTCGGTGGGTCACTCACAAGTTGACATTTATCACTTTGTGAATTTATTCCCAGCCTGGTTAGGACATTGCGGGCTCCACCCGATTGTCCGTAAGTAAGATGGTTCCGTGTTTTAGATGGCACGTTAAGCCGTAAGTCCCGGTTGCTGTCTATGATTACTTAGACGGCGGCGGTCGTTACACAACCATGTCAGAAGCCTGCTACTTGTAGAAGGCAGTTAAAAAAATGCTGCCGTATTTTTTTTTATAAATCTTTCTTTTCGTATAGGACACCGGGTCGTCTAACGCCCCGATGAACCCTATGTCAGTTTTTCTTTCAACCGCCTTCTACAAGTAGCAGACTTCTGACATTGTTGTGTAAAGACAGCAACCGGGACCTAAGGCTTAACGTGCCATCCGAAACACGGAACCATCTTACTTACGGACAATCGGGTGGTTCAGCCGCAATGTCCTAACCAGACTGGGGACAAATTCACAAAGTGATAAATATCAACTTTGTGAGTGACCCACCGAGAATCGAACCCGGAACCTTCTGCGTCAAAGGCAGTCGCAGTACCAATGCGCCACATCGGTCGTCTTGATCATCGGTAAATTTTTTATCATTATGTACTTATGTTCCTTCAATTGCAACATAGATTTATAAAATGTAGTTATTATTTACTTAATTACCAATTTATTAATCTAACAAAAACAATTTCACATGTCAAAATTACATAAAATTACATAAAATTACATAAAATGTCACTTAAAACTACTTAACCTAAATTACCTACCTATTCACGAGCCCGCTCCTCCTCGATTCGGGTGCAAAGGTCCCCATAACGCTAGCTGCGTTGCCGCGCTGAATCGCTATGGCCAACCTTTGCACCAGAAACGCCCCAGAGCGGGGGTCACCTCCTCTTTTTCTCAATCTACTACCCAATTCGGCAATAAAAGCCTTAGCCTCGTTGCACCAGCAACCGGCCGTTTCCACAGCAAACGCGACAAAATTATAATTCGCGCTCAATTGTGAATATTTGTCTCTCTTTTTACTGGCAGCACCCTCAGCAGCCGCCCCAGGAACCCTCATGGTACCACTGAGGTGGCTAGCGGCGTAGGTGCTGACGCATGTGGCGTCCCACATGAGACACCTGCCGCATTTCCACGGAACCAGTGACAGGCCGTCGGGTCTTTTCCCGTCAGTTCGACTGAGACCCGGAGGTTCCAGGACACTTGGTACCTGGGCAGACACCAGCGCACGACGGATGATGTCGTTTAGGGCGTGGTGACGAGGGAATCTTCCCGCACAGCGACTGCAACTTAAAGCATGGTGGCCATTGGCCTCTACCATGGCACCGCAAACGCATATATGTGGTTCGCAAACGTTGCAGCCCAGGCGGAGAGCCACAGCCACTCGTAAGGAGTCGCCGTCGAGGAGTGTACCCATGTGGGGTGACGGTAATGCATGCAGCCACGCCCCCGCCTCTGGTTGAGTCACAGCCCGAAGCCTGGCCACATTGACCCCCGTCGCCTCCTCAATCAGGCGATCGGAAGTGCCCTTTGCCCCGACATCATCCCAAGCACGCTGCGAACTAACATCCAACGGTAGCGACGCTCCTGGATTACGGGCAACCCAAACGGTCAAGGCGTCGTCAGCAAAGGGAACACTTAACCCGTCGCCATAATGGGGTAAAATAGTAGCAACAAGTTTCGTGACCCCGTGCGCAGACGCCAAGAATGCCGGGACTCCCACATCTCGCATGCACCTAATCCCTAAACCCCCGTGACGCACTGGCAATGCGGCCTGACTCCATTGAATGTCGTCTAGCGCTACGTTAAGGACGCTCACCACCGTGTCTCTTAGTGTATCGTCGAAGAGCGAGACTTCCTCTGGGAACATCCAAGTGGGAGACGTTCGTAACAAATACGTCACTTTAGGGATGGCAAAACACACCCGCAAAAGAATCAGGGCAACATGTGCGGACAGGCCCTTCAGGCGTTCTCGAGATGCCTCCAACAAACGTCTTTTCTCCTCAATTGCCACTGGTACACCGGATGGGAAGATTGGAGAACCTAAAAGAGTAAAGTTCCTTGTATTCAACTCCCTTAGCCCAGGCATTAAGGAACCGAAACGGTCAAAGAGGGACCTATCCTGACTGGCAGAGAAGAACTCACACTTGGCCATACTTACCTCCAGCCCTAACTGCCTCAGCCGTGGAATAAGGAGAGCTAAATCTTTTTCCACGATTTCCGGCTTGCCACCAATAGTACCATCGTCCAAGTACCATATATTAAGTGGTGACTCTAATTGGACAATGATCTCATGAATGGCTAGGCTGAAGACAAGAGGGCCAAGTGGGTCCCCCTGCTGAGCACCAACTTCAGATAAAATAAGTTTGTCCCCGAAGAAAAGATTTGAAGCGGACCCGTACAGCTGGGACAGGAAGTGATAAAGGGAAGGGATCTTAGCTCTAGCTTCCTGTAATAAAACGTCCCTTTCGAGGGAGTTAAAGGCATTCTTTATGTCCAGTTTTAAAATTACGCAGTCAGTGTTTGCAGGGTCGGAGGCAAAAGCACGTGTGGCGTGGATCGCCGCCTCGCAGCCTAAAGGTGTCCCAAAGCCCAGTTGATTAGGACACAAGTAACCGGACATCTCTTCTCTCACAGCGCGGCAGCCCACTTTTGCCACTAACCGCCTAAAAACACTACCGACAGCAATGGGTCTTATGCCACCATCCTTTTTACTTAACGCGCATAATGAAGCACCGTAAAGATACGGGCAAACAGAGGCATTCAAGCGACCTTCCAACAGAAAATTACACAGATTTGTCAGTTCCTCTATGAGACAGGACCCATTGTCCGCTGCAGAAGCTGACACATATTTACTTAATTTGTTATAACCTCTCTTAAGCAAAGATAATGTTGTTTTTATCAATCAAGAAACTATTACAAATGTAGCAATGTTTACATGTTTGATTGTTATATAGAACAAGATTCAATAATGTTTTAAACAAAAATGTTGTGTAAGAAGTAATACAAATGTTATCGGTCATCACTATCTCTTACATCCTGTATACAATAATATCGGTTACTTTTTTGTGTGTTTTCGGCACGTTCTGGGCCATACTACAATATTTGGGGCGTATTTTGGGATACGAATCAAACTTTTAAACGCCCGATTTATTCAAATGTTTTTTTGCAAATCTACTTCTCAAAGTAAATTTTTAGCTCTATGGTTTTACATTGTCAAATAGGTTTGAGATACTTATAAATAAAATTGGCCCAAATAATAAGGTACAAGGAAAGAATACTTATAATAGCGGATCGCACATTTAACGCAAGACGGAGCGCTAAAATATCGCAGCGGTGTGTCAGATCCATACTAGAAACGTCACTCCCCATACTTAAACCGCACTCGACGGACGACTCTGCGATAGCGCTGCGTCAACAGTCGTCGTCGTCGTCTCAGCCGATAGACGTCCACTGCAGGACATAGGCCTCCCCCAAGCGTCAACAGTGGTTGAGTGGTTTTAGTATGAGGATTGACATTTCTAGTATGGATCTAAGAGACTGCTGCGATATTTTTGCGCTCCGTCGTGCGTCAAGTGTGCATTAGATGCGCTGTTAATCGATTCTACTCATTCATTTATACCTTGTTGAATCACTCTATCATCCATTCAAAAATACCGCATCCGAATCCGTTGAGTGGCTAGGAGTGACCGAAAAATTGACCTCAATTATTATACCAATTACTTGATACATGTATCATACATAAATCCCGCCTTTATCCTATTTACTTTCCACTGCCTTTGATGCAGAAGGTCCTGGGTTCGATTCTCGGTGGGTCACTCACATACTTGATATCTATCACTTTGTGAATTTGTTCCCAGTCTGGTTAGGACATTGCGGGCTGAGCCACTCGATTGTCCGTAAGTAAGATGGTTCCGTGTTTCGGATGGTTAAGCCGTAAGTCCCGGTTGCTGTCTATGATCACTTAGACGGCGGTCGTTACACAACCATGTCAGGAGCTTGCTACTTGTAGAAGGCGGTTGACATATTCTGAAACTAAAGTTCATCGTGTCGTTGGACAATTCGGTGTCCCCCGCGAAAAGAGTGAGAGATCCCATTTACTTGATATTGATAGAATCATTTATCATACAATCTGTAATTTCTCCCAACAATTCCGCTGGGTGTTATTAACCTTGATAATATTTAGCAATTCGTACTAAACTAGTTATACTTGTAATACTAGTTTAGTATCGTAACTGGGACATATTAGTTAATAACTAACTATTCGGCGGAACACCTTCCTCCGGGTCATAACTTACAGTAGCCAGTCTCTTGTGGGACACCGAGTCGTCCAACGACCCGATGTAGCCTAGTGTCAGGAATTTTCAACCGACTTCTACAAGTAGCAGGCTTCTGACATGGTTGTGTAATGACCGCCGTCTGAGTGATCATAGACAACAACCGATGCGAAACATGGAACCATCTTACTCACGGATAATCCGGTGGTTCAGCCCGCAATGTCCTAACCAGACTGGGATCAAATACACAAAGTGATAAATATCAACTTTGTGAGCGACCCACTGAGAATCGGACCCGGAACCTTCTGCGTTACAGGCAGTCGCACTACCACTGCAGCAACAGCGGTTTTAGTATGGAGAATTGGAGATATTTTTACGCTCATGACGTTTCTATTATGGATCTGACAGACACATACGTTAGCGCGGCGTTGTTTAAGTGCTGCGTTCTGCGTTAAGTGTGGGAAAGGTCTAAAATGTTTGGAGTAACTTTTAATACATACTTTAATAGGTACTTACTATGTTTTTCGCCATTTAGGTGGTTGGCTAGTCTGTTTTTTTACAACTACCTATTAAAATCGAACATAGACAAAACCCATTAGTTCTACACCATACAAATTACTACCAATAATCGAAAACATGCTGAGAACCTGTCACTATAGTGATACACGACGACCCTCAAACATTTGTCAGACGTGGCGATGATGACCGTAATTTTACGGCCGCTAGCGCTCTGCCTGCCACGTCAGGGATATTGGCGTGATTTATGTATGTGTTTTAGGTAAGGGGCGTCACCGCAACTAGGAAGTTACATTAAATACGAAATTACTTCATAATAATGAGGTATAAAAAGCGAGTGAATCAGGTATGCGCTTCAAATAGGTAGATTAGGTAAGGTGCACGTACCAGTCGCAAACTAGGTCTTCCCTTTTCGTGTGGTACACCGAGTCGTCCAATGACCCAGTGAATCCTAATGTCAGAATTTTTCAACCGCCTTATACAAGTAGCAGGCTTCTGACATGGTTGTGTAACGACCGCCGCCTAAGTATTCATAGACAGCGACCGTGACCTACGGCTTAACGTGCTATCCAAAACACGGAACCATCTTTCTTTCAGACAATCGGGTGGTTCAGCCCGTAATGTCCTCACCAGACTGGTAATAAATTCACAAATTGATAAATATCATTATTGTGAGTGACCCACCGAGAATCGAACCCGGAACCTTCTGCGTCAATATTTGTCGCACTACCACTACGCCTCATCGGTCGTCATTTTTACAGTAATTTATCATTATGCACAAATTCACAAAAAAAGTATTTCTGTAGATAATCACAATAAGATATTACAAAAGGCACAAAATATATAATCATTTTGATGTCTGATGATGAGTTAAAAACATATTTAAAAAAAACGTTTAACAATTTGTATGAATTGTTATTTAACAATGGCTATTAGTCATATCTGCTTAATTATGATATTGATAACCTAACCTTTCAATTTATACTTAGGTTATTTAAATGCTTCCTGATAAGTTAATTAGATAAATAAAATTCATATAACACGCCTTTATCCCTTGCAGGGCAGGTAGAGCGATAGGTCTAACAAAAAATCAGAGGGTCGTTTCACTAGAGTGACATGTTGTCAACATGTCTCTTATACTCCCATAAGTAAGTTATTGCAACACACATGAAATAGGGAATTTTCTTTTATATTTTTAAAATTATTATTCTAGTCGCTGGATAGATGGCGCTGTGCTTGGTATGTTACCGAAAAATATAAGGTGATGCTATTCCCGAGGGGAAAATATAAGGTGATGGATGCTATTCTCGGCATCACACTATTGCTGAAAGGAATAAAATACTTTTAATAGAAATGAACCTTTGAATTTTTTATGTGTATGTGATAGCAAACTTATTGTCTTTTAAAGAAAATGCTTATATCGTAGTTTACCTTTCAAGAATTCCTCAATTTTGCATACCTGTAAATAAATAATAAATAAATTAGTAGGAAAGTAATACAATAAAATAAGAATAATATATAGGGTTTAAAAAAAATTGCTGCAAATATTTTAAGGGGTGAACCAGCCCATGTAACTAAACAACGTACCCCAAGGAACATAGGTCGAAAAATGAGAAAATTTTTGGGACTCCCATACAAATTGCCTTTTACGGTTGGTAATTTTGTATGGGAAGTCCACTTTTTTTTCATATTTAGAATAATGTTTCATGGGGAAAGTTGTTCTGTTTCAAGGGCTGATTTACGCCTTAAAATATTTGCAGCTAATATTTTTGCACCCTGTATATTACTGTATGCTAATATTTTTACACCCTGTATATTACTGTATGCTAATATTTTTACACCCTGTATATTTTGACTCTTGATGCAAACATTTTCGTTCATAAAAATATGACTCACTAACATAATTTTAATATTTTCGGGCGAAAAAGCATTCAGTTCGATACACGCAAAATTATCTTCATCAGTTCTGCCAAGCCCTTAAAAAAGGAAAAAAAAAACTCAAATTTCATGCACAATTTAACGCCATATTAATATGAGCGCCTTTAGGTGAATCCCACACTTGATGTCCGTTGATGCAAAAGATGTATATTACATCTACCATAATAATTGCAAGAAAGACTTACGCCAAAGCAAGTCACTGCGTTGCTCCTGCGGCAACCTCGGTTTTATATATGGAGACTTCGAAATTTCTCTGCATCTGACAGACGCATGGGTTGCTGAAGTGCTAAATATGCCCAGGAACGGACGTTTGATGTGTTACCCGCCTTTATTAAAGCATAACTGCTCTTAATTGCAAATAATAAATTTTAATTTACCGTGAACATTGTAATTATTGCGGAAAAATCAAAAATATATCAAACTCCGAGCAAAAAAGGATATATTTTATTTTGGAATCGTTTAAAACGTTTGGGCATGACGCCATTTTGATTGGTGGTTGGTAAAAAAATTCTGTGGGAATTCTTAGCTGAAGCGATAAAATATTGGTTTGGTAGTAACTAGACTACATTTTTAATTTGGATCTTTCTCTACGCAAAGCTTATAAAAAAAACTATTAGGTACTCCTGTTTATTGGGATTTTAATGCACTCACAATTAAACAAGAAATATTTCAATATTTGTTTTCATTTATGAGAAATATATCTATGAGAAATTGCTGCTGAGCTTTCCTATCATTCGCAGTGAGCGCCATCTACTCAGAACTAAACGAACAAAATAAAAACCCATTGAATCATAGATGCAGAGTTTTACTTAAAAAAATGCCAATAGAATAAAAATAAACAACCGATTATAAAATCCCTTAATAATCTCTATGTTTATCCGAACAGCTGTTTAAAAGAAAGTTCAACCTTGATTTCTATTGAAGGTAAAAGTGAAATGCTATGACGTAGGTAGACCCAATGGCACACTTATTGATGGGAATCACACTGAGAGTCCGTTGCTATTGCTGCGTTTTTCGTAACGCATTCGTCTTAAAGATTTGAACTCAATTTCTGAATTGTACGTTTCGGTTCCGTGCACGAAAGTCTGAAACGACTTGTCTAACAACACGTTTTTAAATTTACTTGGTGTCTTGATAGTCAAAAATCTGTGTGAATTTTTGAGGGTATGTGGGAATCGATTAGTAAAGTAGAACGTGAGTTACAAGCATAAAAAGTGGCAGATTTTCGCGTGAACTAAAGCGTGCGTTTCAGAAATAGAGCTCAGATGTAAGATAATTTCGATTTTTCTATACAAAAAAGCACTTTGACGCACGAACAACGCATAATCTAACGTTGTTTGGCAGAGGCTCGGCGACAGTGCGTCAAAATCCATTCTTAGTATGGAGAGATCAAGATTACCTCGAATCTGAAAGACAAAGGCGTAACGTGTTCGCTAAAAATGCGCGACAACGGATGCGAAGTGTGGGGACCTCCTTATGACGTAGGTAAGCTAATGGCACACTTTTTCTTAGACCATTTGTGATGTTGTTTACCAATTTGACAGATCGTAGTTTTTAATGTTTAATTGGGTTTCACTTGTTTTGACAAGTAAGTAGGTAACTATTTAGATACTTAAATGAAGCAGTTTTTGTTTTTTTACGCCCCCATAGATGGCGTTGTTAGTTAAAACAACTCACAAAAATGGTTAAAAGAATGCTTTTTTTAATAAATTAATTAACATAAAGACCAATTTATCGCACCCAAAAACCCCTGTGTTGGAAATTTCGTGAAATACTTTTTATTAGTGAAAATATATTGCATAAGCATATGCTGACTTAAATTAGCATCAACCCATTTTTTTTAAACGCGTGTGTCGTAAGAGGGATGCAAGGGTTTCATGTATATTATAATTTTAGGCGACAGCCTGACAACTTGTCACTACAATGGTACACGAATCTATGGCCTTAAATTTTTGTCAAACGTGGCGATAACCTCTGTATTTTTATAATCGATAGCGCTCTGCCTAGCCCGCAAGGGATAAAGGCGTGATGTGTATGTCTGTTTAAAAAAAAACATGATTGCCACAGACACATTACATAACTTTTTATAAAATTCACACACATTGTTCATTCAAGCGCGTAGTAAATAAATAATGGGTAATCTTTAATTTGACGGTGCTGAATTCGTATAGTAACTGTTGAATAAGCATTCCTTTGTTCAAACTTCCATTAGTGTACATAAATGGCCTTTTTGCTTAATTGTTGGAAACTCTTTTGTCAAAACTGCCAATGAGAGAGGCGTAATTGAATATATTCGTGAGATTTGTGAGTAGATATTTTGTTTATGAAAGGGCGTTCTTGACCCTAAGTTATTGCACAATACAGGCAACGGGTTACTAATACATAAATATTATTACATATTATATAGTAATTATTAGCTGTACGATGCCGCCATAGAATAGCGTCACCCCACATCCTTCCGGCGGGTGTCGTACTAAGGGACTCGAGGGTATTGGTGTATTTTAATTTTTAGGCGACAGGCTGACAACCTGTCACTATAGTGATACACATGTTTTCTAAAACAACCTTGGAAAACAATCCTCAAAAATGTCAGACGTGTCGATGGCGACCGTGTTCTTGCGGCCGTTAACGCTCTGCTTACCCCGCAAGGGATGAAGGCGTGATATATGTATGTGTAAAGTCTATTCTTTATTTATATTTTGGCAAGATCCGCTTTGCTAAATTATTACTTCATGCGACAACAACATAGGCGGATCGCACACTTAACGCACGATGGAGCCACGGCCAGGATTACCTCATTCTCACTTCCTCACCACTTAGTAAAAAAAAATTACAAGCCACATTATCAACTCTTTTATATTATGTGCAGTAGTGTTGCTGAACTATCGATAGTACTGCTCTCGATAGTTTTGAAACAATTTATACAATCAAAAGGCCACTCAATATACTGACACGGTTGTGTAACGACCGCCGTTTAAGTAATCATAGACAGCAACCGGGACCTACAGCTTAACGTGCCATCCGAAACGCGGAACGATCTTTCTTACAGACAATCGGGTGGTTCAGCCCGCAATGTCCTAACCAGACTGGGAACAAAGTTACAAAGTGATAAATATCAAATTAGTGAGTGACCCACCGAGAATCGAACCCTGAACCTTCTGTGTCAATGGCAGTCGCACTACCACTGCGCCGCATCGGTCGTCAGTATTCTTACTTAACAAACCATATAGTGAAAAGTATTTTTTGCTTTTAATTTCCATAAATATTTTGAGAAATACTATTGAAAAGGGGAATTTTTTTGACATCGTGGTATATCGTGTTGTGAATGACGTATTGCTACAGAACTGTCGATAGACCATCGATAGTCTTCCATCGAGTGTTCCTGGCACTAATGTGCAGTGATTACGTTATCGTGACTGTGAGTTACCTCATCTTACGTGTTGAGGTCTGTATGACCTTTGAGCGTGAAGATCATTACTAATGTGTTAACACTTGGTTTTTCTCTTTTCGTGTGGGACACCGAGTCGTCCAACGATCCGAAGAACCCTAGTGTCTGAACTATCAGAAGTGTCAGAACCAAACAAGACTGGGCATGATCCTTGCGTGGTAAAATTTAATTACTGTAAAGTTATCGTTGTATGTAAAAGTGTATGGAATTAATATTCTTCTTTTTTGAAGTCGGGTACAAATACTCTACATTATCAACCGCCTTATAACGTCAGATTATCCAACTGCAAAATGACTGCCATTAACAACAAAAAAGGCCTCACCATTTCCGTAAACATAAACTAACGTAATCAAAACATAAGCGTGAAGACATCAACATTACTTAACCTTAACCATGCGATTAACCACGCTTTAACTTTGATGATTTAACAAATGATGGTTCCGACCTCAAGCCAAGTTTTGTGGTTGACGGTAGTTGCTTAAAGTAATCGAGTATCATATGACTGTATGAGTCATGATTCTATTGGACAATGGGGTAGGTAGAGACTTAACTCAAATATCTGGTTTCAGTCCGATCCGTTCCTCCCAGAACAACTCCTAAGCCTAGTCTCGCCGCTAAGGCGACGACCGATGTGGCGCAGTGGTAGTGCGACTGCCTTTGACGCAGAAGGTCCCGGGTTCGATTCTCGGTGGGTCACTCACAAAGTTGATATCTATCACTTTGTGAATTTGTTCCCAGTCTGGTTAGGACATTGCGGGCTGAACCACCCGATTGTCCGTAAGTAAGATGGTTCCGTGTTTCGGATGGCACGTTAAGCCGTAGGTCCCGGTTGCTGTCTATGATCACTTAGACGGCGGTCGTTACACAACCATGTCAGAAGCCTACTACTTGTAGAAGGCGGTTGAAAAATTCTGACACTAGGGTTCATCGGGTCGTAGGACGACTCGGTGTCCCACACGAAAAGAAGAAGCCGCTAAGGCGTGATTGGTCTGGTTGTTTGAACAACCAATCAATTATTTCCGGGTGAGCTCGTAAGTTTTAGATAGTAGGTACAGATAACACCTATGTAAGTAATATTTAAACATTTTTTCTATGTCTACTTTAAAAAGGCGATTGGTAGCGACTGGATAGTGAAAACGGGAGATCTTGATCGTGTTTTACCCTGGGGAGGCCAACGTCCAGCAGTGGACTGCTTTAAGCTGATGTGATGTGGCCTACTTCATACATGATCTATCTATTAACACGTATGAAAATATTCCTTCATCAACAGGGTGTAGAGAAATGAAGTGCAAATATTTTAAGGGGTGAATCAGCCCATGAAACTGAACAATTTTCCCCCAGGAACATAGGTCGAAATATGAAAAAAAATTTTGGACCACCATACAAAATTAGCAACCGACCAAGTGAGTTTGTATGAAAGGTCCAAAAAAAATCCTCATATTTCGACCTTATGTTTCTTGGGGAAAGTTATTCAGTTTCATGGGCTGGTTCACCCCTTAAAATATTTGCAGCTAATATTTTGACATCTTATATAGAAACATTGGCAATTATGTATTAAAATGGTTCATGGTCAAAGTAAAAGTTCATGCCGTGTGATGCCGGCTTAGAATAGCATCACCCCACATCCTTCCCGTGGGTGTCGTAAGAGGCGACTAAGGGACTCGAGAGTATTGGTGTATTACAATTTTTAGGCGATTGGCTGACAACCTATCACTATAGTGATACACATGTCACTATAGTGATACACATGTTTTCCGAAACAACTTTAGAAAACAATACTCAAAAATGTCAGACGTGGCGATAGCGACCGTATTCTTACGGCTGTTAACGCTCTGCCTACCCCGCAAGGGATAAAGGCGTGATATATGTATGTATGTATGTATGTATGGTCAAAGTATTACGAAGGTTTTTCGGTATTTAATGGTTGGCCCTAATAATAAACCTTTTGAAGAAGTAGAAGAGTCGACATTGATCTATTTTTATTATTTCGTTAATAATGATGACTAAGATCTTTTACTGATTCTTTGAAATAGGTATCCTTCAATTGAAGAAGTGGTAATATTATTCGTTCGTTGAACGACTCAGTGTCCCACAAGAAAAAATATAATTCGTTAATTACTTATAATTATAAACTTAAATTTAGAAAGATACTCGTATTAGCTTAACAATGCCAATGCAATAAATCGTGATTTGTTTTGTGCGCAAAAATATACTTAGATGGAAATAAATACTACAAAAATTGCATTAAATTATGCCGGCTTAGAATAGCATCACCCCACACTTCTCGCGTATGTCGAAGAGGCGACTAAGGGACTCGAGAGTGATGGTGTATTACAATTTTTAGGCGACAGGCTGACAACCTGTCACTATAGTGATACACGTGTTTTCTGAAACAACCTTGGAAAACAATCCTCAAAACTGACATTTGACATTGACACGTGGCGCCAGCGACCGTATTCTTGCGGCCGTTAACGCTCTGCCTACCCCGCAAGAAATAAAGGCGTGATATATGTATGTATGTATTGCATTAAAGTTTTGACTTGAACCCGGTACCGCGTGATACCGTACCTTTGCTCTACCAACTGAGCCATGAGCTGCCGGAGTCGCTTCCTTAGTAACATTTCCTTGAAATGACACGAGCATATCCCACTCATTAATAAAACTACGTATACTTCATTCGCTTACATAGTGTCACGACCAGCGTAACTGTCAGTACGCGCCCGTACGTGCGTGTATGGAGCATTGAGGTCAAGTTACGCTGGTCGCGACACGGCGAATGAACTTCACACTAAAGATAACCCTTATAAAGCTTGTTATAAAACTTGTGTCAACATTTGAACCTTTTTTCTTTAGAATTAACACGTTTAAGAAAGTTTAGAGATGAAGTTATGATGAAAGTTAAGCTAACAAAGAGTTTGACGTAGTGTTTGATGGTAAACATGCCTAAAAGTAGTGTTTTCTAATAATGATGATGACATCGCTGTTCCTAAAGCATTTCAATTTAAGAGTACATACATACATACATATATCACGCCTTTATCCCTTGCGAGGTAGGCAGAGCGCTAACAATCGTAAAATTACGGTCGTTATCGCCACGTCTGACAAGTATTCAGGGCCACTATAGTGACAAGTTGTCAGCCTTTCGCCTATAATTGTAATACATATAAAAACCCTTAAGTCCCTTAGTTGCCTTTTACAACACCCGCGGGAAGCTATTCTAAGCCGGCATCACACGGCAGCAACAACAGAATGAAACAAAAGTGAAGTGAAAACATCATCTACGTAGGTGCGCACTTTCACTAAGCAATTAGTTGTCGCTCAAGTCATCTCTTGATGACCGCCGCGATTGTGCGAAGTGGGGAAAATGATACCTACTTCACTGAGATAGCATTGTGTCGTGGTAGGCCATCTTTTTACACAATTACCTACCTACAGTTGTTGTTTATACATATATAAGGTATAAAAATATTAGCAAATATTTTAAGGGGTGATTAAGGCCATGAAACTGAACAATTTTTCCCAAGGAACATAGGTCGAAATATGAAAATAAAATTTTGGGCATTATTATTTATGCCTTTTTTTCTGTTATTAAATAGATATTTTAAGTTAGGACCTATCACTAACACGCAGTGTGGGTGCACTAAAAGATAACAGTAACTAAAAAAACCGTTCATATCACATATCGTCATCTTAAGCAAATCCCACACTAGACGGACGCTGGTGCCAAAGAGATATAGCACATGCCAACGCAAGTTTCTGCGTTAGTTAATGCGTCAAAGTCGGCTTTAGTATGGCGCATTTGAAATTTTCTTGCATCTGACCGACGGATGCGCTAAAATTGCGCTGTGTCGTATGTTAGATGAGGAACCACCTTAGTCGTGGTTCTCTAAGGCGGATCGCACACTTGACGCACGTCGGAGCGCTAAAATATCGCAGCGGTCTGTTAGATCTATACTAGAAATGTCACTCCTCATACTAAGACCGCACTCGACGGACGACACTGCTATAGCGCTGCGTCGACAGCGGTTGAGCAGTTTTAGTATATTGGGATCGATATTTCTAATATAGATCTGACAGACCGCTGCGATGTTTTCGCGCTCCGTCTTGCGTCAAGTGTGAGATCCGCCTAACCTATAAAAAAATAATTTATTATTTATCTATGCATAGGCATGTAAGTATGGCTTTCAAAACCCTCCTATTGTTATAGTATTGACATTTGAAAGTTGAATGTGATGCCAATCGGTGCAAGATTTGTGATCTAGATTGGAGGTGATGAAAACAGCATACACCTAATTTTATGGCATCATTGACGACCAATGATTGTGCTGTGTGATGCCGGCTTAGAATAGCATCACCAAAATACACCAAAACTCTCCAACATAGCCGCCATAGAAAAAGTTGTTCAGTTTCATCACAAAATAGATAAATTATGGCGCGAGCCAGTATTTATTTTGTCTGATCACGCCTGCAAATTTATCGTTGCATCGTCCCTTACACCCTGTATGTAGTTTCCAAAACTATTTAATTTTATTAGATGATCAGCTAAAAAAGTTATCTTTGATCAGAACACCTCATAAACAATAGTTAAAGGCCAAATGAGATCATTCGGCATCATCCATCATCACATCAAACATTTTGCTACATACATACATACATACGTTTCGATACATCAATCAAATTTGTCTGTCTGTATCAATCGTTGGTTGTATATACAGGGTGTAAGAGACGGTGTAACAAAAAACTTTGCAGGCGTGCTTAGACCATGAAACTGAACAACTTTTTCTATGGCGGCTATATTGGTAAACGTGATTTTTTTTCGACCTTTCATACAAAATTCCCGATCAGCTGAGTGATTTTGTATGGGAACACGAAAATTTTTTTTCGTTTTCCAACATAGCCGCCATAACTCGGGGATTTTACGAGGGCACAGAAATTATACAGATCAAATTTTGCAACCTTGTCCAGAAGACTTCTAAAACATCAAAATACTTTCTGTTTTGTAGAATTTCCATATAAACTGGTCGAAACTTCATTTTTCGAAGGTCCATACGACCCTTTATACCTCAGATTCCTTTAGTTATATATATTATCCTTGGTTTATCGTTGGTTCATGACGCCCACCATACATGGACGATGTTTTTACGTAGGATATTAATGAGTTTGATTATATGCTTGAATGATTTTTTATAGAATCTTGATTTGTAAAAAACTACCTAAATTGATACCAATTTGTTTTGTGGTTGTGTTTTAACAAGGTAAAAAATAAGGTGGTGCTAGTTTTGGATATAATTTGTGTTATTTAGTTGATTGGTAACGCCATCCAATGACTTTGAGAAATAATAAGTTATTTAACCTTTTTTGGGTTTGGCTTCTTTGTAATGATATTAAATTAAATCTGTTTCTGTCTTGTCTAATTAAGGTAATTGGTAGATTGATTACCTCATTAAATCGGTTAAGTCCAGATGTTGATCAAATAACAGAAAAATAAGCTACTATGATTGAGACGAGCATACAATTTTTTAACACTTATCATAATACTTCAAAGGGTACACATACATATATCAGGCCTTTATCCCTTACGGGGTAGGCAGAGCGCTAACGGCCACAAAAATACGGTCCATGTCGCCACGTCTGACAAATATAGGGTACCGTTTGAGATAATTTTTTGTATCACTAAAGTGACAGGTTGTCAGCCTGTCGCCTAAAAGTTGAAAGTAAACCAACTTTTCAAGCATCCTATCTAAAAAAAGTATTTTATTGTTATTCGAGTTTAAATAAGTACATGTTTTGAATTAGATGTCGATTTTTTTTGTCATATTACGTTTCTTCTTTGTTTAGAGTCGTAGTCGCCCCATACATTATTTAAAAAACCGCCGAATGTAAAAGCAAACTATCATTATTCTCCTTGCCTTATGCCATTCTCTGTCGGGATCGGCTACCTAACCTAGGAGATTTGACGTGGAACCAAGTTTTTACACAGAGCGACTGCCATCTGACCTCTGCAACCCGAAGGCTAACCTGGCCGCGTAAATACAAACCCGACTACAACACAGACATCCATACTCTGTGTTGTAGTCTGGTTGGTACAGAGTTCGGATGTACAAACCCGACTATAACACAGAGCACTCATACTAGCCTCTTCAGAATTACATTAGTTTTGAAATGCCCTGTGTCGGTTCTGGCACATCGCCGGCCCCTGCCGGGGCACGCTCGCTCCGCTCGCTCGGCTCGTGCGTTGTGGACGCAGTTCTAACCTAACCTAACACGTCAGGTTAGGATAGTTTGTGCCTAACAAACCTATGTTTAAGCTTGAGTGAATTTTGTATTTATCATTAACCATTAAACATATAATTTATCATTAAAATCTCGTTAATCATTGAAGTGTGATTAATCATTAAAAGTATCATTAATAATTTCATTAAATTTCATTATGATTGGTCATTCATCATTAAAATATCATTAAAGTATTATTTATTTAGGTAATCGTTAAAATAATAACAATCACAATCCTTAACTTGGCATTGATCATTAATCGATGATGTCTGTGTTGTAGTCGCCTTTGTAGCATAATTTAATGTTCCAACCCGACTACAGCACAGACAGTCCCCTGTCCTGTCTTTGCTGTAGTCCGGTTTGTACTATCGCAACCTGGCCCGAGTCTTAGGTTAAGTCACATTCAAATGTCATCTGAATTAAAATTTTATTTGAATGTGGGTTTTATCACGATGTTTTTAGAGCAGTCGTTAAATGTACCTGAGTAAAGACACATTGATACATGGCGGGGATCGAACTCGGTTGTCACGATTGTAAGTACGGTGTCCTAACCACTTGGCCACCGACGCTCCTAATACAACCTATCTTACGGAATAACTAGTAAATTCGGTCAAGTACTAGAAATGGGGACTTTCACATGATATTAACGTAAATATTGATAACGGTATCAATATTTTACTGATAATGGATAAATCAGGTTATCTGGTGACATACTTTATGTAATAAATATGTTTATTTCGTAGTATTGGAGAGATAAGAACGCTGTCTTTCTAGATTGACTTATTAAGAAAATATTTTTTTTAATATAAGGTGTAAATATATTAGCTGTAAATATCTTAAGAGAAGAACCAGCCCATGAAACTAAACAACTTTCCCTAAGAAACATAGGTCGAAATATTAGAAAATTTTTTGAACCTCCCATACAAATTGACTTGGTCGGTTATTAATTTTGTATAGAAGGTCTGAAATTTCTCTAAACGGGCAAAATACTTGAATATTTGACAATAAAATTATCCATCAAACTTCATTGCTATTCTTTATTCAAATATCCTTTAACCCCCTAAACGCTGTAAACGGTTGTGCAATTAACCCTTCGGAAACGATGACGATGATGGCGGATGTTCCGTTACAAAATTACTGGAAGGTTCGATCCTTCCATTTGCAAGAACAGAGTGGGAGAAATATTCAAAGGGAGCCCTATGGTTATTCAAAAAGAAGGCATAAACTCATTTAAAATCGACTACCGTAAAATCATACAACTGTGGTCCTGTATTCCAAATATGGTTCAGAAAACTTGTAACATTTTTATGTATTAAAATAATAAATACTCTGTCAAGTGTAACTTTGCTGGGTAGCGTATTTCGCTAGCACCTTGTAATTTCATCTTCCGTGAGTATTATTAAAACAAAAATAATAATAAAATGCAAGAATGTTTGGATCAATAGTTGCAAGACATGGACCATAGTTGTATGGTTTTACGGTACTTAAATTTACGAAAACAGGAAACCCTACTTTAGTCGTATGACCATGAAGAGAAGCCGTACAAAACCAGTCGTAATTAGATTGGGCATGTGCTAAACCTAAACCAAATTCACTGAAATGCGAAATACTACTTTACTCAGAGTAACTGGCAGACTTTTTTTACAAATGGGCGCTAAATATAATGACGTATGCAAGTGGTATCTGAAGAATTCAATAATAA
Organism: Keiferia lycopersicella; assembly: GCA_029255805.1. Taxonomy (NCBI): domain Eukaryota; kingdom Metazoa; phylum Arthropoda; class Insecta; order Lepidoptera; family Gelechiidae; genus Keiferia; species Keiferia lycopersicella. The sequence continues at coordinate 9,105,475 of JARACZ010000020.1, read as the reverse complement.
TGAGTTGAAAAATCCGTAAAACACACCCGCGCTTACACAGAAAACGGGATGCGGGGATACCAAATGTAACTAGAGCTTGTAAAATCTGTCAAAAATTTTAAAACCGCTTATGTTGTGTGCTTATCAACGGATGAAAGCCATTATCAGTATAAATCATTGTGTGTTTTTGTGTGATTCTATCTGTTAGCCACGAGTTTTTCATGGCTCCACTCGGCTGAGTCGTTGGGTTCTCTCTAGGCTTCCTTGGTCTGAGTTTCCAAGATGGCGGATCGTGACTGTGTACGTCAGGAAAAATGCTCGCTAAACGTTTAGACCACCAGCGGACTAAGTATGAGAAACGTTTGCTTAAGTATATCTCCTCTCTGGCTCTGTGGTGTAGTCGTGTGGCTCCAGATTTGAAGGTAGCGGGTTCTATACCTTGGTAAGGCCGGCTAAAAATTGACACAGTGCCGTGTGATGCCGGCTTGGAATAGCATCACCCCCCATCCTTCCCGCGGGTGTCGTAAGAGGTAACTTAGGAACTCGAGAGTATTGGTGTATTACAATTTTTACGCGACAGGCTGACAACTTTTCAGTATAGTGATACACATGTTTTCTTAAACAAACTTTGAAAACAATCCTCAAAAAATGTCAGACGTGGCGATAGCGACCGTATTCTTACGGCCGTTGCCGTAGATAGAAACCTACCCCTCGAGGGATAAAGGCGTGATATATGTATGTATAAAATTGTCACAACACACACACATACATATATCACGCCTTTATCCCTTGCGGGGTAGGCAGAGCGTTAACGGCCGTAAGAATACGGTCGCTTTCGCCACGTCTGACATTTTTGAGGATTGTTTTCTAAGGTTGTTCCAGAAAACATGTGTATCACTATAGTGACGGGTTGTCAGCCTGTCGCCTAAAAATTGTAATACACCAATACCCTCAAATCCCTTAGTCGCCTCTTACGACACCCGCGGGAAGGATGTGGGGTGATGCTATTCTAAGCCGGCATCACACGGCAAAATTGTCACAATATTTCTAAAAAGCCCTTCAAATATTTGTCAGACATACAACGACCGTACAAACGGTCATTGACGCTCTGTCTACCCCACACGTTACAAAGCGTGATGTGGGTATGTGTGTCTTGATTTGGGGCGCATTGAAGACTTGACGCACGACGAAGCGTTAAAACATCGCAGCGGTCTGTCAGATCCATACTAGAAATGTTAATCCCCATACTAAAACCGCTCAACCGCTGTTCACGCAGCGCTATCGCAGTGTCATCAGTCGAGTGCGGTTTTGGTATGGGGAGTGACGTTTTTCGTATGGATCTGACAGACCGCTGCGATATTTTAGTGCTCCGTCGTGCGTCAAGTGTGCGATCCGTATTACCTTTACAAAATGGAAATCGATTTAATTTAGTTAAATAACTGTTCAAACTTACAAATAAGTGCCAGACCAAATGACTCAAAGGACAAGCTTTGTTCAACATGCGCATGATTCGAACAACTGTATCGACCTACTGAACAAGGAAGTAGGGCGAAAGTGACAACGTCACAACACAACGTCCGATCTTTTCGCTTCGGCGTGTTAACCGGGTCAGAGAGGGTCAGAGTGACGAATACTTTTGTTGTTTGACACTGACAATCATTCTGCTGTCAATAACATTTTGATACGGTATTTATGTCATCTTGTCAGTCACAATGATACGCTGTTGAACTTTTGTTTGTTATACCTATCGTTTGATATGCGGGTTGGATTATAGTATAAAACAAAATCCTTAGAGAAATCAGAACTCCGATAAAACCTTTTAAAATAAAATAATTTAGCTGGTTGTCCGATAAGTGTATTTATACATTAGGAGATTTTTAAATTGTAATAATTAATTTAACATGTATGAAAATATAGATAATTATGAAATGAATGTATTTAAGACGTTTATATTTTTTTTTTGTAAAGACTGATTAGAATGAATTTTTATTGAGATGATTAATTAGTACACAGGGTGTTAGGGACAGCGTCCCGAATACTGATAGGGTGCAAGCAAACCATAAAACTGAACAACTTTCCCCTGGGAACATATGTCAGGAAACGACTCTTCACTTGCTGAACTCTAGACCACTAGATCACAGAAATATCTCATGGTCAGGTTTGAATGTTCGCGAAAATAAAAAGATACCATATTCGTATTGTGTTTCTCCTAACCTATAAAAATCACAACCGTTAGACGATAAAAAAACTGACCACACACTCTTTCATAGTAAACCTATTGTCAGTTAGGTTCTAAAAATCTGCACCAAATTCTGCATACAGATTACAAAATTACTAACTGCAAAAACTGCTGTCATTGTATCACGTATGGCACATTTTGCAAAAACCAGTAAGTCGCATTTCTAAGAAGATAATTACAAACAAGACAATTGTAACTGTTTTTGAAGTTATGCGCTTTTGTGACGCAAGCCGAAAGGTTAAAGTCCGTAAGTGACAAAAACGACGTTTTAAGGAAAACTTTTTTTTATGTGGGTCAAGTCAATGTTCGTTTGTTTGTTTTATGGTTAAATAATAATTTTGATTAGAAATATTGTAAGATCACCTAAAGTTTAGTGTAATTTTTTTTCGATCTATGTCCCTTGGGGAATGTTGTTCAGTTTTAGGAGCAGAACTTGGTCTAAAAATATTTGCACTGAATAACGTTATATAATAAATTTCGAAGACTAACTTAAATGCTGAAGTTGCATTTAACATGATAGTACAACATTCAACAGTTCTACATCAAGTACTTCAAAATAATTGAATGGATATGTAAAAACTAATTATACATAAACCATCTGTTGATTTTACAAGTACGTAGTCATCCTTAACCTAAAATCTGTTTTGCAAAACAAATTATCCACGTAATTTGTCTATTAAACACACTTGCACTGATTCATTCACTACTTAGACCCACTGCTAATAAGACCTGTACATATTATATACATTTATCACGCCTTTATTCTTTGCTGGGTAGGCAAAGCGTTTACAACCAAAACTCTAAAGTCGCTATTGCCATGTCGGACAAACTAAGGAACAATAAAGCGTGTTTCACTATAGATAGAGGCAGGCAGGTTGTCAGCCTGTAGCCTAAATACATACATGTATCACGCCTCAATCCCTTACGGGGTAAGCAGAGCGTTAACGGCCATAAGGATACGGTCGCTATCGCCACGTCTGATATTTTTGAGTATTGTTTTGCCAAGGTTGTTTTAGAAAACATGGGTATCACTAAAGTGACAGGTTGTCAGCTTGTCGCCTAAAAATTGTAATACACCAACACCTTCGTGTCCCTTAGTCGCCTCTTACGACACCCGCGGAAAGGATGTGGGGTGGTGCTATTCTAAGCATCACACGGCACTATAAAACTATTGAATCCTTCATTTCTTACTACATTTGCGGAAAAAATGGGTTTATTCTGTTCTAAGCCGGCGCAACATGGCAAAGTAAAAAATAAATCTTTTTTATAATAACACAGAATAGGTGTAATCAGCCGCGGGTCTAGTCAGTAAAAGAGACCTCTAAGTCAGTTAAGTCTCTTGACCTTTGCTGGACGTGAATACTAAATTGCAGTGAGTAAACACTTCATTGTTTTAGGATTTCCTATTTTTGTGTTACAAGCGGAAGACGACAGCTGACAAAAACTCAAATTATTTATTCAAAGTAGTTAATTTTAAATATATATTTTTGATGGTCAAGTATTAGTCATTGTAAAAAAGTGAAAAATGTAGGATAAGTACATTTGTCTTTTTCTTACAAAACAATTTTGAACTTAGTGTAAACGCGGTAAATAAAACAAATTCAATGTCCACAAAAATATATTTTTATAATAATGTGATATAGTTGTTTTATCTTAGTTATGTTTTTATCAAAGAAATAGCAAGGAAAAAAATTATGAAGTTTGTCAGCTAAAGAACTAGCAAGTATTTACGTAAATCTCGAATAAACCATTTAAAAATTATGACTGCATCCACAAAAACTCGAATTTACGTCAATATTTAAAAAAGCAATGCTAGACTACGAACACATGAAAAGAAACGAGTGAAGTCATAATAATAAACACTAATGCAAGATGACAAAATATTTAAATCACCTTCGATTATTATGAGAAGTTTGCATAATCTTCAATACCTGTTTCCAAAACATTCGATAACTTGTTGACTATTTATAAATATGCATATAAGTTTATTCTCATTTTTTTTAAATCTTATTGCAAATGTTGATAGTGAAACTTGCGTTTGGAATGTTCGTAAATAGATTTTCCCTCTTTTCCTTCCTTTTAGAAATATTAATATTTAGGTAAATTACATAATAATTTATATTTACGTCAAATTCGTACCGTATCCTTAACAAGTGGCAGAACAAAATCCAATGCTCTAAACATTCTGGATCCTATTGTTCATTATCTGTTTTAGCCAAATATTGAGCAATAGATTGGTTTAAATTAATTTATTTTAATTTATACTATAATGTGTTTATATTTGATTTATAGTATAGCGGATAGACCGAGTGAGAAACACCACGCTCCGTGCCAAGACTGGTATTGCTGACGTGAGCAAAAAATCTACTAAATTGAAGTGGAACTGGGCCGGACACGTTAGTCGTATGCACCCGGAGCGATGGGCACACCTTGTCACCCAATGGGTCCCCCCTCATGGACAACGCCGACGGGGTAGACTTCGCAAAAGATGGCGAGACGATCTGGATGCTTAAGACAAAAACTGGTGGGAGTTTGGTAGGGATCGAGATAAGTGGATGAAGTGTGGGGAGGCCTTTGCCCAGCAGTGGGACAGTGTAAGCTGATAAAAAAATACTATGATGCAATAAGACCCGATGAGCTGACTAATTTGACGTCATCTGATTACCGGAATACTCTCGATCCTTGGGTCAGATCACGTTTGGATCTTCATAGTTCTCTGAAAGATACGTCATGCGTGACTGTATTCTGATGATGATGTGATGATGGTGGCATTGGCCTTAACGCACGATGATTTGAATAAACATCATTACTAAACCGCATTATTTCAAAAAGATTACGGTTCTTTGGGAAATTTTGGATTTTAAGTTCTTTTCTTGTTTGAAACTGTTTTATATCTGAATGCTGTGTGACGCCGGCTTAGAATAGCATAACTCCACATCCTTCCCGCGGGTGTCGTAAGAGGCGACTAAGGGATTCGAGAGTATTGGTGTATTACAATTTTTAGGCGACAGGCTGACAACCTGTCACTCTAGTGATACACATGTATTCTAAAACAACCTTGGAAAACTATCCTCAAAAATGACAGACGTGACGATAGTGACCGTATTCTTACTGCCGTTACCGCTCTGCCTACATAAAGGCGTGATATATGTCTGTATGTGAAAAGTTGCCATTGTATTAAAAGGTTTTAAAACAAATTCCGACCAGTTTGTGCAGGCTTTCGGATTTCTAAATATACTTTTGTGGTAGATATCGACCTGTGACTCAATGCGAAAGAATTTTCAATAAAATACTTTGAGTCATGTTGTAGCGTGACTGGAAACTGAACGAGAACTTTGTTGCGTCAAAATTTGCACAAATAGGTACTCAGAAAACTTTTTGTATTAACTTTTATTAACACAATTTATTTGCCGTGTGATGCCGGCTTAGAATAGCATCACCCCATATCCTTACCGTGAGTGTCGTAAGAGGTGACTAAGGGATGTGTATTGCAATTTTAGGCTACAGGCTGACAACCTGTCACTATGTTGACACACAGTGTTCTGTTACCCTCAAACTTTTGTCAGACGTCGCGTAAATGGCTGTTATTACGGCTGCTGTGCTCTGCCTACCCCGCAAGGGATATAGGCGTGATATATGTATGTATGTATTTATTGGGATCTACCGCACTCACAGTGCTATATCACTAAATAGTATAAAGCAAAGTCGCTTTTCGCGTCTGTCTATCTGTTTGCTTAAATCTTTAAAATTACACGATAGATTTTTAAGCAGGTTTTCTTAATAGATAGAGTGATTCAAGAGGAAGGATTTTTGTATAATACTTGCCGGGAAAACATCTTATTCTCACGGAAAAATGAGTTGCAAGGCCCACTAGTTATTCTCATGAATGAAAAAAAGAAATCAATAAAGAAAATTAATTTATTTTTATTTTTTAGTTACACAGTTTTCCTTAGTCCTAAAACAATTTGGTTGCATATTTGGGAAAAAAACTTGTGGAAAAGGGGTGTAAATTAATTCTTTACTGGTAAAAGGTCATAGGGGACACAGTCAGCTAAACAAAATCTTCGCATTTTTTCATTTTAAATAGAATTTGTCCTATTATTTTAGTTTGTGAATAAGTAAATTACATTACAGCAATGTAATTTATTGAACATGCAATAAACGACATTGTTTCATACCTGTTTATGAATTGATCTAGATTCCATTGTAGATTTTGACAGTCGCATAAACTATTGAGTGGGCAAACAAGCCAGTAGTCACATTGTCAAGATAGGAATTAGGAAGTAATAAAATAGCTATCGCAATGTATCGCCTTCGACTAATTTGTTAAGATTTTCCTAGTTCAAAATCTATACAGGGTGTAAGAGACGGTGTAACGAAAACTAGGCAGGCGTGCTCAGGCCATGAAACTGAACAACTTTTTGTATGGGGGCTATGCAGCGAAACGAAAAATATTTTTCGACCTTCCATACAAAATTCCCGATCAGCTGATTGACTTTGTATGGAAACCCGAATTATGTTTTTCATTTCTAAGTTGTTCAGCTCATGGTCTGATCACGCCTGCAAATTTTTCGTTACACCGTCTCTTACACCCTGTATAAGTTTCCCCAATGAACATAGGTCGAAATATGAAAAAATGGCATCTTCCTATACAAAATGTACTAGCCCACCAAGTCAATTTATATGGAAGGGGATTATTTATATGGGTTGGATAATTAAATTTACACTTTTTATAAATTTTCATGAAAAACTTGGTCAAAACTATCAAAAGCAGTTGCAGTATCATGTCAAATCAGCTGTTGGTGCCAACCTGTTACAAGCAATAAAGTCGTTGCGATTCTATATAACAGCGTGAAACGATTAATTACTCGGGTATGCAAATCGTATTGTTGTACCAATGAGTTTAATAAGACCTACTGTCGATTGGACCTAGTGGGTTTCGTCAGGGTCTTCCTAACTTATCCGGCATCCGTCATTTGCCGGTCCGTCAATTTCCGATCCGATTTAGAAATCTATTACCCTACTATGCTGCATGCTTTTCTATTCTTCCAGCATCCGGCATTTTTCGTGCTAATTTCAATATTTTCGAAAAATTATCGTAAATCTTACTTTACCATGCTCTTCCCAATTTTCCAAATGAGTACATTGGACACGTTCGAGTACGAATAAGTACGTACCTATATTATATAATTTTATGTCACAATTGGCTTGCTTCCTGACAGCTCAAATGAGCTACTTTTTAAATCGATCTAGAACGGTATTTTGTTTGAAGAACTAAAAGTACGACGTCACGAGGTCACGACGTAAGTATTTGGATGGCATCAAAACACTTACTTTCATACTATTTTTCTGTTTATTGAATAATTTCGAAAAATTATGAATGAAGTCCGTAGTATTTTTCGACAATAGTTTTGAGCGTACAACTGTTATATTTTTTAATGACCCAGGAAACTAGCGAATTTGGACCCACTAGTTCTATTAGGCAATGGGTCTAACAGCTAAGCGCTTGTTTTTCAATTGCAATTATATCATCGGAATATATCCGCCTTGACCGATTTGAATCGCTTTGGTCTTCCTCGTTTTTTTTTCTTTACTAGTTGAGATTTTTTTTATTCATTTGCGTGTGTGTATATCAAAACAAATCAGTTCCTTAGCTAAAAGCTATATGTGTTTCATTTTTACTCGTACCTTTCAGTACATATGCTGTGCACGATTTAAAATTTATAATAAATTCTTTTACACAAAAAAGCGTGGATTTGTTTTTGAAGAAATATAAGTCATTAAATACTATCTTAAGAGGAAGTAGCTATAAGTAACTATCTTTTCGAAATAAAGTTTACTATGTTCTTACATGTATATGTAAAATATTAGCTGCAAATATTTTAACAGGTGAAACTGAACAACTTTTCTCAAGGTATAATAGGTCGAAATATTTAAAAAAATTTGGGCGCATACAAATTGACTCGTTCGGCCGGTACATTTTGTATGGGAGGCCCAGAACTTTTTTTCATATTTCGACCTATGGCCCTTGGGGAAAGTGGTTCATTTTCTTGGGCTGAGTCACCTCTTAAAATATTTACAGCAAATTTTTCAACCTGCATATTTTTATATTGTCATAAATAAGCAAAATATACGATATTTCTGTAACGATATATTTTAGATTATGTAACCAGATTAAATGAATTTGCTTGACAAATTTATTCATAGATACGCAATAACAAGTGTTTGTATCATAACAGCATACAATAAGGTAGATCGCACACATGACGCACGACACGACGGAGCGCTAAAATATCGCAGCGGTATCCATACTAGAAACGTCACTTCTCATACTAAAATCGCACTCGATGGACGACACTCCGATAGCGCTGCGTCTGCAGCGGTTGAGCGGTTTTAGTATGGGGATTGACATTTATAGTATGGATTTGACCGCTGCGATAATTTTGCGCCCCGTCGTGCGTCAAATGTGCGATCAGTCTTGTGTGTTTACCAGCATACTTGATTAATTAACATCATATCACATAAATGACTATGCAGTAACGCAAATTGTCTCATTTTAAATGCATTCATGTAGGTATAGATGTGATATTGCGTCTTTATCTTAAGTAAATAATTAAAACAATAACAAACAAGCTAATACACATTTTCCTTGGGGCTTTTAAAAATATTTTATGAAATTTTTGAGGATAATTTTTCAAGGTTTTTTTGAGAAAACATGTGTATTATGGCTATATTAATAGGTTGTCAGCCTGTTGCCAAAAAATTGTAAAACACCAATTCTCTCGAGTCCCTTAGTCGCCTCTTACGACACCCACGGGAAGGATGTGGGGTGATGCTATTATAAGTCGGCATCACACGGCACTATGTTTTATGAACAAGAAATAATATTACACAACATTATAATTACCATGCTTTCATTAAAAAAAAAATTTAACTCTAAATATTGATTTTTACTTCCAAAGTAAAACAACGTATCTCAAAAATGACAAAAGTTTCGTCATAATTGGATTCACACTACATTAAACAAATCTGCCAATTCATTGTACAAGATTCGCAATAGTCACGCATTATAAATTTCTAATCGTTAATTATAATAATAAGAATAGCCTTGCCCTAATCTTTTATATGTCGCCAATTATCTCAGTGAGCTGCGAAAATAATGCGTTCCAAAAATTTGGCGGATCGCACGTTTGACGCACGACGGAGCGCAAAAATATCGCAGCTGTCTGTCATCCATACTAGAAACGTGACTATCCATACTAAAGCCGCACTCGATTTACGACACTGCGATGACAGCGGTTGAGCGGTTTTAGTATGAAGATTGACATTCCTGGTTTCCTGACATATGTTCCTAGGGGAAAGTTTTTCAGTTTCATGGTCTGCTTGCACCCTATCAGTATTCGGGACGCTGTTCCTTACACCTCATATATTATCTTACTTTTCAAATGTTATGGCATGAACGCAATAAAAAAAAATGTTTTTTTTTAAAGTACGGAGTTGTGATTCATTTTAACAGATACGCACCTACTTTTGACCCTGACCGTACCTAGTTATATTTGTAAGCCAATGCCAGATAATGATTGATTAGATAATTACAAATTTTAGTACGAAATCGCAAAAATACTTAGTTCATTTTGATTTACTTGGTAATTGCTGATTTTGTAACCGCTTTTATTACATCTACACGAAAATTACAAGATTTGAAATCTGATTAGCATAAGTTACAAAAAGACTCAGAAAGCAAGGGATATAATTTATACTTAACTATATAACATCCACCCTGCGGTTTCAGAGCTGTATTTTGGGTTTCCCGTAATAATTTCACGTTTTCCCGCTGTATATTTAGCTCTATGAGTACGTATTCTTAGCTAACTGTATAAGGTGTAAAAAAAATTGCTTCAAATATTTTAAGGGGTGAACCAGCCCATGAAACTGAACAACTTTCTATTTAATTTAATTTTAATTTATATTATAATGTTCTTTCTGTGCAATTTTCATCCAAATCCCTCAAGCAGTTTGAGCGTGAATATTGGTAACGTACATACAAACTTTTGGATTTATATTATGACTATGGATAGTCATTTTTATATTTAGTTCAACTACGTTATTTTATAAAAATCTGATATCATTATAGTGAAAATACGTCATGCTTTGAAAATTTTAACCTATCAACCAATCGAGAAATGTCAAAAAACATAAGTATTATACTGAAAATGTAGACCTGTTAATTAAGAAATGGTGTTTACAACTCAATTAAAAAAGATTTGTACAAAAGCTATCTATTGGGCTGTACTAATAATTACAATTTGCAAGTACAATATTCTTGCTACATAATTTACAATATATTAGATTTCCGCATCTATAATTACTTACGCCCATAAACTTATTATGGAGCCTAAGATTGGCCTGTGTGTGGTTCTTTAACTTACTGGGCCCTAAGTCTGCTAAATGAAAATCGTTTCAGTTGGATGTCGATTGTATCTCATACATACATATATCACGCCTTTATCCCTTGGGGGGTAGGCAGAGCGTTAACGGCCGTAAAAATACGGCCACTATCGCCACGTCTGACATTTTTGAGGATTGTGTTCCAAGGGTGTTTCAGGAAATATGCGTAACACTATAGTGACAGGTTGTCAGCCTGTCGCCTAAAAATTGTAATACACCAATACTCTCGAGTCCCTTAATCGCCTCTTACGACTTGGAACTCAGTTGGATGATTTCGGTCATTTCGTAGTCTGCTAACAGTTTGAATTGAAGTAGGTAAGTATAGAAAAATCACAATGGCAATTGAATGACAGTTGAGTTTCGATGGCGTTACAATGACAAAAATTAGCAGACTTGGACCCTGGTTTTCTTCTTATTTGCGTGAGACACCGAGTAGTCCAACAACCCGATGAACCCTGGTGTCAGAGTTTTTAACCGCCTTTTACAAGGTTGCGAGCCTCTGACACGGTTAAATCAGTAGTAAAATCCAATTTAAAAAAAATGTTGATTAAAAACAATAAAGTTGTGTAGTTATTGAAAATGTGTATTTGGCTAAAGAAGCGATGCAATGCAGCTGCAAGTACATTATATTTTTGTAATTCCGTTTTCGATAATTATAAATGAATAGATTTTACTAAAACCAAAGTAGAGTATAAGCAAAAAAACAGTTGAGCTATTAGTCAAAACTTTATCTTTATTTCTACTTATATTAATTATTTTACAATCTATCAAGCTAATATATAAGATTGCTCAAAACTGAGGGAAATGTCGTGAAATCTCTGCAATGAGTTAACTGGAAGAAAAAACTTGATACGCCAGTGTAAGTCTCATTGGCACAGAATAAGCACGGTCCTAAGTCCAAATTATTACATAGACAGCGGAGCGCAAAAACATCGCAGCGGTCCGTCCGTTCCATACTAGAAACGGCACTACCCATACTAAAACCGCACTCGACGGACGACAATGCAATAGCGCTGCGTCAACAGCGGTTGAGTGGTTTTAGTTAGGGATTGACATTTCTAGTATGGATCTGACAGACCGCTGCGATATTTTAGCGCTCTGTCGTGCGTTAAGTGTGCGATGCGCCTTTTTGGCACAGAATTAGAACAGTGCTAAGTCGAAATTGTCTTAAGCAGTTTCTTTTTACTAAGTTTGGGCACCACTGCACAAGCTATTACGTAAAACATCTTCATTACTAGTTCATTACAAAACGCGTAATAGCTTACCGATCTTGAAATGAGTTTAATACAAGCGATCTCTATCGGTTCTGCATAAAACTACTAAATCATTCTAACAATATAGGATCTCAAAATTGCTTTATAGTTTTCATTATATTTTACAAAAAAAAAAAAAGCAAATCAAAAACTAAAACAAAATATGTTCTAGTTTATTATTATTACGCGTTTCAATTTAAAATATAAAAATATATACCTACGATACATATTTAAGATACTAGATAATTTGATACAGGTATTTCAAATTTTTGATAACAGTACAACGATTGGTCAAATCGTAAAAACAGCTGAGTAAGGCGGATCGCACCCTTGACGCACCACGGAGTGCTAAAATATCGCAGCGGTCTGTCAGATCCATACTAGAAATGTCACTCCCCATACAAAAACCGCACTCTACGGATGACACTGCGATAGCGCTGCGTCAACAGCGGTTGAGCGGTTTTAGTATGGTAATTGATATTTCTAGTATAGATCTGATAGACCGCTGCGATATTTTTGCACTCCGTCACGCGTCAAGTGTGATCCTCGTCTAGCCATAGGTGTTTTAATTATAAAACTCATCAAAACTTGGAATGATTTAGATGAGTTGCTGTTGCTATCATATAGATTTCTAGGTCAATAAAAATCAAACCATCTTGTATGTTGATGGTTAACTAAAATGACCCTGTATTTTGAGATAGATTTAATCGTAATTAGTGTAGTATGATAGAGTTCGTTGCCTCCTGTGTTGCAATTTTGTTTGTAGTCATCATTTGGCTTGAGAATTTAGTTCAGCTATTTTAGCAGTATGTAAGACCTAGACAATATTATACTTGGCAGTTAGGTCGAGAATACGAAAATATTTCACAGCTCGACTCAGTATTTTTCAGAACCGATTTTTTTGACTAAAGGAAATGAAAGAAATGCATATCTTTTTATATGCAGTTCAGCCCGCAATGTCCTAACCAGACTGGGAACAAATTCACGAAGTGATAAATAACAACTTTGTGAGTGACCCACCGAGAATCGAACCCGGAACCTTCTGCGTCAAAGGCAGTCGCACTACCACTGCGCCACATCGGTCGTCATCATTAAGTATAGGTATGTTTTACCTAGGTTACGGTAAGCCTGTCCATGTGTAAATATATAAATAAGCATTTGATTTCAGTATTTTTTTTCCTGTTTATTATATCATGTGTCTGCATTTTTCCTCGTGTACATTAAACATTAATTTTATTAAATTACTTGAGTTACTAACATTGAACCACACAACTTTGTCATTAAAACTGGAATGCTTTTATTGCATACAGGCTGTAAAAAAGTTGCTGGGATGAATCAGCCCATGAAATTGAACAATTTTCCTCTAGGAACATAGGTCGAAATATAAAAAAATAATTTTGGACTTCCCATACAAAATGTAGCAGCCGAGTTTCATATTTCGACCTATGTACAAGGACTCTGTTATATTAAAAGCCACAACAGTCTAAAGCGATAACGACGCATTCTTACGGCTGTTAACGCTCTGCCTACTCCGCAAGGAATAAAGGCGTGATATATGTATGTATGTACAACAGTCTACTTCTAGACATAAGCCTGCCCACTCCTGTTTGAGGCGTATAGCGATACTCATCAAGCAAGTTTTGACACTAGGGTTCATTGGGTCGTTGGACGACTCGGTGTCCCATACGAAAAACGAAAAAAGACATGCTGATTGGCACAGAGCCAGGTGTTGTAGTATTCACTGTGAACGCTGCAGCCTATACCCTGGATTTATCCCTTAGTCGCCTTTTACGACACCCACGGGTTGAAATTGACGACCGATGTGGCGCAGTGGTAGTGCGACTGCCTTTGACGCAGAAGGTCTCGGGTCGATTCTCGGTGGGTCACTCACGAAGTTGATATCTATCACTTTGTGAATTTGTTCCCAGTCTGGTTAGGACGTTGCGGGCTGTACCACCCGATTGTCCGTAAGTAATATGGTCCCGTGTTTCGGATAGCACGTTAAGCCGTAGGTCCCGGTTGTTGTCTATGATCATTTAGACGGCGGTCGTTACACAACGATATCAGAAGCCTGCTGCTTGTAGAAGGCGGTTGAAAAATTCTGACACTAGTGTACATTGGGTCGTTAGACAACTCGATGTCCCACACGAATAGAGAGGGCTGAAATGGGCTGATTCTGTTCTAAACCAGCACCACCTTATATTCAATTATTTCCTGATATTTCTATCATGCATGACATAGAGCAAGTTTTTCCTATAGCGCAACAAGAGAATTACTCTGAAGGTTAACTTAGAATAGAAATGATTTTTTGCATTGAGACACATAATTATCTGTCAATAAAACTTACATACATATATCACGCCTTTATCCCTTGCGGGGTAGCCAGCGCGTTAACAACCGTAAGAATATGGTCGCTATCGCCACGTCTGACGTTTTTGAGAATTGTTTTCCAAGGTTGTTACAGAAAACATGTGTATCACTATAGTGACAGGTTGTCAGCCTGTCGCCTGAAAATTGTAATACACTAATACTCTCGAGTCCCTTAGTCGCCTCTTACGACACCCACGGCAAGGATGTGGGGTGATGCTATTCTAAGCCGGCATCACATGGCATAATAAAAGAGTATTATTTTTTAATAATTTTTCAATTACAGTTTTAAAAAGTCTGACATAAAATTTAAAATTATGCAACAATTACTAGCTATGCAAATTATATTAGTCGAAAGATAAACATTAAAATGTGCATAATGTCACTTACGACCTTTTACCCTTGGACTGGCTCACAAAAAGGCAAGTGTCATGTTACTTTATCCGTGAAACCTGTTTGAGTTGTTCAGTATGTAACTGTTAAAAAGTCCTCGGTTATAAATAGACTTAGAAACAGTTATCTACCGTTTTCAGATATAACTCCTTTAAAATTTGCTTTAGTATTACAAGGTTTTAAAATTGTAAGTAATTTATATAAACAAACCTATCCTGATAAAACAGCGTATCTGCTAAAATGAAATTAATGGACTTACGACCTTTTGTAAACATCAGTCAGAGATAGTGGTAAAACGACTAAATATTTACACATTTCTTATAAGTAAAATCTAAAATGAGTGACGAACTTACCAGAAAGCCTTAAGAATTCAAGTCAGCTTAGGGCACAAACACAGCACAGAACTAAAATTGTGATACACACACAGTATATAGCTTATTTGTCAATGCAACAACTTTCTATTCGAAAGAACTCAAATAACCAACAGTATCTACATTTATTACATCTCAAAGTATATACAAGTTTATCACAAAAACGTATTTTAACATGTTTTAGTTAAAAATCACTTTGTGTAATGTATATTAAGTCACGGTAAAAGTTTTGCGGTGGCCGGACGCGGGCGGTCGCGTCGCGTGCTACGTAGCATCTGACTTGAGTCTTGATCAGACAGTGTTGCTAGCTTGAAGACTTGTTTTGGACCAAGTAAATAAATATAAAGTGTAAAAATATTAACTGCAAATATTTCAAGGGGTGAATCAGCCCATGAAACTGAACAACTTTTCCCAAGGGATATAGAGTAAAATTTTATGTTATTTTGATATTAAAATGTTACTAGGAATGGTGAAAATTCTAATAAGAATCTTATGCGAAAATTGTTCTTATTTAGACTTTTTCTGTTATTGATTAATAACATGAGAAAAACTTTTCTGTACACTTTCACATACGATCTCATTTTATTAAAACTGGATAAATACATAATAATATCAATATTTTAAAAGTAGAAAGACGGGCTATTATAAATAAAAAGGAATAATAACAAGTACATAATATTTTAATTCAAAAAAATATTATTTTTGCCATCGTTAATGGTTTCATTTAATGTGTCTGACTTAACTCCGATGGCAAAACATGCTAAGTGAAAAACTATATGTTAATGTACATATATACATACATATATAAATCACGCCTTTATCCCATGCGGGGTAGGCAGAGCGTTAACGATCGTAAACGTGCTGTCGTTATCGCCACGTCTGACAAATATTGAGGGACCTTACAGATGATTTGTGTAGCACTGTAGTGAGAGGTTGTCAGCCTGTCGCCTAAAATTCCCACATGTTAATGTAGGTACCACATTTAGCTCAAGTCCAACAAGGAAGGCAACACTGAGTGTCGTCTGACCTTCGTACAATAAACGTATTGAGTGAAGTTCGCGAGGCAGGACCGGTTTGGGCAAAAGTGGTCGCGCACTTTTTTTCACTTTTTTCTCACTCACTCACTCACTCAAACTCGAGACTTAGTTAAACGGTTTATAGATTTTGATGAGAACTTTTTTTAGTTTGCTTAAAATAACCTAAGTGCTGCTGCAATGAGGTTAAGATCTGGGGTACCGTGAGCGTTTTATACAGGGTGTAAAGGAATGTGTAACGAAAACTTTGCAGGCGTGATCAGGCCATGAAACTGAACAACTATTTCTACGGGGGCTATGGTGGTAAACGAAAAAAATTTTTTGAGTTCCCATACAAAGCCCAGTCAGTTGATTGGGAATTTTGTATGGTTTATCGAAAAAAAAAATGTCGTTTCCCAACATAGCCCCCATATGCAAAGTTCAGTGGTCTGTCTGATCACGCCTAAAAAGTTTTCGTTACACCGTCTCTTATACCTCTCACCACCTATAAAGTGTCAAAAATAATGTAAATTTAAAATTTTGGCTCTTATATTTAAGCATACAGGCATACTTGTCATAAACGACATTTATACATTTTTTATCTTAATATTAATATTTTCAACTGTAAAAGTTACTCCGTGCAATTTTAAAATAAAATTACGCATGACGATTATACGACTTTAACCATGTCATAGTTTTTTGTAATAAAATAGCACTAGTAATACAAACTATGTTTAATATGAACTGAAATGCAAACTTATGGATCTAAGTACATTCAATTTGAGTCATAATTTCGTAATGTTTTTTTAATTTTTTTAACATTATGCAATTCAAAAAAGTCTTATTAACTGAGATATACAATCTCCTGCCATCTTTTAATTAATTTATGGGCACAGTTATATCTTCCTTTTGATAAGCCATTCATTTTATTTCGTGTAATTCAATTGATGTTGCTTTAATTAAGTAACTTTGATTTGCATCATACCAGGAACTGTAAGGATGAATCGTGTATGCGGTAATTTTAACTTGTATCGTGTTCCGTGGTTCTTTCACTTTGTTTTTTCTTTTTTATGATATTTTTATGTATATATAAGGTAATATATATATGCTGCAAATATTTTAAGGGGTGAACCAGTCCATGAAACTGAACAACTTTCCCTAAGGAACATAGGTCGAAATATGACAAAAATTTTGGACCTCCCATACAGTTGACTCGCTCGGTGGCTATATTTTGTATGGGAGGGAGGTCCCAAAATTTATTTCATTTGCTGATTCACCCCTTAAAGTATTGCAGCTAACTTTTTTACACACTGTATATTTGAGAAAAGTTTCTTCACCGTTCTACAGTAAACAAAGTAACATTAAAAAAAAAAACAAAAAAGACCATGTCAGGTTTATCTTTAAAATTATTAAACATAATAAAAAAGCTTCCAATTCAAATATTTAACTATATAGTCTAACAAACTGTAAATTTTACTACTTTAAACGGTTCTCAAAACTGTATCAAAAATAATAATAATTCCAACTACAAAAAAAGGGTTAATCCCACATCTTTGCACATATTTGGCCGAAGGTGGTTTTTAATTGGAGGCCTTCTTTCAAAGCATTTGTTAATGTTTGTTTAAGTTTTGTTTTACATTGCGTATTATATTTTATCCAAAAATAATCCTTTATATGAGAGATGGTAATTTAAATAATAAATATATCCTTTTGCCGGGCTATAAATATCAGGATATTAACAAAAATACATTCGCTTACTAATCAAAATAAAAGGTAATCATTTTGCTGAATATTTAAAATTAAGTATTTAAGCAAATAATTTAAATTGATATAGGTACACTTTGAATTTAAACAATTTCAATTAAAATATTACTCTATGAAAAAATCAAAATAATTCAAAGCCAACCAAAAACTAATGAACACCAAACTGCTTAAAACAGTCTTTCCCATCACCAGCATAAATCTGACTAATCGAAAGAGTTACAACCTTTAAATCATGTTATCAGGAACCAAATGTTTTTGCGTCCGCTTTCGACCGACACGAAAATAAAATAACAAAATTATAAAGAAGTCGAAAACGTTGCTCGCCACTTCGTATTTAATTAAATTTGAAAAGGAAGGTATTTTACACTTTTATTTTTGGTTAAAATTTTTGGGGTCGTATGAAGTGCTATCTCAAAAGGAACGATTTTTAAAAGAAAAAAAAAATTTTTTTTGTTTATTTCGGAGCCTGTAGCGCAGTCTCAAATTTACTATCAAAGTCTATTATATATTTACGATTCTATTGTATGATTGATCCATTTGCGACCTTTTACTGTCGAAGGAGTAACTATAGTCTGTAAGTTTAGGTACTTATCTTTTTGTAAACAAATTCTGTTTGAAACTGACAGTTCAGAAGTGTCACTTTCGTACAAAGTTTGTTTACAAAAAGCTAAGTACCTAGACTTACAGACTATAGCACAAAATTTAAAAAAATCTTGACAGTTACTTGCCGTCAGATGTCGGCTAATAATAGCATCACCTGATTTATTCCTCATTAGTGTTAAAAGTTAGGGACTTGAAGGTTTCATGTGTGTTGTTTAGACGACAGGCTGACAACCTTTCACTATCCTCAAATATTTTTCCAACGGGCGATACACAACGCTCTGCCTGCCCCACAAAAGAAAAAGGCGTAATGTGTGTATGTATGTAGGTATGTATAGGCTTGATACTGAGTTACGTTGTGGTGTTCATAAAAAAGATGTAGAAATGTACAAGGATTTTATTTACAAAGCATCTCAAGTTGGTGTAAATTACAGTCTATTAAAAAGTCTATTTTAATCCCGTCCCACAATAAGCCTATAATATTTCGCCATTAGTGTCTAGCGTTACGTTTTATGACTCGATTTAAGGATGTGAAAAATAATCAAATATCTAGAAACCGATGTTCTTCTTGATAATAATCGATATGTAACAATCAATGTCGCAATAAGAATGTATAGTTTATTTTAAACATAATACTATTGTCAATTAGAAAAAACGCTTTTTATCGTTATACTTGCATCAATTTTTATATTAAATAATCCGGGCCTTACTTTATTTTGTTCATGATATAATTTAATTTTTTTATGCATTAAAGATCATATATTAAAACCAAGAATTTTTAAATAATATATTATGCATTTTTTGTAACCCTTAAATGCATGTTGTTGCCAAAAGTCTACGATCTTTTTTTAAAATTATTATGCCGAATCTGGACTGCGTGTATCCGAATTTTTGTAAGTTTTTGAACGAAACATTAATAGACAACATAAGAATATAAAAATTATGGCGGTATTTCGCGCCAAATTAAAAAAGAAAAAAAACTTTTACCCACTGTTCGAATAATTGCGCTCGTATGTCGTGGACGTATTTGAATGCGAATTATTTTATTGATTCTTTTCAACTTTTTGGATATAAAAATCGATAATACGAAGAAAAAAAGGTAAGGTTTCATAAAATAATATAAGTTTTACAAATATGTTGCGAATTGATATAAAACAATGGCTTAATTTGTTTGTTGCCAAAAGGCAACAGTATGCGTTTACAGTATGAGTTTGGCTAGTATTGAAGTTGAAAATAGTAACAGTTATGTGAAGGTATATTTTAGCTTTTTCTTCATTATTTTAGGATGTCTCGAAGGCCAGTTAGGGATAAAGATATCGAGGAACTCTTAGCGGCTCTGGAAGGTGGGTACTTGTCTGAAGATGGAGAAGATAATGATGAAGACGACCTCAGTTACTATCCGGATGCATCTGAGGTGCAAAGAGCCCTTGAGATCGCGGAAGAAGCTGGTGAAGATGATAATGGTGAAGAAGATAATAGTGAAGAAGTCTGCGAGGAAGAAATTTATGCTGAAGAAGCAGATGAAGATCCATCGTTGGAGACAAATGAAAATGAAGAGCGTTTGAATAATGGTAATGGTTGTTCAGCTAATAACGGGGTACCAAATATTTCAATAGACAGAGTAGCATGGAGAAATAGAAATAAGGAATTAACCTGGAGGAAACGGAATTTGGTTCTAAATAATGAGCAAATAAAATTTTTAGGAAACGAAGATTTAGGAGCAGAGATTGCTTCGAAAGAAACTCCTTTTCAGTTTTTCTCCTGTTTTTTCAATAATGACATTATAGACAAAATAGTAGATGAAACAAATTTATACATAATTCAGAAAGGTGTGTCTAATTGTCCTCCTACTACAGCAACTGAACTTCGTCAGTTTTTTGGCATTCTTGTATTTATGTCTGTCTATCATTACCCTAATGTAAGGTCTTATTGGTCACGATTTGGATTTGCACCCATCATGCAAACTATGACTTTTAACAGATTTGAAAAACTTCGCTCAGTTATTCATTTCAATGACAACGATAGTCATAAACCAATAAATGATCCTGAACACGACCGACTTCACAAAGTTAGACCAGACCTATAATAGACCACTTGAACACAACTTTTTGTACTTCTGCTCCATTGGAACAGCGACTGTCACTCGACGAACAGATGTGTTCCACGAAGATTGGACACTTTATGAAACAGTATCTGCCCAACAAACCACACAAGTGGGGATTTAAACTATTTGTATTGTGTTCTTTATCAGGATATGCTCATAAATTTGAGATATATAGTGGCAAGACTGACTTCGAGAAACTAACTGATGAACCTGAGTTAGGTCCAGTAGCCAACACAGTTGTTCGTTTATGCAGAGTAGTGCCCAGATGGGTGAATCACATCATCTACTTTGACAACTTTTACACCTCAATACCTCTTCTGCACTATTTGGCGACTCAGGGAATTTATGCTCTTGGTACTATTCAACGCAATCGCCTGGGAAAAAACTGCAAAATACCTGCCCAGAAAACATATACGTCAGCGTCTGTACCCAGAGGATCGTATGAAGAACGTGTGACCTGCTATGAAGGCGTAGATGTATCAGTAACGTGCTGGAAGGATAATAAACAAGTAATCCTTGCTTCTACATACGCTGGCGCTGAACCAGCTGCCACAGTCAACAGATACGACAAGAAACAAAAAAAGCAAATCACCATATCGTGTCCAAAAGTAATAAAAGACTATAACGCTCACATGGGGGGTGTGGACTTAATGGATAGTTTTATGGGAAGATATAGAATAAGAGTGAAGAGCAGGAAGTGGTATATACGGCTTTTCTATCACATGCTAGATATGGCTGTTATCAATTCTTGGGTACTTTACAAAAAAGCAAACGAAAAGAGAGGTGCAGCCAGTCTTGGATTAGCAGACTTTAGATCTGAACTGGCTGACACTTTGTGTCGTTACAAGGTTTCTGAGGTGTCCAAAAGAGGAAGACCATCCAGTAACAATATGGAAAAGGAACTGGAAGCTAAAAAGCACAGAGGACCAATGAAACCTGTACCAGGCAAAGACGTGAGAACTGACGGGGTCGCTCACTATGAGAAGAAATGTGAGAAATAAAACCGATGTAAGAACCCTGGATGTAAAGGATTCACAAGAACTGAATGCACAAAATGCAAAGTGGCTTTATGTCACACAAAAGACAGAAACTGCTTTGCAGTATTTTATTCTCAGCCCTTATAGACAAATGTATACCACAAATGCATATTGTTGCCAAATGGCAACATTCATTTTTTTATATTTTTTTAATAAAATTTATGCCAAAATATTTTTTTTATTATTTTTCCCATGATATACACGCATTTTACTACCTAAAACATTTTTTTATATTGTAAAACAAAAAATCATGCATTTAAGGGATAAAACATATTTACTATCTATTTTCTCGGCCATGAATATTTGATTATTTAAAAAACTCCTATGCATCCCTAGCGTCTAGCGCAACATTTTATACCCCCCTTTCGATGTGGTAATATGACAAGCGACTGCCTTGGAGTTCATAAACCTCCTGGTTAACTGGCAGTGAGGGTCGGGCGACACTTACTAGTATTAGCAGTTAACCCCGATATGATAATGCCAATTTCAATTTCAATTTCAATCGTTTATTTCCAAGTAGATTCACAACGAATTCTTTCAGAAAGTCAAAAATTTACAATACAATACTGTCGCTAAAAATAAACTAGTCATTGTAAAAAAGATAAAATTGTCAGACACAATTTTCTCTTTTTTATAACAATTTTATGTTCCTAGTAGAAACGCGGCACGAGTGGGATAAAAAAGGCACTGCCTCGGGGACGGCTATGCCGTGTGATGCCTGCTTAGGATAGCATCACCCCACAATGCCGTGCGATGCTGGTTAGAATAGCATCATCCCAAATCCTTCCCGTGGGTATCGTAAGAGGCGACTAAGCGACTCGAGAGTATTGGTGTGTTACAACTTTTAGGCGACAGGCTGGCAACCTGTCACTAAAGTGATACGCATGTTTTCTGAAACAACCTTGGAAAACAATCCACAAAAATGACAGACGTGGCGATAGCGGACCGTATTCATACGGCTGTTAACGCTCTGCCTACCTCGCAAGGGATAAAGGCGTGATATACATGTATTAATAAATAATAAATAAATAAATAATATGATAGTGGCTGTATAGTATGATGCTCGATCCTTCGTGGAAAACTTGAAGAAAAATATCGATTTGCAGGTTAGTTACCAAACACATAAAAGTTGTTCAGAAACATGTTTGGATGCATAAATTACAATTAGATCAATATGATTTTAGTGAGTCATTTTGATCTGCATACGTTTATTTTCTTCTACTAAATATAGCAACATTTATACTTTAGGTCAAAGCAAATAAAAAACTAATAATAGTATTAGTTACAACGTTCTTATCAATTGTGACTCAACCTTTTCACTGTAAATGTGTAAGTAAATTTATTAAAATTTCAAAAAACGACGCTCTCGTCCTTTTTATTTAAGCACCAGTTCTAAAAAGAGATAGCCTGTATAGTGAACAAGATTACTACGCGAGTAAAAGAGATAGATGTACGTTTGACAGTAACAATAGTTCCTTTAATGTGACGGCTGCGCAGGAGTCTATTATGGATGTTTTTTTAGGGATAGGTATCGCAAAAGAAAGTCTTGAAGGATCATTTAGCACTCCATCTGTCAGTCAGTCTGTTCACTTGTCAAGACTTCAAGGTTCATGTTAAAATATCATCTTCGTCATCTGCTTGCCAATACCTCTAATTATTATTTAATCATTTTCATCTTATTTTGAACATGCAAATATTAAAAAAATATTGCATTTTTTTTTGCTAGAATAACATACAAATATGTCAAATTGAAAATTACGAGAATACTATAGAATTTACAAAAACATGTTTTTGTAGAATTGAATATTAAACGCAAGCATGGCCATATGCGTTCATATTCGAATATTTATTTCAATTTATTTAACAATTTACTATATGCGGTGTAGTTGAACAATTATCATAACCTGTTTTTTCTGAAAAAATAACAATTTGCCAGTTACGAGATCTATTGAAGTAAACCAGAAAATTAAGTTCTTACATACATACATACATACATATATCACGACTTTGTCCATTGCAGGGTAGGCAGAGCGTTAACGGCCGTAAAAATACGGTCGCTGTCGCCACGTTTGACATTTTTGAGAGTTATTTTCCAAGGTTGTTTCAGAAAACATGTGTTTCACTATAGTTACAAGTTGTCAGCCTGTCGCCTAAAAATTGTAATACACCAATACTCTCGAGTACCTTAGTCGCCTCTTACGACACCCGCGGGGAAGAATGGTGGGGTGATGCTATTCTAAGCCGGCATCGCACGGCATCAACGGCGGACGAAAAGTTCTGACAGAACCTTCAATCCGACTTGTATTTGTCCTGGTTTTTTTTATTGAAACGCTGTCTCGCTCAGGTGACATTTAAAGAAATAGGATACCTTTGTTTGACCCATTGGGCTGGAAAGGATTTACACTGTTGGTTAGTAAGGTGTTGGTCCTAGGGCCTAGGTATTGGGTTTCACATGTATGTACCTACCTAAAGATTTTGACGATCGATGTGGCGCAGTGGTAGTGCGACTGCCTTTGACGCAGAAGGTTCCGAGTTCGATTCTCGGTGGGTCACTCACAAAGTTGATACTTATCACTTTGTGAATTTGTTCCCAGTCTGGTTAGGACATTGCGTGATGAACCACCCAATTGTCTGTCTAGAAAGATGGTTCCGTGTTTTGGATCGCACTTTAAGCCGTAGGTCCCAGTTGCTGTCTATGATCACCTAGACGGCGGTCGTTACACAACCATGTCAGAAGCCTGCTACTTGTAGAAGGCGGTTGAAAAATTCGGACAATAGAGTTCATCGGGTCGTTGGATGACTCAGTGTCCCACACGAAAAGAGAGAGGTCTAAAGATTTGAGTGAAATGAAATGGAGCATCCATAGTGGATAATCCGATTAATGAGACTGTCTTTTGATTGAAAAAGAAAATATCATTCTTGCGGAGTACCCGATACAGGGTGTTGGGAAAAGTACTGAGTTCCTTTCTAGGGATGAAGCGGCTCATGAAACTGAACAACTTTCCGAAAGGAACATAGGTCGAAATATGACAAAAAATTTTAGACCCCCATACAACCTGACTTGGTCGGCTGGTACATTTTGCATGGCAGGTCCAAAATTGTATTCTACATTTCCACATGTTCCTTGGGGAATGTTGTTCAGTTTCATAGGCTGGTTCACTCTGTATAGGGCCTTTGAATATGATTTTTGACTATTTTTGAATTTTATTTCACCTTTTTGGTAGCAGGAAAAAGCATATAATTGATAGAACCATTTGATTTTCCTTTCTTAAAATCTTTTCCTTTCTTTTCTTTTTCCTTTCTTAAATTTTAAAATCTTTTTTGATTATTATCTATTGCAAACAGACAATTCAGTCAGTGTCACATTGAGATACTAAAAATAGTTGTTTTTGTCGCTAGTTTAACCCATTCATTAGTTATTATTACTCAGTGTTGCCTTACATTGTGCAAACTTACTCGCAAAGCAAACTAAGTATCTTCACGCAATGAAAAAAATAGCTTTCATTACTTTTTCGTGCCTTGGAAGGTACGCTAAGCCATCGGTTCCAGTTGCTGTCTATGATAACTTAGACACTGAACCCGACCTATCAGAGGACTAGTAGTAGTGCGCGGTTGGAAAACTCTGTCAACATGGGTTCATGGATGACCCAAAAGAAAAATAAGAAGAAATCAGTATAAGCCGTCACAAGAATTGTCAAGTTTTGTCAGATTCGCAATCGTAGTCTACCTGGACTACACTTTACATATTGCTAATCTTAGACGGTTGGAAAATTCGGAAACCAGGGTTCATTGGGTCGTTGGACGACTCGGTGTCCCACGCAAAGAGAGAGAAACTGCACTATACACTCCACTATCCTCTTTCTATACTTTTATCGAGAAAATCTGAATCATAAAAAGAATTTGCCGTGTGATGCCGGCTTAGAATAGCATCATCCCATATTTTTCCCGTGGGTGTCGTTAGAGGCGACTGAGGGATTTGATGCTTGATATGTATTGCAATTTTAGGAGACAGGTTGACAACCTGTCACTATGGTAATACACAGTCTTCTGAAATTACCCTCAAAATTTTGTCTTTTGTTTACGCTATGCCTGCCCCGCTAGGGGTAAAGGCGTGATGTATGTATAAAAAGAATCGAAATCGAACCTACCACCACCATAACAAACCCAAGTATCTACAGACCAAGCCACTACCACCTCAATCACATCCAATTAGAGCTTATAAAGGGTGCGTGAAAACAGGAGCGCCGCGTGACGTAACAGCGTTTATACGGGGTGATGTCATGTTACTTGTTTGGCGAGGAACACACTTGACACACGACGGACCGCTAAAATATCGCAGCGGTCTGTCAGATCCATACTAGAAACGTCACTCTTCATACTAAAACCGCACTCGACGGATGACACTGTGTCAACAGCGGCTGAGCGGTTTTAGTATGGGCATTGACATTTCTAGTATGGATCTGATAGACCGCAGCGATATTTTTGCGCTGCGTTGTGCGTCAAGTGTGTTCCTAGTTAGACTAGTTTATTTTTATGTCATGATCTAAATTAGGTTCTACATGCACACACATTAAAGGGGTAGGTAGAGCGTTAACGACCGTAAAGATTACGCGGTCTGATCTGACAAATATTGAGGGCCGATTCAGAAAAATCGTGTATGTAGTAGTACACATTTCCTTTATATTAGGTACAATTTTAAGGCGACTGGCTGATAACCTATCACTATGGAATAGAGATTTACGAATTATCTCAATACAGGGTGAAAAAAAATTATCTGAAAATATTTTAAGGGGTGAACCAGCCTATGAAACTGAACAACTTTCCCCAAGGGACGTAAGTCGAATTATGAAAAAAAATTTGGACCTCCCATAGAAAATTATTATATTTCGACCTATGTTTCTTGGGGAAAGTTGTTCAATTTCATGGGCTGGTTCACCCCTTATAATATTTGCAGCAATTTTTTTTACACGTTGTATTTTTCAGCCTTGGCGATATAGCGTCCATATTTTGAAAAGAAAAGAAGAAAGAAGAAAAGAAAAAATGTTTATTTGTTACCAAATACAGCAGTTACCAAATATGCCAGTCATTAAAAAAAGATATAAACAAAAGGGTAACAAAAAGGTACCCGCTCAGCTAATGCTTTAAGACTGCTTATACAGCACTCTCAAAGCGCTGGTCTTCCGCGGAACCAGATTCACAGCAAGTCAGCAACAACACCTAATTCACAATTTAAACAATTTCTTAACCTAAAAGAACACACCTCTCATAGCATTAACTAAATACATATTTATTATAAATACGTAATATTATTTATTTATACCTACATATAAAAGAATACTTATAACATCAATATACAGTATAATATGATAACAAGCGAATAGTAAAAACTATAAACTTTACTTATATTCCTAAATGAGATCAGAATGTTTTAAATCTTAAGTAAAAATAGGCATCAATTTCTTTAATTATGTATATAATATTTTAATTTATAATGTTTATTCTAAATTTTAAGTACTTAGTAAAAAATATATATAATAATGTAAACCAGGGTACAACTGCAAGTTCAGAATTGTTTTTGGTTTTCCAATAGTAGATTACGTACTGAGGTATGTAAGCTATCAATAACAACCGAGGTTTTTTAACGCCCGAGCGGAGCGAGGGCGGTACCTTTCCGAGGTTGTTATTGATGTTACATCCGTGGTACGTATACTGCTTTACATATCGAATGAAAAAAGAGTAAAATAAAGCGATAAATACAAGAAAACGATCCATAAATGATGATTGTATCGTCTGCTATACAAATTGCACTACTAAACTTTTTTTTTCTATGATTGAAAAATATTGAATTAATATGAAAGAAAAGTATCCTAACATAAAGTAGACATTTTTCTGATCGTAGGGATATTAGTAATTTTTACTTTTGTCATTGTAATATTGAGTAATAATTCGACAAACTCATTTATTGAGGTTATAAAAATGCAGATTAAAAATATAATTCCTGCGTTCAAGCAACACAATTCGTAGCGGCCAGTTCGAAATTTAAAATCGTATACAACTAATTGGATGCAAATGCAACTCCTATTAAAAATAAGAAGAAATTGATTTTAACTTTTTAATTGCTGCGATTCTATTGGTTCATTTTCTAGTTCCATATTTAAAATTACTTACAGGCTTAGTTTTAAAACCTCGCCTGTAAGTTGAACTTACAGGTCGTGTTTTTTGTCAGTAATGACCTACTTTCAGAGCATGAGATATGTAAAAGATATTTTTTAAGATTGTATTTAAAGGAATTAATAGATTTTGAGTTTCTTAATGGAGGGGGTAAGTTATTCCAACATTTCGTGGCAGCATACCGGAAGCTGCCACGAAAGGCAGTTGTACGGTGCTGGTGACTAGTAAGGCGACTAGCAAATCTGATAAGACGATCAGAGAAGTTAAGTTTATGGAATAAGTACTGTGGAATTTTATTTTTAATAACGCCGAAAAGCAACGTTGCGAAATGTAATGAGCGTCTTGCTTGACGCCATCTTCAATAAGTTATTACTATTAAAGAATGGTGTGACATGAGCTCTCCTGGGAATTGGGAAACAGAACCGGGCGCAAGCGTTTTGTAACCTTTGTATGAACTTTTCAGTACGAGCTAATAAACATTCCCCAATTACAGTGTCGGCATAGTTTAGTTTTGACAGAATAAGTGTATCACATAGTTTAATACGCAGGTCAACATTTAAAAATTCACGCATCCGGTAAAGTACCTTTAATCTGTAAAAGCAATTGCGTATTGTCGATAAAATGTGATTTTCAAAATGTAATGTTCCGTCCATTAAAACTCCCAGGTTCCGAGCTTCAGAAACCTTTTCTATTGGATCAGCTTTAATACAAACAGCGGGATTTGATGCTGCAATTTCACTGATTTGTTTCTTAGAACCCAAGATTAGAAACTTAGATTTAGAGGGATTTATAGTTAAACAATTTGCCTCACTCCAATCGGCTATTCGGTTTAAATCGTCATTAATCTTGTTTACTGATATGTTAGTAAGACTGGGTTTAAAGGACATATGTAACTGTAGATCATCAGCATAAATGTGGTAGTTACAATTTTGAATATTTGAAATAATGTCAGCAGAATATAAGATGAATAGTACTGGTCCGAGAATGGAGCCCTGTGGAACACCTCTTATTACAGGAGCAGTATTAGAGACTACTGAAGTACCGTCTGATTTCTGCAGCTCAACTAATTGAGAACGACCTGTTAAATAGCTTGAAAACCATTTAATAGTATGACTATCAAAACCGTAGAACGCCAGTTTCGATAAAAGAAGAGAAATATTGATAGTGTCAAAGGCGCGTGAAAAATCTAACAGCGCTAAAATAGAACCTTCTCCTTTATCTTGAGCAGCCAATATGTTGTCAACAACTTCTAATAATGCCGTGGCAGTACTGTGACCCTTCCTAAAACCGGACTGTTTTGCAGGTAAGATGTTGTTATTTTCGATAAACTTATACACTTGCATACTAACTGCCTTTTCTAAAATTTTTGAAAGAAATGGCAATATACTTATTGGCCTTAAATCTTTAAATTCAGCAGGATGATTATTTTTAGGGAGTGGTTTAATTATAGCAGTTTTCCATGCTTCAGGAAAGGTTCCAGTTTCTATTGATTTATTGACCAACGCCGTGATTATGTTAATTGTATGAGGAAGAGTTAGAACCACCATATCCAAAGAAATGCCATCAATACCAACTGCGTTAGTTTTCACGGATTTTATAATTTTTAATACTGTTGACTCATTAATAGGATTTAATTTAAAAGTGGCAGATCCATAACGGTGAAATTCATAATATGATAAACTTGAAATAGTAACAGAATCATTTCCAGGTAACTTTAGGAAATGGGTATTTATACCATTTGGATCGAGCAAGTGTGAAGGAATATTCTTACGGCCGTTAACGCTCTACCCATCCCGCAAGGGATAAAGGCGTGATATATGTGCATGTACTTCTGTAAAGCAGGAAATGGTAATTAAAAGAAACAATTTTCTAACATGAAAAACCTTAGCAAGTCAAACTAACATTTTACGCCAACATACTTATGCTTATGTAGCATTTGACTATTTGCTCGGTTTCTGTGCTTAAATTTACATAAGAGAGTGTACAAGTATCACTAGACGTTAGAAAATAAAAGGATAAAAGAAAATGCTTACATTTGCACCTTTACTTTGTAAGCTTGCCCTTTTAAGTGTAAAGTTGATAATACAGTGAGAGAAGTAGAAAGTTATAAAGGTTGAATAAAAACAACTACTTATTTGGCTTTGGTACGTCAATTATGTTGTATAGAGAAAATACGAACTAAATTAAGAACTTCATCAACTTAGGGCGCTAAGTCTGCTAAATGTAAATCGTTTCAGTTGGATGTCGATTGGATCTCAGTTGGATGATTTAGGTCATTGCGTAGTCTGCTAACAGTTTAAAGTATGGAAAAATCAGAATGGCAATTGAAGGACAGTTGAGTTTCGATGGCGTTACAATGACAAAAAATAGCAGACTTGGGGCCCAGCGCAAAAATGACACTTGCGTTGCTCGCTACTGCGCGTGCATGACATCTCTTGTTGTGGTCATCATGGAATACTATTTTTAATGGTCTTATTTGTTTTTACTTTTTCGGAAATGATGTACAATGCTCAAGCTATGCATAAAAAAAACTGCTACATAGAAAAGGTCGCGCTGAGAAATTTTACTTGACACATTTTGTCTCTATCAATCTGTAGTGTATAAAAGAGGATTTGTCGACGCAGTTAGCGTATAAAATAGAATTAATTGCCGTTGGTAGTAACAAAACTTGTTAGTAAATCTTTTCTTTAACAAATAACGCATCAAAATCCGTTGCGTAGTTTAGAAGGAGTTGAAAGTATCCTAAGGCAGTATCCATGATCAACAGACGACGGAGAAACTCAAAAAGCGACATCATTTAATACAAGGTATGCGTTGTTTGGGAGTTAAAGTTTATGTTTGTCGGATGTATCTAGGATCGTTGGGCCACAATCGCTTCCGAGCCGTGGGTACGGGTCCAGGCGTAGAGGTAGACCCCGAAAACGATGGCACGACGATCTTGATACATACTCAAAGCGGTGGACGGCGTTGGCACTAGATCGCAACAAATGGAAGACTGAGGGGGCGGCCTTTGCCCAGCAATGGGATCTTTCAGGCTAATAATAAATAATAAACAAATAAAATGTGCTGTATGATTGCCGTGTGATGCCGGCTTAGAATAGCATCACCCCACATCCTTCCCGCGGGTGTCGTAAGAGGTGACTAAGGGACTCGAGAGGTTTATTACAATTTTTAGGCGACATGCTGACAACCTGTCACTATATTGATACACATGTTTTCTGAAACAACCTTGGAAAACAATCCTCAAAAATGTCAGACGTGGCGATAGCGACCGTTTTCTTGCGGCCGTTAACGCTCTGCCTACCCCGCAAGAGATAAAGACGTAATATATGTATGTATGTATGATTATTTGTAACGTACATTTATTTCCGATGCTCGGTATAAAGAGTAACTAGGCTTGGTGTGTCACATTCCTGAAGACACTTCCTCGAGAATTTTGCAAACGAAGTTCTTAGAAAATAAAAGTAAAATGAAAAGTTGTTTGTCGTGACATCTTGTTCTATTAGAAGAGTATTCTCTAGTCAAAGAACGACACAATGAACCCTGGTGTCAGAGTTCTTCAACTGACTTCTACTAGTAGCAGGACTCTGACATGATTGTGTAACGACCGTCATCTGAGTAATCATAGACAGCAGCCTACGGCTTAACGTGTCCTTCGAAACATGGAACCAACTTTTTTACGGACGATAAGGTGCTTCAGCCTGCAATGTCCTAATCAGACCGAGAACAAATTCACAAAGAGGTAAACATGAACTTTGAGCGGTCCACCGAGAATTGAACCCGGAACCTTTGCGGGGCAGACGGTCGCACTACCACTGCCAACCGGTTGTCAACAATAAACTTCTGATTGCTGGATATTACCGTACTCGCCATGCTTGCTAGGCATAAAGATTGTAAGCACAGTGCAAGATATTGCATTCACAGAGATCACTGCTGCCAATTTCCTTGATACATAATATCATGTTGGACATTATCCACTCTATTAGGGGATATATATTTGCCATACTTGCATGACTTGGTAAGAGATTTAAAATATAACGCATCTCTTAGTTCCTTTTTACGACACTCACAAAATAAAATGGGTCTAAGCTTTTCTAAGCCAGCATTAACGGCAATTCTAAAGTCAAACTAATACTAAACTCTACATAATACCATGTTGCGCATTATCCGGCTCACTAATTGGCGAGACAACGCCATGCGCTACTCGCGACCGCAAGTGAGACGTTTTGTCCGTACTTTCGCTAAAATGCACTTACACTGTTTTGCCTGTAGACCGGAGATAAGAAAAGGGAATGAAGAAGTAAGAGTTTTACTCGGTTTTGTGGTCATGTCATGTGATGCCGGGTTAGAATAGCATCACCCCACATCCTTCCCGCGGATGTCGCGGAGCACTGCTGCCTATTCCCTAGATAAAAATCCATACATAGATACATACCTATTATATCACGCCTTTATCCCATGCGGGGTAGGCAGAGCGTTAACGGCCGTAAGAATACGGTCACTATTGCCACGTCTGTCATTTTTGAGGATTGTTTTCCAAGGCTGTTTCAGAAAACATGTGTATCACTATAGTGGCAGGTTGTCAGCCTGTCGCCTAAAATTGCAATACATATGAAACCCTCGAGTCCCTTAGTCAGCTTCTACGACACCCACGGGAAAGAAATGGTGTGATGCCGGCATCACACGGCACAAATAAAAACTTTGACTTTTAAAATAAACTACTTACCTATACAAAAATAACTTTGACGTGAAAATAAAGAAAAGAAAAGCCCTTGATAACTGTCAAACGCCCTTGACAATAGGGTTCGAAATATAAATAGAAGTTGCCGCGAAAACACAAAACGTCAAACGCCAAAACGACATGAATGAGACGTAATGAGGCGAGACACGCCATTTTGTGAATTGCCAAAAACAAAATGGCGATTTGGATTTAATTGACTAGATTTGCTATCTTTATTTTTTAATAATGAATCTATTCCATCTATTAATGTTAAGTCTCTTCTTTTTCGTGTGGGACACCAAGTCGTCCAACAACCCGATGAATCCTAGTGTCAGAATTTTTCAACCGCCTTCTACAAGTAGAAGGCTTCTGATATGGTTGTGTAACGACCACCGTCTAAGTAATCATACACAGCAACCGGCCCCTACGGTTTAACGTGCCATCCGAAACACGGGACCATCTTACTTACGGGCAATTGGGTGGTTCAGCCCGCAATGTCGAACCAGACTGGGAACAAATTCACTAAGTGATAAATATCAACTTTGTGAGTGACCCACCGAGAATCGAACCGGAACCTTCTGCGGCATGCAAAAGAGAGAAGAGACCTTCACCTTATTACTTTTTAAGGTTATTTTGTCAACGAAACATAATTTTCAGCTAATATTAGATAAAATGGCGTCTAACACGGAACTGACACAGACCTTGGTTAATGAATAACGCCCAGCCTTAAATAAAGCCTTAAATGTAATGATAAACCTGGCCACAGAAATTATGCGATAGAAGTGGAATCTTTCTTTGTTTCTTTTCGTGTGGGACACCGAATCGTCCGTCGTCGAATAGTGTCATAATTTTTTCAACCGCCTTCTACAAGTAGCAGGTTTCTGACATGGTTGTGTAACGACTGCCGTCTAAGTTAAGTTGAATCATGACACACCTAGACAGATGGTTCCGTTAAGCCGTAGGATATGGTAACTTAGGTCTATGGTAACTTAGGCGGCGGTCGTTACACGTCATGTCAGAGGCCTAATACTAGTTAGTAGGAGGTTAAAAGCTCCGACACAGATTCTATTGGGCCATTGGACGACTCGATGTCCCACACCACACGAAGAGGGAGAAAAAACGTTCCTGTGAGCTGCTACGGGATTGAAACCGACAATGCGTGCGCCGAATAGTCTACCCATAATCTACTATCTGATTGTGAATCTACTTGGAAATAAACGATTGAATCTTGAATCATAAAACAAACATGCCATTTCTCAAAATAAAGTTTCCAATGTCTATGGGCATACAATGGCGTGACCACAAGCCGAAATATGGCATTGAAGATACCAGCACACAATGTCATGGGGAAAATGGCGAAAACCATGGTAATTAGGGATGTCTAATTGATTTAACTATTGATTTATCGATAGCGGGATAAACAATCGCCGTGTGATGCCGGCTTAGAATAGCATCACCCCATTTCTACCCGCGGGTGTTGTAAGAGGCAACTAAGGGACTAGAGGTTCATGTGTATTACAACTTAAGGCGACAGGCTGACAACCTGTCACTACAGTGATACACCAATCATCTGAAAAGGCCCTCAATACTTATCAGACGTGGCGATAACGACCGTTATTTTACGATCGTTAAAGCTCTGCCTACCCCGCAAGGGATAAAGGCGTGATTTGTGTGTGTTTATCGATAGCGGGATAAACAAGTTCGGAGATATCGGTATGTCGACCCAGAAGTCTGTTGTATTCGCATTTATTTAAATTATTAAACTTATGAGAAATAATATAGTTGTAAGAGCGGAAAATAATAAAAATTCTGTAACAACAAACCCAGCAAACACGCTTTTTGTAGCACAAGTACACTAAACCTTGGCGGACCTTCGCACACTTGACGCATGACGGAGTGCAAAAATATCGCAGAGGTCTGTCAGATCCATACTAGAAATGTCAATCCCCATACTAAAACCGCACTCGGCGGATGACCCTGCGATAGCGCTGCGATGACAACGGTTGAGCGAATACTAGAATACACCATTTTAATTCAGTTTTGTGGGTTCTATTAATGGGCTTTTCGATTTTCATGGGATACGCTATTTCAATTACTTAAAATTTAATAAGAATTATAAAAAAAAACTACTAAAATTTACTAAGAATTATGTGTACATCTCTAATTGTTTATTATGTCAGAAAATACCTTCTTTTTATTAGATTTATGTAAGTGTTAGATATGTAAGATGTTGACGTTCCTTTAATAATAAATGAAATAAAAACCTACATATTGAATTTTTTCGATATCAATTCATCGATATTTTTGGCGTCACTCGTTACATCCCCGATAATGTTCTATGAACTTGGATTGAAATTTTATGCAATTTATTTCAGCAAATACTTAGAATCTTACGGATTTCAATGTAATTTAGAGTTTTCATGAAAATTTCAATTTGAAAGTTTTAGTTCTTTCTTAGAATAGAAAAACCTCGTCCTTCTTTCTTTCTTTTCTTGTGGGATACGTTTAACGACCCCATGAACCCTGTTTTCAGCTTCCAACCAACTTCTAGTAGCAGGTTTCTGACA
This sequence comes from Keiferia lycopersicella, assembly GCA_029255805.1. NCBI lineage: Eukaryota > Metazoa > Arthropoda > Insecta > Lepidoptera > Gelechiidae > Keiferia > Keiferia lycopersicella. Next base: position 9,070,449 of record JARACZ010000020.1, on the reverse strand, counting down.
TGGTTCAGTAACGACCACCGTCTTAATTTTCATACACAGCAACGGGACTTACGGCTTAACGTGTCCTCCGAAACACGGAACGCTTATATTAAACAAAGTGTATCACTTCGCTCTAATTTCAGTCACAGTATAAACTAACTCCAGTTAAAATAACAAGTTTATAATTGCACCAAAAGTTAAACGAATCACACACAAACCTGACGATATTACGATTACTGACAGCTGTCATACAATTGACAACTTGTGACAGCCGGCATTTGATTCGGTGATTTGTACCATGTTATCCGGTTTTTGTACAGAATTCTGTAAACGTACGTAAACACATCACGTCTCTATCCCTTGCGAGGTAGACAGGGCATCAACGGTTGTTATCGCCACGACTGACAAAATAATATTGAAGATCCTTTCGATAATTCGTCTATCTACTCGTATAGTGATGTAGTAGTGTTAGGTTGTCAGCGTATCGCCTAAAGTTGTAATACATTAAAACCGTTGAGTACCTTTGTCGACTCTTATGACACTTGCGGGAAAGAAGTGGGGTGATGCCATTCTAAGTCGGCATCACTTTTTGTAATTTAGAAAATGTATTTTGATTTAGGAAACTTCTGAAATTGTAACTAATATAAACGTATTTTTTTCTTTCTTTCTTTCTTTCATTTTCGTAAAAAACCGGATTCAACAAAAAATCGGAAAACCACGTGGTGCGTGTGTAAACCGCCTTATAGTTGCAACAAAAGTTAAGGATTTATTTCGCTACTTTTCAGCTAATTAGCAGATTTCGTGTTTTGCCGCGATTAAAGTTTAACTTTAAGGTTAATTTTAACTTTTGAGGTCAAAACTCCTTGGTTTTGTCACGTTCGGTGTTTGATCTATAATTATCTAATTAGTACTTTTTTGCTAAAATAAAAACCCACCTACAAAGTTGGCCATACTTATTTATATAGGGGCCTGCCCTTAACTTATTTTTCCGTGGGAATAATATGTTTTTCGGCAAGTATATGCATAAAAACCTTCCTCTTGAATCACTCTATCTATAAAAAAACTACATCAAAATCCGTTGTGTAGTTTTGAAGATTTAAGCATACATACAGACAGACGCGAAAAGCGACTTTGCTTTATACTATGTAGTGATGTACTGGATAATTCAGACAGCGCCAACTAGCAAACTTCGCTTACGAAAAATCGCTTTCGTAGTACGTAATCAAATACGTACAATTCAGAAATTGAGCCCCGGATTTGTCAAGAAAATAAACAAAACAAACACCTCACTTTTTAAGCAGTCGGTTAAATCGTCTGATGCGTGACAAATAGAAATAAAGACGAAATTCCTTCATTCTTAACAAAGAAAATGATGACAATGAAAATTTCAGACATATCATTAAAGAGTATTATAACGATAATTTGCATTAATGATAGATCATGAAGTGTCACAAATATTATGAACATTTATGCAAATACATGGGTGTAAAAAAAATACTGCAAATATTTTGAGGGTTGAACTAGAAACTGAAACTGAACAACTTGCCTCAAAGGACATAGGCCGAAATATGAAAAAAAAATTGCCCTCTCATACAAAATTACCGACTGATCAAGTTAGTTTGAATGGGAAACCCATACTAAAACCGAACTCGGCGGACGACGCTGCGATAGCGCTGCGTCGACAGCGGTTGAGCAGTTTTAGTACGGGAATTAACATTTCTAGTATGGATCTGACAGGCCGCTGCGATATTTTAGCGCTGAGTCGTGCGTCAAGTGTGCGATCCGCCACAGATAGAAGCTCTATTAATAAAATATCAAATAAATAGTTGAATAAAATTACTAAATTGAAACTGTCATGTCTCGCTGGAAACCCCAACATTTTCAAATCCATTCCATCCATTTTCTTCACAACAATTTATATTCCTGTCATAGCTCTAAGCTAAGACCTTAACATGGACCATTTATCATCTAGATTAATGACTAAATCTTTTAAAAGGATATTTTAGCGTTCATCTTGGAGCACTAAAAAATAAAATCACAAAAAACAAAGAGAAATTTGAGCAGGATCTGTTTGAAGTTTTTTTAGAGATCCGCTCTCGAACAGGAAGGTTGGAAGCCTTAGAAGATGCAAATGATGAACTGTATGATCAAGTTTCAAAGAAAATATATTTTTGCCAAACAGTAAAATTGCTAAAAGGCGGTTCAGTCCGATCCGTTCTTTCCAGAACTATTTCTAAGCCCTATCTTGCCCCAAGGGGGTGATTGGGCTGGTTGTTTGAACAACCAATCAATTATTTCCGGGTGAGCTCGTACTCCCCACCAAGCCGACAGGCGTAGAATTGATGGCCCCGGGGCCGATTGCACACTGAACACACGACCGAGCGCTAAAAAAACATCGCAGCGGTCAGTCAGATCCATTTTCAACCGCTGTCGTTTTAGCGCTAACGCAGCGTCGTCCGTCGAGTGCGGTTTTAGTACAGGGAGCGACGTTTCCAGTATGGATCTGACAGACCGCTGCGATATTTTAGCGGTTCGGTGTGCAATTCGCCGTTGTATTTTATTTCTTTCTAGTTTCGTATGGGACTCTTTCAATGACCATGATTTCTTGAAAGTTCATTCATTCATAACAATATGTGGTTTACTGTGAAATCGTAGGAAACACGGAAAGTTCTGCCTGAAATTCTTATCATAATTGGTAAAGTAACAAAAAAAAACGGTAGAGTGGCTCTTTCACTGTGAAGTCGGTTTAAATCTTCCGCGACTACATCTTTCACAGAAAGTGACGACCGATGTGGCGCAGTGGTAGTGCGACTGCCTTTGACGCAGACGGTCCCGGGTTCGATTCTCGGTGGGTCACTCACAAAGTTGATATTTATCACTTTGTGAATTTGTTCCCAGTCTGGTTAGGATATTGCGGGCTGAACCACCCGATTGTCCGTAAGTAAGATGGTTCCGTGTTTCGGATAGCACGTTAAGCCGTAGGTCCCGGTTGCTGTCTATGATCACTTAGACGGCGGTCGTTACACAACCATGTCAGAAGCCTGCTACTTGTAGAAGGCGGTTGAAAAATTCTGACACTAGGGTTCATCGGGCCGTTGAACGACTTGGTATCCCACACGAAAAGAAGAAGAAGACAGAAAGTAGATAGGATTAGTAAATCTGTAAGAATAAAAAATTCAAATATAAATTATATAGCAGATGTTAATTATAAATTAAGACTGAACCTTTGGATTCGTTTTAAACTCGCTCTTGGCAGAATTTTTATTTCGTTTTGATATTCTTTGAAATTTTATGTTGGCAAAAACGCAAAATTCCCGAAAGAGATATTTCACAGACGCAGATTTGGGTTACATGAATCTGACAACAAAAACCATTTTACGTGATTCGGGATTTTTCACATACATACATACTTATATCACGCTTTTATCCCTTGCGGGGTAGGCAGAGCGTTAACAGCCATAAGAATACGGTCACTATTGCCACGTCTGACATTTTCGAGGATTGTTTTCCAAGGTTGTTTCAGAAAACATGTGTATCACTATAGTGACAGGTTGTCAGCCTGTCGCCTGAAAATTGTAATACACCAATACTCTCGAGTCCCTTAGTCGCCTCTTACGGCACCCACGGGAAGGATGTGGGGTGATGCTATTCTAAGCCGGCAGCACACGGCGGGATTTTATACTTCGTATTTACGTATCAAACTTTGTATAAGGAGTGAATGTAAAAATATTAGCTGCAAATATTTTAAGGGGTGAACCAGCCCATGAAACTAAACAACTTTTCCGAAAAAACATAGGTCAAAATATGAGAAAATTTTTTGGACCTCCCATACAAATTTACTTGGTCGGTAGGTTACTTTGTACTGGAGGTCCAAATTTTTTCATGTTGTTAAGTTTCATGTGCTGGTTCACCCCTTAAAATATTTGCAGCAACTTTTTTTACACCCTGTATTTTAAACTAGCGGCCTGCCCAGCGGTCACACCAGTTCCTAATCGTATTACCGCGGGAATAAGATATTTTCCCGGCGTGTATCATACACCTAAAACTTGCTCTTGATACACTATATCTAAAAGAAGAACTGGATCAAAAACCTTACAAAGCATAATTGGTGGCATAAGTGATACACAAAATTATCTCAAACGGCCCTCTATATTTGTCAGACATTGCGACAGCGACCGTATTTTTGCGGCCGTTAGCGCTCTGCCTACCCCGTAAGGGATAAGGGCGTTATAATTATATGTATGTATGTATGTTAATACTATTAATTTAAGTGTTGTAATCAACCGCGAAAATCTAAAAACTTATACTCCTTACTTCGCTATTCAAGGCGACCGAATCAAAGATGCGCGTCATATAAGCCCCACCTTATTTTTTACGATCCTGTCCATCTGTCAGACAACTGGCTGTGGCCTAATTTTTTAACCGGATCTCGCGAGAACTTTTCAATGTCCAAATTTTTTAGTTACTGCGGATTTTTCGTTTCAAAAACAGGGATCTGACTGACTTTGCATTTACTAAGCGTCCCTTGGTAGGCAAATTGTGTATGAAATCTTTGGTTTCCATGACGGGTGTACACACCGATGAACACTGGTTTCAGAGGTTTAAATCAGTAACTAGTTGGCTTCTGATGCCGTTGTAGCTTGTACGATTGGCGTCAATATCTCAAAGCCACCTTTGTCAAGAAGAAGAAGAGGACCTTTCTCATAGAAAATACATTATCATCATCATCATCATATCAGCCCACATCTACCCACTGCTGAGTATAGGCCTCTTCTTTTTCTCGCCATCTCCGCCGGTCCTGTGCCTCCCGCATCCACTGTCTACCAGCAACAACGGTGGCTAAGTCGTCCGTCCATCTAGCGGGTGGTCTGCCAACTGGACGCTTTTTTGTTCTCGACTGCCACTCTGTTACCGCATTGGTCCACCGTCTATCATCCCTACGAGCCAAGTGTCCTGCCCACCCCCACTTCAGTCTCGTGATTCGCTTCCTGACATCAACGACTCTTGTTGGGCGTCTTATCTCCTCGTTGCGAACACGACCCTGAAGTTTCATACCTAACATGGAACGCTCCATGGCTCTTTGTGCAACCTTCACTTTGTGCAAGCTCTCCCTTGTGAGCGTCCATGTTTCGGTACCGTAAGTGAGCGTGGGCAAGACACATTGGTTAAAAACTCTGGTCTTTAGGTTTTGTGGGATCTTGGAAATACATACTAGGTGTTAAAAAAAATTACTGCAAATGTTTTAAGGGATGAACCAGCCCATGAAAATGAACAACTTTCCTCAAAAAACATAGATTAAAATATGGAAAAAAAAATTCGGACCTCCCATACAAAATTACCAACCAACCAAGTCAATTTGTATGGGAGGTCCAAAAAATGTTCGCATATTTCGACCTATGTTTCTTGGGGAAAGTTGTTCAGTTTTATGGACTGGTTCACCCCTTAAAATATTTGCAGCTAATATTATTTCACCTTATATCACACGTCACAGGACCGGCGCAGATGGCGAGAAAAAGAAGAGGCCTATACTCAGCAGTGGGTAGATGTGGGCTGATATGATGATGATGATGATGATGATGATATCACACGTGGCTCAGCATACAACAAATGATATCCGGATTGTTCTCGTTTTGTTTGATATTTTTTATTTACGGCCGTTATCGCCTACCCTGCAAGGAATAAAGGTCTGATTTATGTATGTATGGTTGAAAAAAATATGAACTTTGAGTATCCCTCGAAAAATGTGAAGTAGAGACTTCCAGAATTTGAGATCAAATCTAAACCAGTAACCCCGCTAATAATACTATTGAGGCGTTGTCTAAAGTTAAAATATCTATGCCTTAACCTTTGTTCTGCAGTAACCCTTTTATTTTTTTTACCTTCCTTTAGATTAATAGTAGGTGTTTAGTTTTTTGTTAAAAATCGTCGGTCCCGCCTCTATTGTGTTATTTTTAGGGCTAAAAGTATAATAGAATGCCTAGGATGTCTAAGGTTATTGTTGTGTTGAAATTAGCATTGTAACGACTTTTTTGACCTCTTTTAGTTTTACCCGGCTTCCCAAGAAGGAGGGTTAGATTTTTAAGAGTATCTCTGTATGCAGGTATCATCATCCTACTCCAGCACGACATCGAGTCGTCAAACGACTCGATGAACCCTAGTGTTAGTATTTTCCAACCGTCTTCTACAAGTAGCAGGCTTCTGACATGGTTGTGTAACGACCGCCGTGGTCATAGACAGCAACCGGGACGGCTACGGCTTAACGTGGCACCCGAAACACGGAACCATCTTACATCTTACGGACAATCGGGTGGTTCAGCCCGCAATGTCTTAACCGGACGAGAATCGAACCCGGGACCTTCTGCATCAAAAGCAGTCGCACTACCACTGCGGTCGTCATCGTTCTTATCGTTCCAAAAGATATCAAGTCCATATTTTGGTAAACCTCAACAAGCTATCAACGCTTTAGCTCTACCTACCCCATAAAAAACACAAACCTGACTATGCAGAACCTCGCTGACATGAAAATATGGTCGTAGTTTAGTTAATCGCGGATGTTTTAGCATTCTGTTAGTATCAGTTTGAAACTTTGTTAATGAATGCAGAAACTAGAAACTATGGGCGCGTTAAGGGTTAAACTGGGAGATTTCATACTCACGTCTTTAACCCTTGTGAGGTAGCCAAGCCGCTAGCAGACGTACAACATCAGTTAGTGTTAGTGTTATGCCGTGTGATGCCGGCTTAGAATAGCATCAACCCACATCCTTCCCGCGGGTGTCGTAAGAGGCGATTAAGGGACTCGAGGGTATTGGTGTATTACAATTTTTAGGCGACAGGCTGACAACCTGTCACTATAGTAATACACATGTTTTCTGGAACAACCTTGGAAAACAATCCTCAAAAATGTCAGACGTGGCGATAGCGACCGTATTCTTACGGCCGCTCTGCCTACCCCGCAAGGGATAAAAGCGTGATATATGTATGTATGTATGTGTGTTAGTCTTAAGTGACCGCTAGTGTTAGTCCATTGATAAGCTCTACACATGACACAAAAATATCAAGCAAATACCGTCGTCGGTTCCGTACGTAACAGTATTTACATTCACCAATAGATGGCGCGAAAAATAAAATATGAACCATACCAAACAATAATAACAATGATTCAAAATAAAGGTTCAAAGGTCCAACTCGGGTAACCCTACGCGTTATTTTTCACATTAAGATACCCTTACAGCTAGGGTTGCCAGGCGTCCGGCTTTAGCCGCGGATTGAGACCGAATTGTGAAGGACCAAGCACGTGCTGGACGCGTGCGCTGTCGCCCCCAAAGCTCGTCGCACGGGTTGGTTTTTTCACTTTTTAACATTAACCCCGAAAATCCTAAAAAATGTAAGGTGTCCGGCTTTTCTACCCAAATGTCCGGCCAAACAAAGCTTGGCCTTAAATATTTTTTTAATGAAAACTGAAATTCGTAAAAAATTCAAGATTTTTACCAAAATGTTCGGCCAAACGCGCAAGTCTGTCTAGCCTTCAGGTGAGAGGACCTAGCCTAACGTCATAGAGGGAGTTCGATTGCCTTAAGATGGCTATTGGCAGGCTATTTGATATGTCGACTCAGCGCGTGCGTTGCTGGCGACATGTAGGTTATTTATTGGATATTTCGTATTGACGTCATTTGTATTGAAAAATATAACAAAAATGTGAAAAATTTCACATGTGTTCCATCTCAAAGGATCTTAAATAATGTGTTTATAATTTTCCAATACATTTTTTTTTGTATATTTGCCTTAATTTCAGACTCTAAGGTAAATTCGCTAACCGTATCGCCATCTTATCTTATCTAGCCATTGGGATCCCACTGCTGGGTAATCTATTTCTTTTTTCAAGATCAATTTTTTTTAACTAATTTCCTTTAGTAAGGAATAAGACCGCATGACCTAGCAACCCTACTTACAGCCGAACTATGTCCTTACCAGTCAATAGTAGAAGACGGTAACTGTTAAGGTTAGCCTACTACGAGACTACTGCTACCAATTCGAACTAGGAATGGAGTAGAGTAGAGACATTACATCTTCTACTTCTACAAAAATTAGCTGCAAATATTTTAAGGGGTGAATCAGCCCATGAAACTGAACAACTTTCTCAAGGAACATAGGTTGAAATATGAAAAAAAGATTTGGACCTCCCATACAAAATGTAGCAGCCGAAGGAGTCAATTAGTATGGGTGGGCAAAATCTATTTTTCATATTTCGACGTATGTTTCTTGGGGAAAATTGATCAGTTTCATGGGCTGATTCGCCCCTTAAAATATTTGCAGCTAATATTTTTACACCTTATGTAGCCACAATACAAAAGTCTGGACTTGGACCTCCCCCAAATGAGGAGTTATTACCGTACTCACTAGGCTTGGCAGGCGGATCGGCGAGCGCAGTACAAGATGTTTTAGATAAGCACGGGGAACGTTGCTACCCGTTTCATAGGTTTATCCCGTAGTCGCCTTTTACAACACCCGCGGGTAGATATGGGGTGATGCTATTCTAAGCTGGCATCACACAGCAGAGGAATATTTGCTTTTTTATATGGCTACCTATAGTCTTAAGAATTATCTACTCCATACCTTCGTTGTCCTAACAAAGCCCGCCGCATAAGGACCTTTGGGTCTCATTATGGGGCCCATATCGGCCACGTCGTTATCTCGCCACGCACGAACTCGCCAACCCGGGATTGGCGAGTTTCGGTACGTATTGTTGTTGCTGTAATTATTAATGATGAAGAGATACTATTGTAGTTGCGATATTTATTATTTTTCTGTCTTATCTTTTCTGTATTTCGATGTGTATGTCGTGAAATGCAGGGAATGGGCTGTAGCGTTCCCTGTTAAAAGCCATCCGTCCCACACGAAAAGAAAAAGCGTTCTCCCCGCGTTAGGCGGATCGCACACTTGACGCACGACAGAGCGCAGAAATATCGCAGCAGCGGTCTGTCAGATTCATACTAGAAACGTCACTTCCCATACTATAACCGCACTCGAAGGACGACACTGCGATAACGCTGCGTCAACAACGGTTGAGCGGTTTTAGTATGGGGATTGGCATTTCTAGTATGAATCTGACAGACCGCTGCGATATTTGTGCGCTCCGTCGTGCGTCAAGTGTGCAATCCGCCGAATACTGTTGTACCTAGATAAAATCTATCTCTGCTTATTTAAAAGTCAAAAACAGATATATTTAAATACTGGTTAGTATTGTTATTGGTTGCTGTCTATGATCACTTAGACGGTGGCGGTCGTTATGTCGCGTTACACAACCATGTCAGAAGCCTGCTTCTTGTAGTAGGCGGTTGAAATTTCTGACAATAGGGTTCATCGTGTCGTTGGACGACTCGGTGTCCCACTCGAAACGAAGAAGTATAATTCACATTTTCAAGAACCATTGTACGTTGACCTTCAAAGTCAAAAGATTATTACTAACTTTTTGCAGATTAGACGCAATGAATGAAACGGCCGTGTGATGCCGGCTTACAATAGCATCACCCCATTTCCTACCCGTAGGTTTCGTAAGAGGCGACTAAAGGACTTGAGGGTTTCAGGTGTATTACAACTTTAAGGCGACAGGCTGACAACCTGTCACTATAGTGATACACGAATTATCTCAATCGGTCCTCTATATTTGTCAGACGTGGCGATAGCGACCGTTAGCGCTCTGCTTAGGTACCCCGTAAGGGATAAAGCCGTGATATATGTATGTATGTAGACGCAACGATTCTTCACCAAGTCGATAATTCGAAAACGGGATATCCAGGCTATCAAAATCCCGCTACACTAAAACAAGGAAATGTTTGCAGTGCATCTCACCTGCTCGAATTATTGCAAGTTTCAAATCTACATGCGAAATTCTTAGTACATTGCGTAGTCCGTGATTTTAGATTTCGATAGGAATAGATTTTTCGATCGATCGATGTTACAATACAGGGTGTAAGAGATATACATACATATATCACGTCTTTATCCCTTGAGGGGTAGGCAGAGCGGTAAAGGCCGTAAGAATAGGTACGGTCGCTATCGCCACGTCTGTCATTTTTTGAGGATTGTTTTCCAAGGTTGTTACAGAAAACATGTGTATCACTATAGTGACAAGTTGTCATCCTGTCGCCTAAAAATTGTAATAAATCAATACTCTCTAGTCCCTTGGTCGCCTCTTACTACACCCGCGGGAAGGATGTGGGGTGATGCTATTCTAAGCCGGCATCACACGGCACGGTATAAGAGACGGTGTAACGAAAACTATGCAGGCGTGATCAGACCAAGAAAGTGAACAACTTTCTCTATGAAGAATTGGGGAAAACGAAAAAATTTTTCGAGTTCCCGTACAAAGTCAGTCCGATCGGGAATTTTGTATGGTAGGTCGAAAAATTTCATTTTATGATTACCAACATAGCACCCATAGAAAAAGTTGTTCAGTTTAATGGTCTAATCACGCCTGTAAAGTAACACCGTCTCTTACATTCTGTATGTACCTACTTCGAGCAACACGGTCTTCCGTCTTTTCGTTTTATCGACCTGCAATGTTCTGAGTACCTATATCTACACTAGAAAAAAAAAATCACCTTTGTGAGTGCCCCATTGGCGTATGCAATGTACATACACACGCGCGTTTCACGCCTTTATCCCATACGGGGTAGCCAGAGCGTTAACAGCCGCAAGAATACGGTCGATATCGAAACAGCTGATAAAATATTGTCGGCCCTTTCAGATGATTGTGACGTTGAATAAATCTAGCTTGATACCTGTTACGTTTGACAGATCCATACTAAAAGAGAAGTAAACAAAGGAAAGTAGACCTTATCTCATAGCATTAACTCGAAGCTGACAAACGTCACAGGTATCGAGCTGTATTTTAAGAACTATAGTAACAGGTTGTAGATTCAAGATTCAAGATTCAATCGTTTATTTCCAAGTAGATTCACAATGAATACTTTTAGAATGTCAGAGAGTTACAATACAATAACGTCACTGAATAAATGAATGAGTCATTGTAAACAATAACAATTTTAAGTTCCTAATAGAATCGCGAATTGTCAGACAGTTGAACACGCAATGTATATCGAATTCTGCCTGTATTGTAGTGAGTAGTTTTGTATTATTGGGCAGTGATCGTATTCAACATAAACACCTTATTCCATCAACAATCAACAGTTGTTAGATCTGTCTGGTGTGTAAGCAAAACGGTGTATCTGAGAAAGCGTCGATTTGGGTAAAATACAGGAATATGGTGTAAGGGACGATGTAACCAAAACTTTGCAGGCCTGATCAGACCACGAAAATGAACCATTCTTTGTATGGGGGCTATGTTGGGAAACGAAAAAATTTTTTCTAGTCCCCATACAAAGTCACTCAGCTAATTGGGAAATTTGTATGGAAGGTCGAAAAAATTTTTTCGTCTCCCATATAAATAGTTGTTGAGTTTCATGGTCTGAGAAGGCCTACAAAGTTTTCGTTACACCGTCCCTTACACCCTGTATAGTTATGAATTTTTCAAATGGGATTGATCGAGGTATATTCTCTGTCGAACTAAGAGGGCTTTGCAATAAAAAGTTAGACGCACGTTTTTTTTTGTATGAAGATATTTTTAGTTTCTATTAGTTCGATTAACGCATTTTTAGGGTAATAGCCCTTAATAATGCCATTTCATCTCAATAGATACGGTATTAACGTTAATTTGAAAAGCTGTACCTCTTGTGCTGCCATTTTGGAGAAGTTTTGTCAAATCTTTCTGAGTATTTTTACGACACAAATACAAGATCCGCCGTGTGATGCCGGCTTAGAATAGCATCACCCCACATCCTTCCCGCGGGTGTCGTAAGAGACAACTAAGGGACTCGAGAGAATTGATGTATTACAATTTTTAGGCGACAGGCTGACAACCTGTCACTATAGTATTACACATGTCTTCTGAAACAACCTTGGAAAACAATCCTCAAAAATGTCAGACGTAGCGATAGCGACCGTATTCTTACGACTGTTAATGCTCTGCCTACCCCGCAAGGGATAAAGGCGTGATATATGTATGTACTATGTATGTACAAATTACGCTATTTTACAATTCAGACATGTTAAATGGTGGAAAGAATGAACCTAATCAAGGTATAGGTATATGTTTTCGAGGTACATAGTTACAAAAACTTTTATGTAATTTGAAAACAAAAATACTGTATTTGTAGATACACTGTTTTGCACTGGCGCGGGGTTGTTAGGGTTGTTACCGACCGCGCAAATTGTGTGGAGTGCAGCTTCCTTATTGTTCGATACTACGCCCTGGTTTGTGGTCAACACTTGCGCTACCGTCCGCTCTTCTCTCTCTCTTCTTCTCATCGTGTCGATGGCAAATTTAGATTTTATGTGCCCAAAATTCAGCCACCCGGACAGCATTTTCTGTGGCCTTCGTGAGGTCATCAAGCGTACTGGTATTGGGGCACGCGGAGCAGGACAGGAGATGTTCCATAGTCTGAGGAGTTGTTTTTTCGAATATGTTTTTACTCTCTCTCTTTTCATGTGTGATCCAGTAAATCCTAGTGTCAGAATTTTTCAACCGCCTTCTGCAAGTAGCAGGCTTCTGACATGGTTGTATAACGACCGCCGTCTAAGTGATCATAGGCAGCAACCGGGACCTACGCTCTTTATAGAGCACCTTCGACGACCGTGTTTGTGCGACTGCCTGCCGCGCAGAAGGTTCCGGGTACAATTCTCGGTGGGTCACTCACACTCACACATATTACGCCTATATCCCTGGCGGGGTAGGCAAAGCGTTAACGACCTTAAGTGTCGGTTATTATCGCCACGTCTGACAAAATGTTTGAGGGTCGTTTCAGATAAGTAGTGTATCACTAGTGACAGCTTGTCAGCCTGTCGCCTAAAAATTGTAATACACCAATACCGTCGAGTCCCTTAGTCGCCTCTTACGACACCCGCGGGAAGGATGTGGGATGATGCTATTCTATGCCGGCATCACACGGACTCATATAAGAACAATTACATCACAGAGACAAGCCCAAGGCAGCGAAAGTGTTATAAAGATAGTTCTTACTGCGGATGTTCCACAGTTATTGATTCAAACAGCTCTGTGGCTCTTCAGAAATGGTTTCACAACGTAGGGAAATGACAGGTTTACAATTTTTATAGCGGAATATTGTATTGCTGTGTGATGCCGGCTTAGAATAGCATCACTCCATTTCTTCCCGTGGGTTTTGTAAAAGGCAACTAAGGGACTCGAGAGAGTTTCACGTGTATTACGTTTTTAGGCGACAGGCTGACAACCTGTCACTACAGAATCATCTAAAAGTACCCTCAATACTTGTCAGACGTGGCGATAAAGACCGTTATTATACGATCGTTAACGCTCTGCCTACCCCGCAAGGGATAAAGGCGTGATATTCGTTTGTTTGTTGTTTGGTAGTTTTTCATGAAACGGACAAAGGAGAACTAAATTCCCTACTTATCTGAAACCGTAAGGCCGTAAACGTGACGTAACGTGGTTCGTTAAAAAGAACCAGCATTCCCTGGAATTGCAGGACAATAGACTTCCCACGTCGTGTGTGGCTAAGAATATGTACAAACGGACCACATTGGCGTGTGTGGTTCGCCAGCTAAGGTTCTGTATTGACGGACTACATTGACTCGGAGTAAAAGACAACAGTCGCCTTGTCAAATATGGCTAAGGTTATATACTAATGGAACACGTGTGTGGTTGCCAGATACGGTTTTGTAGAGACAGACTACAATGAAGTGTCAATTTTATGAACCAAAGACAGTAAAAATGTTTTCGTTTATGCAAAAACTAAACACTAACCACAAACAAATAGAGAAAAAACGTACCTTGTAGACATAATTTTTATGACTTGCGAACTTGCACCCAAACCGTTTATGTAAAGCCCAAACACCACATCCAAAATTTAAATCCTATAAAGATTTTACTTCAACGGCGGTCGTTACACCATCATGCCTGCTACTTGTAGAATGCGGTTGAAAAATTCTGACACTCTGTGTCCCACAACACGAAAAGAGGGAGGATTTTAAGGGAGAATTAATTTAAGTATTTGTTGTGAGGTATAATAAAATCATAATAGTGCAGTCAAATTGTAGTTGAAATGCGGACTAGCCCAAAGCATGCTGAGTACAATTGTTTTTTAGGACATGTTTAATTGCTTCTGCAGTCGGATTGTACTTAAAGGCAGTCCGTTTATGCAAACCCTAAACACTTATCACAACTAAATGTGGATGGCACGCAGCAGGAATTCATTTGTTTTTAGGTGCCTGGTGGACCGCACACTTAACGCACGACGGACCGCTAAAATATCGCAGCGTTCTGTCAGACCCATACTAGTAATGTCAATCTCCATACTAACCCGCTCAACCGCTGTCGACGCAGAGCTATCGCAGCGTCGTCCGTCGAGTGTGGTTTTAGTATGGAGAGTGACAGACCGCTGCGATATTTTAACGGTCCGTCGTGCGTTAAGTGTGCGATGCGCCTTCCGTGTAACGGCGGTGGATGTGTGGTTTGAAAGAAATTCTAATGTCACATGTTGTAAGTACTATATACCAAGATGCAAATTCTTACATACATACATACACAAATCACGCCCATATCCCTGGCGGGGTAGGCAGACAGTAAAATTACGGTCGTTACGCCACGTCTGACAAATGTTTGAGGCTCGTTTCTGATAAGCCGTGCATCACTATACTGACAAGTTGTCAGCCTGTCGCCTAACATTGCAATACACATGAAATCCTCAAATCCATTAGTCGGCTTCTACGGCACCCACGGGAAAGAAATGGTGATGATGCTATTCTAAGCCGGCATCACATGGTAAATTAAAATTCAAAAAATTATAATATTGCCGTGCGATGATGCATTAGAATAACATCACCCCATTTCTTCCCGTGGGTGTCGTAAGAGGCCAACAGGGATTCGAGGGTTTCGTGTGTATTGCAACTTTAGGCGACAGGCTGACAAGACAACCTGTCACTGCAATGATAGGTACACGAATCATCTGAAACATGTCTAAAATGGACCTCAATATGTGTCAGACGTGGCGATAGCGACCGTATTTCTACCTACCCCGTAACGGTGAAAGGCGTGAAAAATGTATGTATGTAAGTATAGAGTACATACAGGGTGTAAATACTACTACCACTTTCCGCAAGTAACATAGGTCGATAAGAAAAAAAAAATGGTCCTCCCATACAAAATTACCAATCGACCAACAACCGACATCGGCTAATATTTTTACACCTTATCTTAGCGGGTCGCTAAAAAAGTCACGTTGTAATAACCAAGCCTGCAAGCGTTTTGTGGATCGTGTATTTTTTTGAAATAGTTACTTGCAATTACAATAGTAGATTACGTACTGAGGTATGTAAGCTATCAATAACAACCGAGGTTTTTTAGTACCTTTCCGAGGTTGTTATTGATGTTACATCCGTGGTACGTATACTGCTTTACATATCGAATGAAAAGTGAGTAAAATAAAGCGATAAATACATGAATACGATCCATAAATTATGATTGTATCGTCTGCTATTGAAATTGCACCGCTAAACTTTTTTTTCTATAATTGAAAAATATTGAATTAATATGAAAGAAAAGTATCCTAACATAATGTAGACATTTTTCTGATCATAGGGATATTAGTAATTTTTATTTTTGTCATTGTAATATTGAGTAATAATTCCACAAACTCATTTATTGAGGTTATAATAATACAGATTAAAAATATAATTCCTGCGTTCAAGCAACACAATTCGTAGCGGCCAGTTCGAAATTTTAAATCGTATACAACTAATTGGATGCAACTCCTATTAAAAAAAATAAGAAGAAATTGATTTTAACTTTTTAATTGTCGCGATTCTATTGGTTCTTTTTCTAGTTCCATATTTAAAATTACTTACAGGCTTAGTTTTAAAACCTCGCCTGTAAGTTGAACTTACAGGTCGTGTTTTTTTTCAGTAATGACCTACTTTCAGAGCATGAGATATGTAAAGTATATTTTTTTAATTTCTTATATTTATGATAATAACGATAACACATATTTTTCAGAAAAAACTTTATACAATGCACAAAACTGACTTAGCTCTAGTTGAGCGCCATCTCTTACTTACGGTAAGTACTAGCATGAACTTTACAGTCTCACACAAACAGTTCTCTTGTTGGGCACGAAGGGTTTTAATTTGAGGAGGCTGTTAAGGATAATGGTGCTGAAAGTTTTTGGTAGATGGCGGTTTGCACATTTTGGTATGGTGACTTTTCTAGCTGTCTATTTTTGACAGATCTCGAGCTAGTTTAATGATGTCATTCCAACCAGATATCAACTAAAGTATAGCCGTTCGAATAGGCCATATTCGACAGCTGTCAAAACTATTTTGAAGGACTTGTCAGCAAAGAAAAATAGGCCTTATGTCGTAGCATTAACGTGATTTGAAAGCTGTCAAATATGGCATATTCGAAAGGCCATGCTTTTGGACAAAAAATTTAAGTTTTGTTGATACTGAAGTAGACAAAATACATCGTGTAAGGGACGGTGTAACCAAAACTTTGCAGGCGTGGTCAGACCACAAAACTGAACAACTTTTACTATGGGGACTATGTTGGGAAACGAAAAAATTCTTTCAACCTTCCATACAAAATTCCCGATTAGCTGAGTGACTTTGTACTTTGAATTTAAATGAATTTTTTTCGTTTGCCAACATAGCCCCCATAGTAAAAGTTGTTCAGTTTCATGGTCTGATCACGCATGCAAAGTTTTCGTTATGCCGTCTCTTACACCCTGTACATTTCCTTGGAAAGAAACTTTTTAGTTTAACTAAGCGCCATCTATGTACGCTTGAATATTGGCTATAAAAGGCCCTATTAATGTGTGATGCTGGCTTAGAATAGCATCACCCCATTTGTTACCCATCATGGGTGTCGTAAGAGGCGACTGAGGGACTTGAGGGTTTCAGGTGTATAACAACTTTTAGACGACAGGCTCACTACCTATTACTATAGTGATTCACAAATTATCTCAAACAGCCCTCTATATTTGTCAGCCGTGGCGATAGCGACCGTATTCTTACGGCCGTTAACGCTTTGCCTACCCCGCAAGGGATAAAGGCGTGATATATGTATGTATGTATGATTGTCTTTTATATGACAAAATTCAATCCCATAAAAGGCTTTTTATTATCATCTGACCGTTGATGGCCTGCCTATACTATAAGACATGACTAGAAACAGCTTTGCCAGATGTCATTTTGACCATATCCACAAGACTGGTCCACTGAGGAGTCAATACAGAGGATACGTTACAAGTTTTCGCATAAACCCTTTTATTGGTTGGACCGAAGGAGTGTTGTCAAGTATTGAGGTATAAGTTATAGGAAAGTGGGTTAAAATATATATAAGGTGTAAAAATATTAGCTGCAAATACTTATTTATTTATTTATTTATTTATTTGTATTTGGAAGATTTACAGACAAATTTCTACTGTAAAACAATAAGGATAGAATATTACAATGCTACTAACAAATCTCCGCAGATAGAATGTAACGATAACACAACATGGAAAAAAAAGAGAAACAAAAAGAAAAATACAGGTCACGTACAATTCCCTCCCCTGGTTGCGCCGAAGTGAAATTTCGTCAGAGATCGTTTCACTGACGTAGTACTACTACAAAACAGATCAATATCGATAGGCAACTTACTAAATTTGGAGCATGATCGAACTAAAAATGAATTACGCCTATAGTTGGTCTTGGCTGCTGGCACGCACAAAACTTCAACAGGTTAATCAGTCCTTGAAACTGTACAACTTTCCCCAAGGAACATAGGTCGAATTATGAGATTTTTTTTTGGACCACCTATATAAAATGACTTGGTCGGTCGGTAGTTATGTGACCTATGTTCCATGGGGAAAGTTGTTCAATTTCATGAGCTGATTCACCCCTTAAAATATTTGCGGCTAAGATTTTTACACCCTGTATTATTTTACGTAGCCTGTTCAATTTGCCGGATGATGCCGGCTTAGAATAGCTTCACCCCACATCCTGCCCGCGGGTGTCGTAAGAGGCGACTAAGGGACTCGAGGGTATTGGTGTATTATAATTTGTTAGGCGACAGGCTGACAACCTGGCACTATAGTGATGATACACATGTTTTCCGATACGACCTTGGAAAACAACCCTCAAAAATGTCAAACGTGGCGATAGCGACCGTATTCTTACGGCCGTTAACGCTTTGCCTACCCCGCAAGGGATAAAGGCGTGATATATGTATGTATGTTCAATGTCCCACTGCAGGGCAAAGGCCTCCCCTCTTTCACGCCACCCGTCTCAGTATTGGGCCTCTAAATGTCAGTTCTTGAGAAAGGCCTCAATATTGTCTCGCCATCTTCTCCTAGGCCGACCACAGCGACGACGACTTATTTTACGACCGATGTGGCGCAGTGGTAGTTCAACTCCCTTTGACGCACTTTGTGAATTTGTTCCCAGTCTGGTTAGGACATTGCAGGCTGAACCACCTGATTGTCCGTAAGTAAGATGGTGCAGCGTTTCGCACGTTAAGCCGTAGGTCCAGGTGTTTCATGTCAGAAGCCTGCTACTTATAGAAGGCTGTAGAAAAATTCTAACACTAGGGTTCATCGGGCTGTCGGACGACTTGGTGTCCCACAAGAAAAGATAGAGAGAGTTCTTATGACTTGTCCCACATCCGACCACAAGATACAGGCGGGTCATAAAACACAACGCGGCCCGCTCCGCCTATAAAGCGCAGATTTCTCCTCATGCTGTATAAATGGTGTACGGCGGATCACACACATGACGCACGACGGAGCGCTAAAACATGGCGGCGATATGTCAGATCTATACTAGAAATATCAATCCCCATACTAAAACCGCTCAACCGCTGTTGACGCAGCGCTATCGCAGTGTCGTCAGTCTCGTGTGGTTTTTTAGTATGGGGAGTGGCGTTGCTAGTATGGATCTGACAGACCGCTGCGATATTTTAGCGCTCCGTCGTGCGCCGAGTGTGCGACCCGCCTGTCAGTGCTGCACGTTTATTCCTCAAGCACTCTTCAAGTCTTGAGAGGACTGTCTTGTCTCTCTGTTGGAAGTGTTTTGATTGATATATCAAAGATATTTGATATTTGACGACTGATGTGGCGCAGTGGTAGTGCGACTGCCTGTGACGCAGAAGGTTCCGAGTTCGATTCTCGGTGGGTCACTCACAAAGTTGATATTTATCACTTTGTGAATTTGTTCCCATTCTGGTTAGGACATTGCGGCTCAACTATCCGATTGTCCGTAAGACGTTGACCTAGTCCAGCGCATGAACCGGCGTCAACGGATGCGCCTGTCAAACAACGCAAGTTCATTTGTTGGCGGTGCGTGCGTATGGGGAATCCGAAATTTCCTTCTGTCAGACACAATGCCTAAAAATGCAATAAATTTGTTATGCGAGAGTGCCATAAATTGACAAATAAATAAATAAATAGCTTCTAATCTTAAGTCCGTATTTATTAACCGCACTCAACTCTGAGATTGATCTTGTGTGCGATTTTGAGTGGCTATATTTTCCAAAGTATTGACTGACATTTTCAAAAATCTTCTTGAGATCGATCTCAGAGTTGAATTCTTAAATACGGGCCTTAGTTAGAACTCTAAATTTACAAGCCTATGTCGATGATTACTTACTTTCCTTAGCAACTTGAAACCACTTTTACTGTCCAATTTTCATTGTCTTGTTTAAAGAGGTAAACAATAAAATTTCCTTTGAAAAGTTATTCCATTCTAGTCGTTTTCCGACTTTGTTTATATGCCAATAAAGCTGACTTTGAGAATATTGTGAGAATTATATTGTTTTATTTGAGAACTAGCTGTTTCGTGGTTTTGGTTTGAAAATCTTAAATAAAATAAAAGCAGGTAAAAATGTGGTTGGGCGAAATTTGGAGGGCAAATATTTTCAATTTTTCGTTCTTCAAAAAAAGAGGCCAGTCATTCCTTGTATATTTTTAGTATTTTTCACATCCTTTATACTGTAAGGAACTGTGTACCTAAGTTTTTGCAGGTTCGGCTAGACCATGAAACTGAACAACTTTTTCTATGGAGCCGATGATGGGAAAAAAAATCAAGCCCCATCAAAAAATCGCGATAAGCTGTCTAACTTTGTAAGGGTAATTTTGTCGTTTACCAATACAGTTTTCAAGTTATTTAGACATTCAATGCTATCAACAAACAAACATACTATTTTCAATATTGTATTACTATGTTTTCTTATAGCTCGTAGACAATACCGTAATTATTCTATTAATTTTAACAGCCTCTAAAACTCTACATTTTCACGATTACTTGGGCTTTGACTAAAATAACTGAAAAAGATGACTTAAACGTGGTTTTTTTCTTTCTTCAAAATTATTGAAGTTAAACAAATTCCATAATTATCTGACGTATATTTTTTGGTTCTTATTTCGGTGGATGATCCCTACAAGTAGGTTTTCTTTTCGAGGATTCATCCTACAAATTAATTTTCTTAGCTAATATAACGCGAAAGAGGGGAGGCCTTTGCCCTGTAGTGGGACATCGAACAGGCTACGTAAAAAATAAAATAAAAATAATAATAATTAAAAACTACAGCTACAGAGTAAGACGTTTTTTCAGCATTTATTATAAACAAAACCCTATTTTTTGAATCAAGCAATCTATGAAAAATTGCATAAATTCGCTGGATTCACCTTACATACATAAATACATATATCATGCCTTTATCCCTTTCGGGGTAGGCAGAGCGTTAACGGCTGTAAGAATACGGCCAATATCGCCACGTCTGACATTTTTGAGGATTGTTTTCCAAGATTGTTTCAGCAAACATGTGTATCACTATAGTGACAGGTTGTCAGCCCGTCGCCTAAAAATTGTAATACACCAATACTCTCGAGTACATTAGTCGCCTCTTATGACACCCGCGGGAAGGATGTGGGGTGATGCTATTCTAAGCCGGCATCACACGGCACATCTTATCCTAATCTTGCGTTATGATTTCGATGGGTTCAGGTTTTGTTTCGGTGGTTGAGGTTTTTCTTTTGGACTTTTGTTGGACTTTTTTCATTATAAAAATGTCGTTTACGCGATATCTGTCAGTTTCCCAACGCCCAATGTTTTAGTACTTTTACGATTTCTCGTTTTCAATAAATGCTTGTTTTATTGTATTGCTGTTGTTTCATTTTGGAAGATTTTCCGCGTTTTATGTCCGGCCCAAGTGTTTGTATAATTAAATTATTATTTTGTTTACATTGTTTACAAGGGCTATTGGTGCTTGGGGAATATTAAACAACGATTCCGTTTCCCATTTGAGAAGTTAACAATTCAATTATTGTTGAATAAATTATAATTTGTGCGAAAATTAATTAATATTTGGGGTGAATCGCCCACTATAAACACTTAGGCGGATCGCACACTTGACGCACGACGGAGCGCTAAAATATCGCAGCGGTCTGTCGGATCCATACCAGATACATCACTCCCCATACTAAAACCGCACTCGACGAATGACACTGCGATAGCGCTGCGTCAACGACGGTGGAGCGGTTTTAGTAAGTGGATTGACATTTCTATTATGGATCTGATAGACCGCTGCGATGTTTTAGCGCTCCGTCGTGCGTCAAGTCTGCAATGCGCCTTAGACATTAATATAAATAGACAATACTAGTAGGCGCTCTGATCGCGTGGAAATCGGTTCTAATCTCGTAGCATCCCACAGGAACATGTTTTTGAAAAAACAACTATCTTAAGTGTTAATCAAAGTTATCTTTTAGCTGTGTGCTAAATTTCATGAAAATCCGTTGAGCAGTTTTTGTGTGAAGGAGTAACAATATAATTATTTTATATTAGTGTTCCATTATCTACTATACGATGCCGGCTTAGAGTAGCATCACCCCTAGGATACTACTAGGGGACTAGAAGCTATCATGTGCATTATAACTGACATCCTATCACTACAGTACATTACACAGACAGTGACGATCTATGTGGTGCAGTGGTAGTGCCTTTGTCGCAGAAGGTTCCGGGTTCGATTCTCACCTGGTATTTATATTGGACTAAATTACTAACAACATCAGTCACAACAGTCCACTGCTGGACATGGGCCTTCCCTAATTGAGGAGATATTTCTCTCACCTCGCATAGGCTGACAACCTGTCACTATAGTGACACTGACACATGAGCCATTTGAAAAGAACCCCGATCTTTGCCTACCCCATAAGGGATACAAGCGTCACATATGTGTATGTATTTATGAATGTATGTATCGATACCTAAATGTAGGCTGAGCGGAAATTACTAGGCATAGCTGATTTGATGTTGTTTGTGAATATGCGGGTAGTTTTGTTTGTATGCTATTTGGAAATTAATGTTCAGTGTGTATTAACGATGAAAACATAATATTTAGGTTTATCGCAGATATGTGATTACATAGCAAATCAAAAACTAAACATAAATAACTAAAGTGAACTATAGTGCTATACATATATAGTGACGAACTTGAATAGAGAACAGGATACAGGCGTTATCAGTTGTTTCAACTGCCTGCCTGTTTAATATATAATAATAATAACAATATACGCCTTTATACCTTGCGGAGTAGGCAGAGCGTTAACGGCCGTAAGAATAAGGTCGCTATCGCCACGTCTGACGATTATTGAGGGCACTATCAGTGCCTCGTTTTTCGAAACTACAGGCTACAATTCTGCAGGTGAAATTCGATGTACATTGCGTAGCGGGTCAAAAATCCTGGTTTTATAATGTCCCACCGGCTACGCAATGTACATCGATTTTCACCTGTAGAATTGTAGCTTGTAGCTTAGTTGCATGGGCCACAGATGAGTCGTGATCTGTAGTGGACTTTCTTTTCGTTTTTCGTGTGGGGCACCGGGTCGTCCAACGACCCGATGAACCCTAGTGTAAGAATATTCCAAGTGCCTTCTACAAGTAGCAGACATGGTTGTCTAACGACTGCCGTCTAAGTGATCATAGACAGCAACCGGGACCTACGGCTTAACGTGCCATCCGAAACACGGAACTATCTTACTTCCGGACAATCGGGTAGTGCAGCCCGCAATGTCCTAACCATACTGGGAACAAATTCACAAAGTGATAAATATCTAATTTGTAAGTGACCCACCAAGAATCGAACCTGGAACCTTCTGCGTCAAAGGCAGTCGCACTACCACTGCGTCACATCGGTCGTCGTTTAGTTACATTGAAAGGGGCGATAGCAATCGATAGCTAAAATTAACAGATCGCTTTTACTAATATCTGAAATTCTGGTTGTTCTACGTTTGTTTTTGCTAAATTGTAATGCTGAATACACAGGTACATACATATATATTCCGCCTCTTTCCCTTGCGGAATAGATAGAGCGTTCACGATCAGAAAAACGGTCATTTACACCAGGTCTGTCGAAAGTTTGAAGGTAATTTCAAAATAATGTGTATTTACGTTAGTGACAGCTTGTCACCTAAAATTGCAATACACAGCAAGGTTTTCACGACGCTGAAGGTAAAGTACGGGGTGATGCTATTCTAAGCCGGCATTACAAAACTACAACAATTTTCTGAAATGATGGTTCGCTACGTTTGTGTTTCTAAATTATAATGCAGAAGGTAAATTTTGGGGAAAATAAATGGAATGCCGATGAATAGTCGGTCTAATTAAAAACTATTAACAGCTTTGTAATGAAATCTTTCTTTCTTTGCCGTGTGATGCCGGATTAGAATAGCATCACCCCATTTCCTTCCCGCGGGTGTCGTAAGAGGCAACTAAGGGACTCGACGGTATTGGTTTATTACAATTTTTAGGTGACAGGCTGACAACCTGTCACTATAGTGATACATATGTTTTCTGAAACAACCTTGGAAAACAATCCACAAAAATGTCAGACGTGGCGACAGCGACAGTATTCTTTCGGCCGTTAACGCTCTGCCTACCCTGCAGGGGGTAAAGGCGTGATATATGTATGTATGTATGTATGTAATGAAATCTGGCTAGATTAGTTTTCTGGATATCACGCTTCTATAAATGTATTACGCATATGCGGATCGCACACTAAAGAGCGCTAAAATATCGCAGCGGTCTGTCAGATCCATACCAGGAACGTCACTCCCCATACTAAAACCGCACTCGACGGATGACACTGCGATAGCGCTGCGTCAACAGCGGTTGAGCGGTTTTAGTATGGGGATTCACATGTCTAGTATGGATCTGACAGATCGCTGCGATGTTTTAGCGCTCCGTCGTGCGTCAGATGGGCCGTTTAATGGAAATAATGTGGGTTCAAAACTGTGGCTCTTCATATAATATTACAACTAGCAAATGAACCTAATTTAGTTTCATAAAATATTAATAATCTTTTTATCTTATCCCGTTCTCTGTCGGGGTCGGCTACCTAACCTATTGTCTGAAAAATATAGGATGATCCCTGTGACTTTAGAGAAAATGGTATGACAATAGGTTCATTTTCCTTTGTTTACTAGGAAAATGGATCTTGTGTCATAACATTTGCTATATTTTACAGACTATAAAATTTGACATGGAACTAAGTTTTAAACAGAGCGTCTACCATATAACCTCTGCAACCCGAAGGCTAACCTGACACGAATAGGTACTAGGTTATTCAAATAATATCACCTGAATTAAAGTTTTATTTGGTTGTGGGTTTCATCACGATGTTTTTCCTTCACTATAAGAGCAGTCAGTAAATGTACGTGTGTTAAAAGTGGTTAAATTAAAACACATTGGTACACGGCGGGGATCGAACTCGGGTCTCACGATTGTAACACCGGTGTTCTAACCACTTGGGCACCGACGCTAAGGCATATCTACGAGTAACTGTTTTTTATATTTTCAGCTCAATTTGCTTTCCATTTGACTGTTGGAAACTTAGTAATCAAATTCGGAGACTTTTATATTGGATAATTCAAACAAGTTGTCATTTATAAGACCTACTGCCAAATAGACCTACTAAGTAGCATCACGAAATTTCTACCCGTGGCGACTAAGGCGGATCGCACACTTAACGCACGACTGAGCGCTAAAACATCGCAACGGTCTGTCAGATAGATCCATACTAGAAACCTCGCTTCCCACACTAAAACCGCACTCGACGGATGACGCTGCGATAGTGCTGTTTCGACAGCGGTTGAGCGGTTTTAGTATGGGGATTGACATTTCTAGTATGGATCTGACAGACCGCTGCGATATTTTGCGCTCCGTTGTGCGTCAAATGTGTTCGTCGCTTTAGGGATGAATCCATTGAACGAGCAGCGTTCCCTGTGAATTAAATATCAC
Source organism: Keiferia lycopersicella (assembly GCA_029255805.1). NCBI lineage: Eukaryota > Metazoa > Arthropoda > Insecta > Lepidoptera > Gelechiidae > Keiferia > Keiferia lycopersicella. The sequence continues at coordinate 9,045,108 of JARACZ010000020.1, read as the reverse complement.
ACAATATATTGCACTGCGCTCGCCAATCCGCCTGCCAAGCGTGGTGAGTATTGCAATACCTCTCAATTTATCCTCAATGCTGTGTGTTGCCGACTTAGAATAACATCAACATCATAGCATTATTTCCCCGCGTAAGAAGCGACTAAGGGATTCGAGGTGTTCATGTGTATTACATTTTTTAGGCGACAGGCTGACAACATGTCACTATAATGATCATGAATCAGACTTGGCGGTATCGACCATAATCTTACGGCCGTTAACGCTTTGCATACCCCTTTCTAGTATGGATCTGACAGACCGCTGCAATGTTTTTGCGTTTCGTCGTGCGTCAAGAGTGTTCCTCGCCAAGGGGGTCTAATCGGCAGTAGGTCTATATCGAGAGCGCCTGAATTAAAACTCTTATTTTAGGTGAACGCGCCTGACGCTGTTGCTTTACAAAGTTTTCCAGGCGTTTTTTCACCGAAATTGCTTAGGACGTGTTTTTTAATTTTCGGGTCGCTGTTTTAAGATAAAGGTGTTTGTGATGTTGCAAATTGTATGGTTCTTGTAAATGAAGTGAAAAGCGAAGTCTTTTTTTGCGAAAATAGCCGTTTTGCTGGTGCTTTGGTGTTGCATGCAAATCAACCCTGGCGTATCGCACACTGACGCACGAGGGAGCGCTAAAATATCGCAGCGGTCTGTCAGATCCATACTAGAAACGTCAATCCCCATACGAAAACTGCTCAACCGCTGTTGACGCAGCGCTATCGCAGTGTCGTCCGTCGAGTGCGGTTTTAGTGGGGAGTGACGCATCACCCCACATCCTTCCCGCGGGTGTCGTAAGAGGCGACTTAGGGACTCGAGAGTGTTGGTGTATTACAATTTTTAGGCGACAGGCTGACAACCTGTCATTATAGTGATACACATGTTTTCTGAAACAACCTTGGAAAACAATCCTCAAAAATGTCAGACGTGGCGATAGCGACCGTATTCTTACGGCTGTTAACGCTCTGCCTACCCCGGTACGGTCGCTATCGCCTCGTCTGACATTGTCGAGTATTGTTTTCCAAGGATGTTTCTGAAAACATGTGTATCACTATAGTGACAGGTTGTCAGCCTGTCGCCTAAAAGTTGTAACACACCAATACTCACGAGTCCCTTAGTTGCCTCTTACGACCCCCGCGGGAAGGATGTGGGGTGATGCTATTCTAAACCGGCATCACACGGCATGTAAAATCCCACACTTTGGCAACCACTGTATCGCGTAATACGGGGTGTCCCGAGGGCGAGCGAATAATCTTGATTATTTCGTATGTTCAGTGACCCGACTCACCGACGGCTTACCGGATCAAACAGGCATGTTATAGACGAAGAGCCAGCTACGTGAAAAGGTATACAATTTGATGAGGTTTGAAGCCATGAGGAAGTTATTTGCTTAGTACTATTTTTAAATATATTTTTCAATTATAAACTTCAACGGCGGCAGACGGCGATCGATACTCAACCGCGTCAGAGGCCTGCTGTTAGTAGGCGGACGAAAAACTCTGACAACAGGGACAGCATCGGGACTCGGCGTCTCACTTAAAAAAGAAAGACTAAAATTATCGCTATATTTTTTTTTTATCGTTTATTGAATTTTTTTTTTGCTTCAAAATATGAAATGGCGTCACAATTTATATTGACCATGAATAAATGAGTAGTCGAATTTTCTCTGGTCCTTTTTCACACTCACTTACGAGTGTATCAATAAGTTACAGTCCTAACAAAATTTCCCTATTACAAATCCACACACCGTTTCACTTAGCTACCTCTTAAGCTATTAGGACTCGTAGGCGCAAAGAAACTTTTTCCAGGCGAGAGTAATACCTTTAGTGACAACAGACAATGCGTGTACTAGAAAAACAAACCGAATCTGTTACAGACCTTTTATATAAGGTGTGACGACCGATGTGGCGCAGTGGTAGTGCGACTGCCTTTGACGCAGAAGGTCCCGGGTTCGATTCTCGATGGGTCACTCACAAAGTTGATATTTGTCTCTTTGTGAATTTGTTCCCAGTCTGGTTAGGACATTGCGGGCTGAACCAACCGATTGTCCGTAAGTAAGATGGTTCCGTGTTTCGGATGGCACGTTAAGCCGTAGGTCCCGGTTGCTGTCTATGATCACTTAGACGGCGGTCGTTACACAACCATGTCAGAAGCCTGCTACTTGTAGAAGGCGGTTGAAAAATTCTGACACTAGGGGTCGTTGGACGATTCGGTGTCCCACACGAAAAGAAGAAGAAGATGATATAAGGTGTAAAAATATTAGCTGCAAATATTTAAAGGGGTGAATTAGCCCATCAAACTGAACAACTGCACAACAAACTTAGGTCGAAATATGAGAAAAACTTTTGGACCTCCCATACAATCTGAGTTGGTCGGTCGGTAACTTTTTATGAGAGGGCCAAAATTTTTTGTCATATTTCGACCTATGTTCCTTAGGGAAAGTTGTTCAGTTTCATGGGCGGGTTCACCCCTTATCACGAGCACGGGTTTGACGTACTTGTGTGTTATCCCTCTCTCTTTTCGTTTTGGACGCTGAGTTTGAAATGGTAAGTGTATCTTTAGTGACAAGTTGTAAAACTTTGAGTTCCTTAGTCGCGTCTTACGACACCTGCGGGAAAAAGATGGGATGATGCTATTCTAAGCCGGCATTACATGACATATCATACAAACATACTCATTTCACGCCTTTATCCCGGATGGGTTAGGTAGAGTGATAATGGCCGTAAAAATACAGTCGTTTCCGCCACGTCTGACAGTTATTTCAGAGATATTTCATGTTCTTGTATTAGCACAAAATAAAAACTAGTAACTAGCGTTAGTATTAGCACATTACATACACAAATCATGACAGGTTGTCAGCCTGTCGCCGAAACTTTTAATACGTGGAAATATGCATGAAACCCTCGTCCCTTACTTGCCTCTTACAACACCCGCGGAAAAAATTGGGGTGATGCTATTCTATGCCGGCATCACACGGCAAGACAATTTTAATGCTATTTGACCTCAAAAAGTCCTAATAAATTGTAGACGCGTACTCCGTCTTTTACTCTGTCAAAATTGAGTAACAAATTGAGGGCAATTTTTTACCGATGATAATAGGAAAGGCGGACAGACGGGGGCTTTTTCTTACAGAATAATGGAAGTTATTCAATATTGTAGATTTTGTAGGAAAAAGTCCTCTTTGGTCAATAATATAGGGTGTAAGAGACGGTGTAACCAAAACTTTGCAGACGTGCTCAGACCATGAAACTGAACCACTTTTTGTATGGGGGCTATGCTGGGAAACGGAAAAATATTTTCGAGTTTCCATCCAAAGTCAGTCAACTAATCGGGAATTTTGTATGGAAAGTCGAAAAAATTTTTTCGTGTCCCAGCATAGCCCCCATAGAAAAAGTTGATCAGTTTCAGGGTCTGATCACGTCTGCAAAGTTTTCGTTACACCGTGTCTTACACTCTGCATATAGGGTGTTATGAAACGCACTAACATCCTGTGGCGGATCGCACACTTGACGCACGACGGAGTGCAAAAATATCGCAGTGGTCTGTCAGATCCATACTAGAAATGACAATCCCCAAACTAAAACCGCTCAACCGCTGTCGACGCAGCGCTTTCGCAGTGTGTTTTTAGCATGGGGAAGGAGTGACGTTTCTAGTATGGATCTGATCTGACAGACCACTGCGATATTTTTGCGCTCCGTCGAGCGTCAAGTGTGTTCGTCGCCTAATCCAATCCCTGTCTACCCTGCAAAGAAGACGGCGTGAGGAAAAGTCCAATCTAGTCTTTTGCATTTCTTATTACGTCCTTAAGAAAACAAACGGCCCCACAGCACAACTGTGAAAAAAGAAAAACAAAAATTTAAAATAAATAAAAATGTTAAACCCGACTTCTTTTTATTCTTTTTTTTTCGTATAGGGGTATCTTCCAAGACACTTGAATTCAACATTCTTTATTGTATTAAAACTCTGTGTGTTGCTAATTAAGTTACTTACACTACACTAATGTCAGGGTTTTTTTACTTTCTACTGCAAGTAGAGTTCAAAGTGTACCTTTTATATGCATACTTTTTGTACGTCTGTCACTTTGCACAGTCAAGATCCAAATCTCCGTTTGGAAAATTTCCGGATCGATAAATGCCGTATGCCGGAGGAGTGGAAAAGCATGTATAGTAATGTGATATATTTCTAAATCGGTTCGGACATTGACGGACCGGCAAATGACGGAAGCCGGAAAAGTGGAGAAAGGTCCTAATTCTATATAAAAAGTCTAAAGATTATCTGTTTCAAACCACCACATTCCCTCTATTATTTTACTTGAAGGTACGCATTCCACTTTAAATATACAAGTAGAATTATTATTGAATACATTTACCAAAATTACGTTACAGAAAATCACGACCCTAACCTTCTTTAGCGCTGTCACAGTCGGGTACGTATGCAAAATCAAGTGGTGAAGACACAACACACATAACCTTTATTTGCTTATCGCGCAGTAGGGTAAAAAGAAAACCAGAAAAAAGAAGGAACTAAGACGCATTTTTATTGATGCAATAAATTCTTCGTAGAACTAAACAGAGTCCGGGTTTCTCAAGCTAGTGGTCTTAACATTTTCCATATTGTGAGTTTGTTTACTTTTTATCCTACCCTAATCTAGTGGCCGTGTGATGCTGGTTTAGAATAGCATCACCCTATTTTTACTAAGGGTTTTGAGGGTATCTGGCAAGTAAATATTACAACTTTTGGCGATAGGACTCGGTTATTTAAGTCAACATTGGGTCAAACGACTGTTACAACAGTTCAGGCCTCTCTATCACACTTCAGCGCAAAAATAACGTTGCGGTGACGTATGCGCCTGTCAGATCCATACAAGAAACGTCAATCCCCATTCTAAAACCGTTCTCGACGCACGACACAGCGCTAAAGCAGCGTATTTTTGGCTAAGTAACGCCCACTCTGTCTACTCCACAAGGAATAAAGAGATAATTTTTGAATGTGTATAATACTATATTAGAGAAAGATATTTTTTGGAGAATTTTAACAGTCAGATGTTATCATATTGATAAAAAAAATATCATGAAAAAAAATATACAGTTGGTTTTCTTTTTTCATATATTTAAACATTTGCTTTTCAAGATTTTATGCTATAAATAAAAAGGTGAAGATTAAAAAAAATAGATATATGGGCGTTCAGTCATGATTCGCCATATTTTACGGGGGTTTTGTTAGGAAAACGACGGAATTGTTCAACTATCTTCTTGTATTGTCTTTTCATATTTATCACAGCATTATTACCACATTATTTCATGATTTCCTCACTTTATTCGATTCGATACAATTCACTAGACGCTCTACTTGACAGTTCTTACAAATCTAACTTTCATTTGTTTTCCGTACGAGAAAGGCAAAGGTAGTATGGCCGCCATACTGTCAAGGAGTTTCTATTCAGCCAGTGGTCTTTGCCGACAGATATAAGTTTTGATACCAAACTATTTTACTCATAAATTGCCTAATATTAAGTTATTTCATTTTATTCAAAAGCTTAGATTTAAATTTAGAAAATAAATAAGCTTTATCATAGTTAAGCTCTTCAAAAGGATTTATAGAGATTATCGTAAGAGTTAGCTTTGATATAACTCAAAATAAAATTGTGGTTATTTTGTGATTCAAATAGAAACACACGTAATAAGGCATTTGCTTACCTACTTTACTTTTCATCTTGTTTTTGTTAGTTATATATTCAGAAACTATATTTCTGTTTAGTCTGTTTTCAATTATTTGTGTTTAGTTTGGGTGTTTTCTATGTGTAACATGTAGGTATTTATTTTTTTAAAAGCATAAAAGTATTAGTATCAGCTATCTAGTTCCCAATGTACGAGCTATGCTTAGTTTGGGCCTAGATGGTGCTGTGTGGATTGTCCAGGATGTTAATTAATTTATTTATTTAATGAAATTGTTAAAAATGCGATGTAAAATAAAATATAAACCAATCATCTCTTAAAATATAAATCAATGTCAAAATATCGTCAGCGTTTATTTTGATTGAATTATTACTTACTCAGACGACTTATCAAAATTGAAAACTGTGAATAAGTATTTCGGACATCCTGTATGATATTAGGCGGAGCGCACACTTAGCGCACGACAGAGCGCTAAAACATCGCAGCGGTCTGTCAGATCCATACTAGAAATGTCAATCCCCATAATAAAACCGCTCAACCGCTGTTGACGCAGCGCTATCGCAGTGTCGCCCGTCGAGTGCGGTTTTGGTATGGAGAGTGACGTTTCTAGTATGGATCTGACAGACCGCCGTGATATTTTAGCGCTCCGTCGTGCGTCAAGTGTGCGATCCGCCTTAGAGTGCAGTTGCAACGTTTTAAATTAAACACGACACGTAATCTAGTTCTTATTGGTAATTTTCTAGGAATTTAGAAGCTTACCCCTTCGGGAAAGAGGCGTGATTATAATAATACGTATGTATGTTTAGACGAAAGATAAACAATAACCAAAGGTTATGAATAAATTATTTATACAGGGTTATTTTTTGTGCCGTGTGATGCCGGCTTAGAATAGCATCACCCCATATCCTACCCGCGGGTGTCGTAAGAGGCGGCTAAGGGACTCGAGGGTATTGGTGTATTACAATTTTTAGGCGACAGGCTGACAACCTGTCACTATAGTGATACACATGTTTTCTGAAACAACCTTGGAAAACAATCCTCACAAATGTCAGACGTCGCGATAGCGACCGTATTCTTACGGCCGTTAACGCTCTGCCTACCCCGCAAGGGATAAAGGCGTGATATATGTATGTATGTATGGTATTTTTTAGGCATTACGTACAAACTTTGTAGGGTTTTTCTACTCATGATTCTGAACAACTTTTACTATGGGGCCACCTGGGAAATAGCAACAAAAAAAAATTGTTATTCCATACATTTTTGTCAAAAGGGTATGAATTTTTCTATGAAGCATTCAATTTTTTTAAAGATTACGCAGGTGGCCCTATAGTAAAAGTTGTTCAGAATCATGAGTAGAAACATCCTGCACAGTTAGTGTACTAACTAAATATAACCCTGTATTTTCGTGAAAATGTTATGAAGAGGTCGTTGTCCGATCAGAAGCCAATTTCCGGTTTTAAGGGATTTGCTTTAAGCTGAGAGTTTCAGAGAATTTTCAATTTATAAAAAATTTCATAAGACGTTAATAGCCAGTCAGGATCACGAGAAATCAAAAATTTAAATTTTTTTTTTTAAACTATACCGTGAAATGTGGTTTTAGAATAGCATCATCCCATTTATTTTCCGCGGATTTCGTAACAAGCGACTAAGGGACTCGAGGGTTTTCTATGTATAACAAATTTTAGGCGACAGGCTGACAAATAATCTGAAATTTCCTTCTATATATACATATAGTATATAAGTAATAATATCAGCTATTTAGTTCCCACAGTACAAGCTTTGCTTAGTTTGGGGCTAGATGGCGCTGTGTGAATTGTCCAAGATATTTATTTATTATTTATTTATATAAGGTGTAAAAATATTAGCTGCAAATCTTTTAAGAGGTAAATCAGTCCATGAAACTGAACAACTTTCCCCCATAAAATATGGGCCGAGATATGAGATAATTTTTTGACCCTCCCATACATAGTTACCGACCGACCAAGTCAATTTGTATGGGAGGTCCAAAAAATTTCTCATATTTCAACCTATGCTTCTTGGGGAAAGTTGTTCAGTTTCATGGGCTGAATCACCCCTTAAAATATTTGCAGCTTATATTTTTACACCTTATATTGTCCCATCCTGTATTATAACAAAGTTTCATGAGGCTTCTTATTAATCCTAAGGAGAAAAGTTATTTAATATAATAAGGTACTCTTCTACTTCTTATATCTCTCTTCGAGATAAGAAAGCTTTGTCGATGGATAAATATTAATATTTTCTTGGTGTTTGCCGTGTGATGCCGGCTTTGAATAGCATCACCCCACATCCTTCCCGCGGGTGTCGTAAGAGGCGACTAAGGACTTGAGAGTTTTGGTGTATTACAATTTTTAAGCTATAGACTGTTAACCTGTCAATATGGTGATACACTTATCTTCTGAAACACCCTAGGAAAATAATGCTCAAAAATGTCAGACTTGGCGATAGTGACCGTATTCTGACGGTCGTTAACGCTCTGCCTACCCCGCAAGGGATAAAGGCGTGATATATGTATGTATGTATGTAAAGAAGAGAAATATAGTAGTTGGGTTATAACATTTTTAGGGTGAGCTCTATTCGTTGTAACAGTTCAGCCCTGGATGGTATCGGGGCCACCGTGGACCTATAGAAGGCCTATAGAAGGTCTAGACCTCACATAGAAGTCTAGATGAAATGGCTCGTGATATAGATTTTAGTTGTGATCGTCTAGATAATAGTTAGGACCCTTATATACGTTGTGTTTTATAAGATATAGTAAACCAATAGTTCTTTTAAGCTGGTATATGGAATTCTTGGACTATAATAGCTATTAGGTAGGCATAAGCATAACTAGTTGGATAAGGTTGGACAACAGGGACAGACAAACGAGACGATTCGAGCCCCCAATCCTCGCTCAATCGAATGGACCTCCGACCCAGCAACATCCAATATTTGACAAAATGCCTGCCCATGGATATTCTTACACAATCATGAATTATGCAAAAACATCCACAAGGAAGGAGTCAATTATCAAAACTGAACGCTGCCCAACAGGTCCCCTTGAAGATTTGGATTTGGATTTGGAGATTATTCTCCTGCTAAAAGATGTGTCATAACACTGACACTGTAGCGCTGAAGCAGCGCTACGGAAAATGATCAAGAGTTTTGAACAGATTCAGATGTTCTTTAAGAACAAATATTAGATTTTGTATTAGTATAACCAGTCTTCATGACCAGCCAGAAGACACCAATGTGTCAGATGTATTATTATCAGTTGAATAATATAATTTCAACTGGAATCATTCAGTAGTAGTTTGTTGTTATTTTGACCTTACAGGCCAGTATTCAATATAAAACTGTACTGAACTCCCCCATACAATTTATATGATTTCCATACGGAAGTTAAGGGTATGCATTTAGCAAATTAGTCCCCCTAAAATGAGATCATTCCGCGAGCCAATAGTAGGTTGAGACGCTAATGCTAATCCCATTGTAAGATATAGATAGATGTGGCTAGTGCGGATATGAAACCCATAATTACCTCCTTTGGTCATATAAATGATTATAGGAACAGGATATCGTTACAGCCATATAGAATACTATAGGTAAGTATATTATATCAGGAGCGTTGGATAGCAGTTGTCATACATCATTCAATGACAATTAATTTGGTATGTATTAACACACCGGTATTCTCAGGCAAGCCATGAGAGATTTTATAAAACAATAAAATAATTTGAGATGCATATTAACATCTGAAACCTGTTCTTAGACAGGAAACAAAGGATGGGAGATTTCTAATCTACCAGCCATATTTTTAGAATGATGAAAGTACTTAACTATAAAATAGTAAGCACAAGTAGGTGATAAATATAGTAGATTTTTAATCCACTGATGAACAAAGCCACTTTCCTTATGAACATATTTTGCTTATAAAACAAAACAATAGGTAAGTATTAGTTGTAAATATTATTAATAGATACCACTGAGCAAAGCCCATGTAAGTAAAAGACACAAAGAGTATTTTCTCCTCAGTCGCCTTAGCAACAAAGTTTTAATATGATAGTCCCAACAGGAACAAATCAAAACTGTATATATAAAATAGTCCAGTGCAGGCACAGACCTGATATATTCTGGTAGAATAGAAGAGGTTAGGATAGGATCAGATTTAGGGTATGCCTACCTATATACCTATATTGAAACATCAGCAATTGCTTAGGCAGATTAATAAAAAAGATTTTGAAATATTTAGAAATTATGGTTGTTGGTTGCAGAATTAAGAAATGATAAGGTTTGCATGAAGAACTCAAACGGAACCGACAACAAAACAAAAGACAAAGTTCAACAAGAATAAATCTAGGTATAGCCTAAGAAAAAGAAGCCTAACATTTCCAAATCTTGTCAATTTCTATAAAAATATAAAATAGGTTGAACTAGTCTATTCTGTATAACCTAGACCTAGATATTTAGTCTATACTGTTTTCTTGCCTAAAAATCTATGATTCATTAGCTACAATTGACAAGATTTAGAATAGCAAAAATTGTACTTATCTGGCGAGTCCCAGGAAACAGTATCTCTCGACAAAACAATCCAGAACAAACAGCTTCCACCCTCGCTGAATAGACCGGCAGCATCAGCACCCTCCAGCGACACAGCTGCTCCTCTTTCCTCATAACAAGACACCAGCACTAGGTACACCAGACTTCACCCGCGGATCAATCAGCTGACACGGCACGAACAGCTGATTGCGGACGAAGACCTTTCAGACTCACAGCACACTCACTAACTTTCTCACTTTACTTCGAAACCTTCTCACTTTATCCAGCGAGTTGTCTCGGTAAAATTAAACTTGCCTCCGACGGCCGTGCGACCGGCTTATATAGTCCTAAAATCGATCAATCTCGAAAAATTTTCTCGAAAATTGTTTTTCTTGAATTCTCCGGAACCTTCGCACACACACACGTACTTCTAAAATTTTCTAAATAATCCTCCTACTCGACACCAGGCGTCGCTACTTTATATAATTTTCATTCATAAATACACACACATGCACACACACACACACACACGAATCCCACCTTCACAAACAATCGACCTAAATATGACTCCCAGCGCCATCTCTTATCCAGTTACCGAACCAATCCCGCTCCCATCAAAGACTAGGGTTGAGCCACTGTAGTATACTGGTACCATCTTTGGTACCAATTGACTTAATAGTATTAAGGTCAACAGATGTCGCTATATTTAAATTATAAGGGCCCGGATATCGTTTGTTATATCGTGATACTGAACAACAGTTAGAAAAAGAAGTTTTCTGTGACAAATTGACACAGTCATAATTATTGTACGAGCTTCGGTGCAATCTTTTATTTTAAAATGTTTTTTATAATTAGTAAATTCCATTTATTTTAAACGGCCAAATTAATCGATTATTGAAAAATTGTTTTTTGCCACTAATGTTACATCGCTAGTAAAAAATTCTGACACTAGTGTACATTGGGTCGTTGGACGACTCGGTGTCCCATACGAAAAGAGAGAGCAGAACGTTTCGAGGCCTTAAATCTATAAGTATGCCCTACAATTACTTAATTCACTATATTACCCACAAAATTACAAAGATTAGGTATAATTTATTGAAATTAATAGCTGCTATATTCTGCTAGGTGAAGTGAATTAATGAACTAATTAGTTCAAATCTGCAAAGTTCTAGGTAACTGAAATTATTTTAACCATCATCATTACTCAGGCTCTTAAATTATACTTAGTGCAATGAAAAATTACCACTAAATGTAAGGCTTGAAACCTGCTCAGCGGTTATACTTGCTGCTATTAATTTTCCCGTGGGAATAATACATTTTTCCGGCATGTATTACATACATAAATACTTACATATACGAGTATAACGCCTTTATCCCTTACGGGCTAGGCAAAGCGTTGACGGCTGTAAAAATAACGGTCGCTATCGCCACGCCTGACAAAAATTGAGGGCTGTTTGAGATAATTCGTGTATCACTATAGTGATAGGTTGTCAGGCTGTCGCCTAAAAGTTGTAATACACCTGGAACCCTCAAGTTCCTCAGTCGTCTCTTACGACACCCACGAGTAGGAAATGGGGTGATGCTATTCTAAGCCGGCATCATACGGCATGTATTACACATGAAAACTTTCCTCTTGAATCACTCTATCAAATTAAAAACTGCATCAAAATCCGTTTCTCATATCTGACTGCGGTAAAGGAGAGTAAAAATTTAAGCGAAGCAGAAAATTATTTGGTAGAATACCTACTTATACAGGGTGTTAAAGTATTAGACTTTCTTTCACCCAGAATCGGACCCGAAACCTTCTGCGTCAAAGGCAGTCGCACTACCACTGCGCCACATCGGTCGTCACACCAAACATATTTGGAAGTTGTATATATAGCGATCGGCGGAAACACTTCGATACCGCGTTTCAGGACTTGTATGTGGAGCGCATGCGCGCAGCCACAAACGTATTTAGGTTAAAAAACCCAGTACAGATCTCAATCTCCGCCATATTTCTTTGCAGAAACGTTCCGATAAACGCAAGAAAATCTCTTTTTTCTCTTTTTAAAAAGGTAAGTAGGTATAAAACGGTATTGCCGGTTCAATCGTTGTCGGAACGATCCTATATTCCACGGTACCAATTTGAATATTTCACGTTCAAGATTGAGAAAACCCGACTACTGGATTGAAAAGAAAATGGGGGTAAGTTAGTATGGAGTTCTCATAGGTATCTCCTACCAATGTGGAGCAAAGATAGTGCGACTGCCTCTGACGCAGAAGGTTCCGGGTTCGATTCTCGGTGGGTCACTTACAAAGTTGATATTTATCACTTTGTGTATTTGTTCCCAGTCTGGTTCGGATATTGCGGTCTGAACCACCAGATTGTCCGTAAGTCAGATGGTTCGGTGTTTCAGATGACACGTTAAGCCGTAGGTCCCGGTTGCTATCTATGATCACTTAGATGGCGGTCGTTACACAATCATGTCAGAAGCCTGCTACTTGTAGAAGGCGGTTGAAAATTTCTGACACTAGGGTTCATCGGGTCGTTAGACGACTCGGTGTCCGACACGAAAAGAGAAAGAGAGTTGAAAAAAAAACTTAGTAAAACAGAAGAAGCCGCCTCCATACTGCCTCGCTATCTCTCCATCCCGCCGGCTCGTTACGACTCCGATACGATTTTAAATTGCGATTGGCTAATTACCTTCGAGCATCGATTCAGTGCGTTGTTTTAAACGAGTCCCTTGAGCTAAGTAGCGTTACTATTAATAATAAAAAAAAAACAAATAATCCAGTCGAATGGCTAATTACCTCGTAGTCTCTTCTCTTCTTTTCCTGTGGGACACCGAGTCGTCCGACGAGCCAGTGAACTCTAGAGTCAGAATTTATAAAACGCCGCTACAAGAAGCAGGTTTCTGATAAGGTTGTGATAACGACCGCCGTTAACGTAATGATAGACAGCCACCGGGACCTACGGTTTAACGTGCCATCCGAAACACAGAACCATCTTTTTTACGGTCAATCGGGTGGTTCAGCCCGCAATGTCCTAACCAGACTGGGAACAAATTCACAAAGTGATAAATATCAACTTTGTGAGTGACCCACCGAGAATCGAGCCTGGAACCTTCTGCGTCAAAGGCAGTCGCACTACCACCACCTCGCAGTGGCATTGGTTCACTGTGTTGTTTTTTTTTAGAACTTGAAGGGCAGATATTTTAATCCGGCAACATAAACAAGCTTACTACTTAAATTGCAATGATTACTTTTACTACGAAAAAGAAAAAAAAATGATGTTTGAACTCTTTAGCAGAATAAAAAAATGAGATTCCCAAAAATATGCTGCAAATATTTTAAAGGGTGAACAAATATCAAAAGAAGATAATCGTTTTCAATTTGATATCACGGGGAATTTGTTTTAGTTTTTAATATATAGGTAGACGACTCTGAACATACGGGGACATCTTACTCTTTTAGCATTCAAATTACAAGATTTCGGGCGTGTATTCTGAAAAGACAACACTGATTAACTCTCATCTGTAGTAGATTTAGAAAACGGAGGGATTTTGAGCGACTCATTTTCATAATGTTCAGATTCTAATCATTAGGACACGCTTGAGAAGAAACGACTGCATTTAAGTGTTGCTATAAATATTAATTTTGCCGTGTGATGCCGGCATAGCATAGCATCACCCCAACTCTTCATGCGGTTGTTGTAAGAGGCAACTAAGGGACTCGACGGTTTCATGTGTATTACCAAGTATTACAACTTTAGGTGACAGGCTGACAACCTGTCACTACAGTGGTACACGAATCATCTGAAGGGGCCCTCAATACCTGTCAGACGTGGCGATAACGACCGTAATTTTACGATCGATAACGCTCTGCCTACCGCGCAAGGGATAAAGGCGTGGTTTGTGTATGTGTGTGTACAATAATTAAAAGTGAACGAACACACCGAGTGAACTGAATTTTAGGAATCTTTATATGAAATCCTATGAAACCTCGCACATTTGCCGATTTCCACATGGACAACAAAAACAATTTTATGCTCCTACTCGTAAACGCAACTGGGATGGGATAAAAAGATCAAGTCACTGACTCGGATATTTTGCGTTAACGCAAACACTTTTCTAACACCGCATATCACGTACGATACGACCAATACTTAACGCACGACGGAACAACCTTGGAAAACAATCCTCAGACGTGGCGATAGTGACCGTATTCTTACGGCCAGTAACGCTCTGCCTACCCCGCAAGGGATAAAGGCATGATATATGTATGTATGGTACGAACCTCTTTTAGTGATAGGGTCATCGTACCGATTGCAGTTCAGATACATTTCATTTATATACATACACACATATCACGCCTTTATCCCTTGCGGGGTAGGCAGACATTTATGAGGATTGTTTTCCAAGGTTGTTTCAAAAAACATGTGTATCACTATAGTGACGGGTTGTCAGCCTGTCGCCTAAAAATTGTAATACCCTATACTCTCGAGAACCTTAGTCGCCTCTTACGACACCCGCGGGAAGGATGTGGGGTGATGCTATTCTAAGCCGGCATCACACGGAATTTATATTTATGACTTTTATCTTTGATTCTATAAACCTGTTGCTCTTATATCCTTAAAGACATAAACCCGTGCACCTTACTACGTCGTAGTAACTTGCAACAAACTACAATGTGGTTACCGTTACTATCTAAGTAGCGTTCCAGTAGTAAATGCAGGTAGTAAGATGTTTCTACGATTGCAGTGGTTGTCAAACTTTGCCACAGAAATGCCATTAGGGGGGTCAAAGTCGGGTGGCATTATGCGTGACAATAGTAAGAAAAAAAGCGCGCTCGGAACTCAGAGTGGCAACTTCGGCGTTTCTCTCTTTGTGCGAGATGAGCCATTTAGGACTTATTTTGTTGGTAATTTGCAAACAAAGAACAATGTGGTTACATTTACTATCTACGTAGCATTGCAGCAGTAAATACAGGTAGTAAGATGTTTCTACGACCGCGGTCTCAAACTTTGCCACAACTATGCCATTAGGGGTCACAGTCGTCTGGCATTATAGCAGTGTGACGTCAAATGAAACAAAAAGCGCACCGCGCTTAGAATGCCGACTTTTATTGACTCATCTGCTGCCTTATAAATAACGCTTCCTGCATTAAAAATAAATACGATTTATGTCATATCATACTTGATAAGGAAGATAAAATAGGGTCTATTGAACAATAGAAAATTGTATCCATTACTTAATAGGAATAAAAACCTACGATTAACTGTTGAAGCTGCGGTCCCGTTTCCTTTTCCATCTTCCATTGTATTGTTATTTCTTTCTAGAAATAATTATCCAGTGCCTATTGTGTCCTTTTTCTATTTCTATTTGTCCTGTATCTCTAATTGTATGCAATCATTTGTTATATAAATAAGTTTAAGCGTGATGGTAATAATATACAAAATCTATTACAGAAGTCACATGTTGACATGTACCATCATTTGGAAATCGTCACCATTATCAGCACTTTTACTGAAAACCTGAAACCACGTTTAAACTAAACAAACATAAAATATTAAAACACTTCCATCCATCCAAGAACACTCCATAAAAGTTGATACAGCCAAGTTCACCCCTTTACCTGTGCAAAGCTATAAAAAACTTTGGGAACCGCTATCTCGTAACTAAGAGTTTTATGAGTGTGTAAAGGCACATCCATACGTACATAGGTGGGCAAGTCGTTTAACTAATAGCTCTTTTACTTCAGTTTGTATAGAACTACATAGGAGTTTTTAATTGAAATGCTTTCGTTCGTATAAAGTAAGAGGGTAGGCGTTCCAGTTATGCACCAGATTTTTACTGATACATACATACATAAATCACGCCTTTATTCTATGCGGGTAGGCAGAGCGTTAACGATCGTAAACTTACGGTCGTTATCGCCACGTCTGACAGGTATTGAGGGCCCTTTCAGATGACTTGTGTATCACAGTAGTGAGAGGTTGTCAGCCAGTCGCCTACAATTTTAATACACATGAAACTCTCGAGTTAGTTGCCTTTTACAACACCTGCGGGAAGAAATGGGGCGATGCTATTCTAAGCCGGCATCACACGGCAGATTGCTGATTGATTGAATTACTTATTTGCTCATAAAATAGAGTTTTGAAGTTCTTTCCAAATCTTCTAAATATTCGACTAAGGGATGGATCCAAGAAACGGGAAGCAGTGTTCTCTGTAAATATAACATCTTGCACTGCGTCCTGCACCTGTCAAGCGTGGTGAGTATGGCAAATACTCCCCCCCCTTATAGGTGGAGGGACATAACATGGAAAATGAAAACATTTTTTTAAAACTTGACTTTAAGTGAATTGATTTCTTAAATTGATGGTGGTGACGTATGTTACTTGCTGTGTAGTCAACCTGGCCAACCCCGAGGCAGTGCCTTTACTTTTTTTTATCCCACTCGTGCCGCAATTCTACTAGAATATAAAATTGTTATTGTTTACAATCATTAATTCATTTATTCAGTAACAGTATTGTATTGTAACTCTCTGACATTCTAAAAGCATTCATTGTGAATCTACTTGGAAATAAAAGATTGAATCTTGAAATTTCAGTTTTCCAAAAGTAGTTCGCTACTAGTACGCTGACCTTAACTAGTCAAAGACTCTTAGCAAGATTGGTTTAGAAATGCAGTAGTAATGCACATTATTTGAAGTTTGAAGTTTACCTTCACCGTAACTAAATTGAAGTAAAGTTAAAACCGACAGACGGTAGAGTAAGCGGGTTCTCGAGTGGAGACCACGCCTCGGCAAACGTACCGTTGGACGCCCTCCGGCCAGATGGACCGATCATAGGCGGATCGCACACTTGACGCACGTCGGAGCGATAAAACATCGCAGCGGTCTGTCAGATCCATACTAGTAATATCAATCCCTATACTAAAACCGCTCAACCGCTGTCAACGCAGGGCTATCGCAGTGTCGTCGTCGTCGTCGTCGTTGGGGAGTGACGTTTCTAGTATGGATCTGACAGACCACTGCGATATTTTTGCGCTCTGTCGTCCGTCAAGTGTGCGATACGCCTTATAGTATAGAGCGGCTGGTAGCGACTGGATGGCGAAAGCAAGAGATCGTTCATTGTAGCGTACCATAGGGGGAGGTATATGCTGATGTAGTGATTGATAATCGCGAATGTTAAAAGATAGCCGTGTGATGCTAGCTTAGAATAGCATCACCCCATTTCTTCCCGTGGGTGTTGTAAAAGGCAATTAAGGGACTCGACGGTTTCATGTGTATTACAATTTTAATTTTACAGGCTGACAACCTGTCACTACAGTGATACTCGTACATGTATCATAGAAATGGGCCCTCAATACTTGTCAGACGTGGCGACAACGGCTGTATCTTTACGAATGTTAACGCTCTGCCTACTCCGGAAGGGATAAAGGCGTGATTTGTGTATGTATGTATGTTAAAAGATGTGGTGCCCGCTTAGAATAGCATCAACCTAAACAACCCATCGTAAAACCAACTATTACATAACCATCAAGAAAATAGGCAGTAGCGTTCCCTATGAATGCAACATCTTATACTGCCCTTGCCAATCCGCCTGCAAAACGTAGTAGGGCAATACCCCCCGAAAGAGGGAGGCCCGTGTCCAGCAGTGCACTGTCGTGGAGTATTGCAACATTTGCATTCACAGGGAACGCTGGTGCCCATTCCCTTGATAATTAAGTACGGTTAGAATTGGGGTGCTAATCTGAGCTGGCACAAATAAGCAATGTGGCGCACTGGTAGTGCGACTGCCTGCTAGGCAGAAGGTACCGGGTTCGATTCTCGAAGCGTCCCTCACAAAGTTGATATTTATCACTTTGTGAATTTGTTCCCAGTCTGGTTAGGACATGGTGGACTGAACCACACGATAGTCCGTAAATAAGATGGTCCCGTGTTTCGGATGGCACGTTAAGTCGTGGGTCCCGGTTGCTGTCTATGATTACTTAGACGGCGCGGCGGTCGTTACACAACCGTGTCAGAAGCCGGCTACTTGAAGAAGGCGATAAAAAGTTCTACTATTAGGATTCATCGGGCGGGTGGGTTCATCCCGCAATGTCCTACATTGCGAGCTGAACCACCTAAATGTCCATAAGTAACTGTTCCTTATTTTGGATGGCCCGTTAAGCCGTTGGTCTCGGTTGCTGTCTATGATCACTTAGACGGCGGTCGTTCCACAACCATGTCAGAAGCCTGCTACTTGTTGAAAAATTCTGACATTAGGGTCGGGTCGTTGGTCGACTGGGTGCCCCACAGGAAAATTGAAAGAGACTGAGCAATTACTTATATTTCCTTCAATCTCGTAAGTAAGGCTCAGAGTTCTATGCAAGCGTTTTATTTGCAAAAGAACTGACGACGTTTCTCAAGAAGAGAGCTCTATAAATATAACATTACCCTTCCTTCTTGTTTGACTATCCCGGGAGACTTGGGTTTGATTTATTAAATACAGAGTTTTGCCGTGTGATGCCGGCTTGGAATAGCATCACCACACATTCTTCCCGCGGGTGTCGTATGAGCGACTAAGGGACTCGAGAGTATTGGTGAAGCACAATTTTTGGCGACAAGCTGACAATCTGCTACTATAGTGTACACATGTTTTCTAAAACAACCTTGGAAAGCAATCCTCAAAAATGTCGGACGTGGCGATAGCGGCCGTATTCTTACGGCTGTTAGCGCTCTGCCTACCCCGCAAGGGATAAAGGCGTGATATATGTATGTATGTATGTAAAAATTTAAAGAAATATTTGAAGAAATTTATTTTCTCAACTTGTTCTTGGTATTGAAATTGGTTGCGGTCTATGATCACTTAGATGGCGGTCGTTACACAACATACATACAACATGTCTTAAGCCTGCTACATGTAGAAGGCAGTTGAAAAATTCTGACATTAGGGTTCATCGGATCGTTGGACGACTCGGTGTCCCACACGAAAAGAGAGTAGTGAAATACTATAAGTTGAAAGGTAGGTACTTGAGTGGCGGCTACGCATTACAAAGCGTACCTCAGAAGGGCAATGAGGTAGGAAGGTTCTGGAGTGGCGGCTTCATATCAAAAAGCGTGCCTCAGTAGTTCAATGAGATCAGGGCTTTGGAGTGGCCACTACTGATTAATGATTTTTTTTTACCTCACAAACACACTTACACACATACACACAGATCACGCCTTTATCCCTTTTGGGGTAGGCAGAGCGTCAACAGCCGTATAAAATACGGTCGCTATCGCCACGTCTGACAAATATTGAGGGCACTTTCTGATGATTCGTGTATTACTATAGTGACAGGATGTCGTCGTCTCAGCCGATAGACGTCCACTGCAGGACATAGGCCTCCCCCAAGGATCTCCACGATGATCGGTCCAGCGCCACCCGCATCCAGCGGCTTCCCGCGACCTTCACCAGATCGTCGGTCCACCTTGTGGGAGGCCTACCTACGCTGCGTCTACCGGTCCGTGGCCGCCACTCGAGAACTTTCCGGCCCCAGCGGCCATCGGTCCTACGAGCAATATGCCCCGCCCACTGCCACTTAAGTTGCGCAATCCTTCGAGCTATGTCGGTGGCTTTGGTTCTTCTCCGGATTTCCTCATTTCTGATTCGATCGCGGAGAGAAACTCCGAGCATAGCCCTTTCCATTGCCCTTTGAGTGACCTTGAGCCTTCTTATGAGGCCCATTGTTAGCGGCCACGTCTCAACTCCGTAAGTCATCACTGGCAACACGCACTGATCCCAGACTTTTGTCTTGAGGCACTGCGGTAGTTGTTGAGAAGAGAAGATGTTACGTAGCTTCCCGAACGCTGCCCAGCCGAGTTGGATTCGACGATTGACCTCTTTCTGAAAGTTGGACCTACCCAGCTGGACTATTTGTCCCAGGTAGACATACTCGTCGACAACTTCCAGAGTAGAGCCCCCAACTGTCAGAGTAATGGGTGCAACAAGAGAGTTTGACATAACCTTGGTCTTGTCCATGTTCATTTTTAGACCCACTTGTTGGGAGGCTCTATTGAGGTCATCGAGCATTGTACCGAGGTCCTCCAGGGTTTCCGCCATGACCACGATATCGTCGGCAAAACGAAGGTGAGTCAGATACTCGCCGTTGATGTTGATGCCAAGTCCTCTCCAGTCCAAGAGCTTGAAGACGTCTTCCAGTGCTGCTGTGAACAGTTTCGGTGATATTACATCTCCCTGTCTCACTCCTCGCTGCAACTGGATAGGTTTCGAGTCCTGGTCCTGAAGTCGAACTGACATGGTGGCGCTTTCGTACAAGGACTTCAACACTTCGATATACCGATAGTCAGCTTGGCACCGCTGAAGAGACTGAAGTACGGCCCATGTTTCGATCGAATCGAAGGCTTTTTCGTAGTCCACAAACGCGAGGCAGAGTGGTTGGTTATACTCTTCAGTCTTCTGTATAACTTGCCTCAGCGTATGAATGTGATCCACGGTGCTAAAGCCTTTTCGGAAGCCGGCTTGTTCGGGAGGCTGGAAGTCGTCGAGCCTGCGTGCGAGACGATTCGTTATGACTCTTGAGAACAGCTTGTAGACATGGCTCAGAAGCGTGATGGGTCTGTAGTTCTTCAGCAAAGCCCTGTTTTGCCCTCGAGTATGACAGAGTTAAACAATTTCTGCAGTGCTTTAAGTATCGGTTTACCACCGGCTTTCAGAAGCTCTGCCGTAACTCCATCATCACCCGGCGCCTTGCTGTTTTTTAGCTGTTTCAGAGCCATACTAATCTCGTACAAGCTGACGTCCGGGATATCTTCTGTGTAGTGCCGGGTTAATCGAGCTCTTGGATCTGCGACCCGATTATTGACAGGTGTGCATGTTGTCGCGTATAACTGTCCGTAGAACTTCTCGACCTCTTCCAATAGCTCGGGCTTGGACGATACGATTCTGCCATCGTCGGTCTTTAGCTTCGCTAGTTGGCTCTGGCCTATCGACAGATCTCTAGCAAACACCTTGGAGCCTTTGTTGCGCTCAATTGCCTCTTTAATACGGTCAGTATTAAATTGGCGTATGTCGCGGGTCAAAGACTTAGAGATCTGCCTATTGAGCTGCCGATATTGGGAAGTATCCTCCGACGACTGCAGAATCATCTCGCGTCGTTCCTCCATGAGCCTCGAAGTAAGGTCTGAGATTTTTTTGGTTCTGTTCGTACGATTGGGTTTGAAGAACTTAGAGCCAACCGTAAGGACAGTTTCCACGACCCTGTCGTTATAGTCGTCCACGTCGATACACTCACCCAGGCAATCGAAGCGGTTTTGCAGGTGGAGCTGAAAGCTCTCAGGGTTTTGGATTTGGGCAGGTGCTGGTCGGAGCGTAGACTTCATCAGACGTGATCTCTCGGCTTTTACATTAAGATTCAACGTGCCTCTTACCATTCGGTGATCGCTACCCGTTTTGAACGAATTGATCACAGAGACATCGTTGAATATCCGTTTTTTGTCTGTCATGATGAAGTCTATCTCATTTTTGGTAACACCGTCGGGGCTCTTCCAGGTCCATTTTCGATGCGGCCGTTTCCTGAAGAACGAGTTCATCATAAAGAGTCCCTCCTTCTCCATGAAGTCGACCAGCATTTGACCTCGGCTGTTCCTCACCCCAATACCAAATGGCCCAACTCTCAGTTCGTCACCGCAACGATTGCCCAGCTTAGCGTTGAAATCCCCCATGACCACCGTGTAATGAGTCCTGGAGGTATGTATGGCTTTGGATATGTCCTCATACATTGCCTCCACGTCCTCGTCGGGGTACTTCGAAGTTGGGGCGTATGCCTGTATGACCTTCAGCGAATAACGTTTAGTTATTCTGAGTATAAGGAATGCCACCCTATTTGAAATACTCCCGACCTGTACTACGTTGTTCACGAGGGACTTGTGGACGATGAACCCGACACCACCTTGGGACAGATGGTCGCCCTCCCGGAAGTAGAGCAGGTTACCTGACTTCAGGGCTATCGTGTCCTCCCCCTCTCTTCGGACTTCGGACAGTCCCACTATGTCCCACCGTAACCTGCTCAGTTCTTCCTCGAGTTCCACTAACTTCTCTTCCGTCCGCAGTGTGCACGCGTTATATGTTGCCAGGGCCAAGGTCGTTCGGCGAGGGATCCACGCCGCCCGGGGATTCTTAGCACCCCTGGTCTCGGAGCCGGGTCGATTTTCGCCTGAATCTGCCCGGCCACCGGGGCCGCCGGGCACTTGGGGCCGATTTCTGTTTGTAGAATCCATAAGGGGGTTATTATCTGACAGGATGTCAGACAGACTGTAATACACATAAAAACCCTCGAGTCCCTTAATCGCCTCTCACAACAACCGCGGGAAAGAAATGGGGTGATGCTATTCTAAGCATCCCACACCTCCCAAAGAAAATTTCTGATCTGACTTTCTACGGGAACAATTTCTTCGTTTCCCACCATATAAGTAAAGTTCCATTGGCAAAAGTTGTTCAGTTTCATAGTCTATTTATACCTGCAAAGTTTTTGGAACACCGTCCCTTAGGCAAGGAACACACTTGACGCACGACGCAGCGCAAAAATATCGCAGTCGTCTGTCAGATCCATACTAAAATCGTCACTGCCCATACTAAAACCGCACACGACGGATGACACTGCGTCAACAGCGGTTGAGCGGTTTTAGTATGGGGATTGACATTTCTAGGATGGCGATATTTTTGCGATCCGTCCTGCGTCAAGTGTGTTCCTCGCCTTAAGGTACTTAGGTACCCCAGGGACTCAAAGGACCAAACGTTAAAAAAGCCGTCCAAACAAAATGGTTCTACCTCCAAAACATTTTGTAACTAATGTCTTCTGAGATACGATCCGTTCGCTTCCCGGGGGTTTCGGAATCAGGAATACATAATGTATGTACATTGCAAATGTGGGATACAGGGTGTTAATTTACCCCAGTGATAGTGGACGACACATTTGGCGCAGAAGGTTCCGAGTTCGATTCTCGCTGGGTCAGTTCAATTCGATTTCTTGTTTTATGACTCACAAAGTTGATATTGTCAGTGTAAAAAAAGTCTGTCAAGTGTATGCGTCATTCAAAAACAGATAAGTAGATAACGATAACGTAAGAGACAACGTTCAAATAAGCTGTCAAAATTTTATTAATATATACACCAAAAGTTCGAACGTTCGCCATATCAACGTAACTTCCAAACAAAATTCGAAACGTTTCCGCTCAAGCAATTAGCGCCATATGAAAAGTGCGTAACGTAACGTTTTTGGCTTCGGTTTTATTTTGATATTATCGTTAAAAATTAGCGCGATTGCCCCCGAAATTTAAACATACCTATTCTAATGCCGTGTGATGCCGGCTTAGAATAGCATCACCCCACATCCTTCCCGTGGGTGTCGTAAGAGGCGACTAAGGGACTCGAGAGTAATTGGTGTATTACAATTTTTAGGCGAGAGGCTGACAACCTATCACTATAGTGATACACATGTTTTCCGAAACATCCTTAGAAAACAATACTCAAAAATGTCAGACGTGGCGATAGCGACCGTATTCTTACGGCTGTTAGCGCTCTGCCTACCCCGCAAGGGATAAAGGCGTGATATATGTATGTATGTATGTATTCTAATTGCGAGTCTTATTTTTATGTCTATCCCTTTTCCTTTTCACATCACCAACCAAGTCGTTCAACAACACGTTGAGTTTGGTTCTGAGTTTTTTTGTAATAGCACTGTTTTTTGCAGTAACACCCCGTATGTAACACAGGAGACGTGGAATTAAGGTAGTTCGTCTTACTCCAGTTCCGTATTCCATTCTGTTCAATCTTGCTGTTTCCATTCTGTATAGAAGCTCTGGTTTAGGATCCTTAATACTATACCTGACGCATGACGGAACGCTCAAACATCGCAGCGGTCTGTCAGATCCATACTAGAAACGTCACTCCACATTCCCCATACTAAAACCGCACTCGACGGACGACACTGCGATAGCGCTGCGTCGACAGCGGTTGAGCTGTGTGTAGGATGGGGATTGACATTTCTAGTATGGATTTGACAGACTGCTGCATTATTTTCAGTGTTACTTATTTTGCCGTGTGATGCCGGCATAGAATAGCATCACCCCACATCCTTCCCGTGGGTGTCATAAGAGGCGACTAAGGGACTCGAGAGTATTGGTGTATTACAATTTTTAGGCGACAGGCTAAAAACCTGTCATATGTTTTCTGAAACAACCTTGGAAAACAATCCTTAAAAACGACCGTTAACGATCTGCCTTCCCCGCAAGGGATAAAGGCGTGATATATGTATGTATGTGTATATGCGTCAAGTGTGCGATCCGCTTTTTCTTCTGAACCATTTCTGCTTCAAGTACAATTTACAATTTCTGCTCCTCCAGATACCGCAGTCAGATTGCAGATAACGCTAATGCCCTAACTCGAATTGGACTGAGATGGCCGATAGCCGAATTTCAATGGTTCAAGTTATATTAATGGACAATGCAGGGGTTGTAAGCCACTGACTAGATAACTTTTAGACTACATACATACACACAAATCACGCTTTTATCCCTTGCGGGGCAGGCAGAGCGTTAACGGCCGTAAGAATACAGTCACTATCGCCACGTCTGACATTTCTGAGGATTGTTTTCCAAGGTTGTTTCAGAAAACTTGTGTACATATTATAATAGTGACTGGCTGTCGGCCTGTCGCCTAAAAATTATTACACACCAATACTCTCGAGTCCCTTAGTCGCTTCCTACGACACCCGCGGGAAGAATTGGGGTGATGCTATTCTAAACCGGCATCACACGGCATGTATACAACTATAGCCCGCCAATAGTTTTACTTTCCACTAAGGATTTTTTGGAATGTCAGCAACTATAACACACAAAAGGTTGACTGCCTTTGACGCAGAAGGTTCCAGATTCGATCTCGGTGGGTCACTCACAAAGTTCATATTTAGCACTTTGTGAATTTGTTCCCAGTCTGTTTAGGACATTGCGGGCTGAACCACCCAATTGTCCGTAAGAAAGATGGTTCCGTGTTTCGGATGGCACGTTAAGCCGTAGCTCACGATTGCTGTCTATGATCACTTACACGGCGGTCGTTACACAACCATGTCAGAAGCCTGCGACTTGTAGAAGGCGGTTGTAAAATTCTGACACTAGGGTTCATCGGGTCGTTGGACGACTTGTTGTCCTACACGAAAAGAGAGAAGAGCAGGAAATAACTGGGATGAAAGGTGCTATTCAAATCTCGCTTCACACAGCATCTCGGTGATGCGGAGTCTAAAAGATTGTCTATCTATTGCATGCATTAATAGATAACAAACTTGCTTGTGTATAAAAGACAGAACCCTGATACAGGCCTAGTCTGGCTGAACCTTTATTAACCAGTGACTAGAAATTAGCTGTGGACTGGTTGTTGCTACAATATTGGTGGCACTCATTGAAAATCGCCATTTTGGCGCTAGCAGTCAAGGAAAGCAAATACGATTGTACCCGGAACTAAATACTTTAGTTCCGAAGTCGACACTGTGGCGCTGGCCTGGCAGTCAAGAAAAGTAAATACGAAAGTATGCGGTACTCTCGTAGGTGGCGCTTCAATTAGGGCCGCAAAACTAGCTGTCATTTGTATGGGACAACCTATTCTTTTTCTCCTTAGCCTTATCCCATCATCCTTAGAGCACATGTCCATACCATCTTAGGTGGATCGCACACTTAACGTACGATGGACCGCTTAAATAACGCAGCGTATGTCAGATCCATACTAGAAATGTCAATCCCCATACTAAAACCGCTCAACCACTGTCGAGGCAGCGCTATCGAAGCGTCGTCTGTCGAGTGCGGTTTTAGTATGAGGAGTGATGTTTCTTGTATGGACTGCCGGACCGCTGCGATATTTTAGCGCTCCGTCGTGCGTTAAGTGTACGATGCGCCTTATGGGACAACTTGTCCAGTGAGTAGGTAACTTCAAATCAATGAGTTTAACTTTGCTATAGTATATTTGCATTTATACATGTGTGCTTTTGATGAAGCGTCTGTACTTAAAAGGTTTCAAACTAAATTAAACAGTTTTGAAAAGTTTTAAATGGATTTTGAAATGTTTTTGCTTTTCTTTGAGATCCAGTTCAAATAAGATTGATTTTTCTAATTTACTTACTTGAAACAGTGAAGTGCTTTTAAAAATTTCGAATTTGAATTTTTGCTAAAATTCGCTTATGTAATTGAAGTCAGTCATCATTCTCGTTGCCTTATCCCGTTGACGTGAAACCAAGTTTTAAAACAGAGTGGCTGCCGTCTGACCTCTGAAACCCGAAGGCTAACCTGACCAGAATCCTAGATTAAGTCAAATTCAAATATTATCTGAATTCAAATTTTATTTGACATACTTACATACATACATACATATATATATCGCGTTTATTCCTTGCGGGGTAGGCAAAGAGTTAACGACCGTAAAAATACGATCGATATCGCCACGTCTGACAACTGTTGAGGGACCTTTTAAATAATTCGTGTATCACTGTAGTGACAGGTTGTCAGCCTGTCGCCCAAAGTTGTAATACACATGAAACCCTCGAGTCCTTTAGTCGCCTCTTACGACACCCGTGGGAAAGAAATGGGGTGATGCTATTCTAAGCTAGCATCAAACGGCAAATTTATTTGAATGTGGGTTTAATCACGATGCTTTCCTTTTATGAGCATCAGTGATCCACATGCTACCACTCTTTGCACTGCGCTCACCAATCCGCTTTAGATTACATAAGTACATCATAAAATACTCTAGATAAGATTTCCCTAGCTCCGGAAATTGTCTGAATAAGGTGGATCGCACACTTGACGCACGACGGAGCGCTAAAATATCGCAGCGTTCTGTCAGATCCATACTAAAAATGTCGATCTCCATATTGCTGCTATAGTGCTGCGTCAACAGTGGTTGAGCGTTTTCAGTATGGAGATCGACGTTTCTAGTATGGACTGACCTCTGTGATATTTTAGCGCTCCGTCGTGCGTTAAGTGTGCGATGCACTTAGGGATGCTATATGATGTAATTTGGCCTGCGTGGCAAATTCCGAGTTGCAGACGAGAATCGTAATCATGTAGAGGAAATTCTGAAAACCCTATGTAGTACTGGAATAATCGCTTTAAGTCTGTGATTCAAAGCCAATAGGATTAAAAATACCACGCCAATTTTGATAGCTGCCACAAACATACTATTAGAAGCACTGAGCAAAAATGACATTCACATTTCTTTTCGTGTGGGATACCGAGTCGTCTAACAACCCAATGAACCCTAGTGTCAGAATTATACTACATTAGTGACATTCACATGACATCTGACGTCTGCGACTAGATGATATATGTACAAAAAGGACCATAATATGTAATAATGATTATTGTATTTTTTTAACATTGCATTAATTTACCACCTATGTACCTACACTTAAAAACGGGCTACAAATTTTCCCATTAAAAATGATGATGATGATGATGATGATC
Organism: Keiferia lycopersicella; assembly: GCA_029255805.1. Classification (NCBI taxonomy): domain Eukaryota; kingdom Metazoa; phylum Arthropoda; class Insecta; order Lepidoptera; family Gelechiidae; genus Keiferia; species Keiferia lycopersicella. Next base: position 9,017,397 of record JARACZ010000020.1, on the reverse strand, counting down.
TCTCCGACCGATTTCAGCCATTAAAAATACAACTACGGTTTCTCTATTCTTCCTTTAAGCCCTATCTCAGGGAATTCTATCTAGTCCAAGTGGGTACATCCCTTAAGTTAGTTACGGTGCACGTAGCCTTAATGACGTCACGTAGACTAGGACATCCGAACACCCGAAGTTATGAAGGGCTCGTCTTGAATTTAGTACATCATTTGCGTGAAAAATATGACCCCTTAGTAAGGGGCTGTGCTTACGGCATTTTAATAAGCCTGATTTGACAGTTAGATGGACACTAGAAGAAAACAAGGAAAATCACTGGAACAACTTAAGAAATGTTTTCAACAGCTGAAAATAGATTTTAGTGTACTTAAAATCTAATCAAATCCTTTGATTTTCATGAAATTTTCCATACTGGGTCTTCGTGGCGATAAATAGCTTTCATTTTTCAAAAATGTTCTTACATCCATTTTTGACAGTTATTTTTAACCTCACAGCGCTATCTACTGATGCGTAAAAAAACAAGAATATACCTATTGCCGTGTGATGCCGGCTTAGAATAGCATCACCTCATATCCTTCCCGCGGGTGTCGTAAGAGGCGACTAAGGGACTCGAGGGTATTGGTGTATTACAGTTTTTAGGCGACAGGCTGACAACCTGTCACTATAGTGATACACATGTTTTCTGAAACAACCTTGGAAAACAATCCTCAAAAATGTCAGACGTGGCGATAGCGACCGTGTTCTTGCGGCCGTTAACGCTCTGCCTACCCCGCAAGGGATAAAGGCGTGATATATGTATGTATGTATGGATGTATACCTATTGAAAAGATACTTGAAATCCGAATACATTATTTGAATGGTTCCGATTATGACTAGCCACATAATGGTTTTGACCAAACAAGCTTTTAGCTTTGATAATATTAAATGAACAAATATAATATTAATTAAAAACAAAACCCGACTGCGGTAATTTAACCGTAATTTTATGCGTTTCAAATCCACCATTTTGATTTTATGAAATTTTAATATAGCCAATGTCACGCTCTGCCGAGATTAATCTAGCAACAGCACCAAAAAGTAAGTCTCTTTCCTTTTTGGTGCGTTAGAGAGAAATAGACGATGACAGTTTAGTGAATGAAATCCGAACATTTCCTTTAATACTGAAAGATAAAATAAATTATTTGAAAAAGTAAGCCCATAGATTCATTATACATTTAATGACAAAGAAAAGGGTAGAAAATTAAAAGTGAAACATTGAATAACTATAAAAATTTGTTAAAATCCACCTAACCAACCTAGTGCTATAGTCCGTGAGAAAGAATTTGCTATCAACATACCTAGATACATACACTCTAAAGTTTCAGTCCGATCCGTTCTTCTCTGAACAACTCCTAAGCCCAGTCTCGCCCTAAGATTGTTTGAACAACCAATCAATTATTTCCGGTGAGCCCCCGCTCCCCACCAAGTCGTATAATACTAAAAAAACACTCTAAAACACAACCCTTTTTCTGAGATAGACAGGTAAATAGGTACTTCATACAAGTCTGAGAGGGCACTTAGAAGGAAACCTAGCTTTTGGGTACCTACTTATAGGCTACTTAGAAAGAGATATTTGACCTTCTTATGTCTGACCCTTATCGGAAAAATGTTCTTCACATTGTTTGAATTTACGTAGCTTATAAACTTTTAGGGACGAAAACTGACATCAAGGTAGATATTTATAGAAAAAAATTAAAGTAACAAGTTCTTGCTATATTAAAAATATTTGCGTTAAAAACAGAAGACCGATTCGACCGATGTGGCGCAATGGTAGTGCGACTGCCTTTGACGCAGAAGGTTCCGGGTTTGATTTTTGGTGGGTCACTCACAAAGTTGATATTTATCACTTTGTGAATTTGTTCTCAGTCTGGTTAGGACATTGCGGGCTGAACCACTCGATTGACCGTAAGTAAGATGGTTCCGTGCTTCGGATGGCACGTTAATCTGTAGCTCCCGATTGCTGTCTATGATCACTTAGACGGCGGTCGTTACACAACCATGTCAGAAGCCTGCTACTTGTAGAAGGCGGTTGAAAAATTCTGACACTAGGGTTCAATCGGTCGTTGGATGACTCGGTGTCCCACACGAAAAAAGAAAGAAAAGAATTAAGAATTGTAAGTTCTACTACATATTTAGGACTCTGTACAAGCTCGTTAAAGTGGGTTTACTCAGACGTAATTAGAATAAATATTGATTAATAGTGTTACATTTTAAGTGTTATTGGAGTCCACATGAGGACGACATGGTCGCTTTGTTATTTGTGTACCAAGTCCTTTTAATAAATAAAGATTAAAAAAAAAAAAAAAAACTACATCTATTTCACGAGTATCAAAATTAACATCAATAATACATACATACAAATATCACGCCTTTATCCCTTGCAGGGTAGGCAGAGTGTTAACAACCGGAAAATACGGTCGCTATCGCCACGTCTGATATTTTTGAGGATTGTTTTCTAAGGTAGTTTCAAAAACATATGTATCACTATAGTGACAGGTTGTCAGCTTGTCGCCTAAAAATTGTAATACACACCAATTCTCTCGAGTCACTTAGTCGCCTCTTACGACACCCGCAGGAAGGATGTGGGGTTATGCTATTCTAAGCCGGCATCACACGGCATATAATTACACAATATCAATAATAACACCCTATATTTGATTCTTGAAAGACATAGTCATCTCTTCTAACGATTTTCACAATACGGAAACTTTTTACAACGAAAATTAAAGTGTGTTTAAATGAAGGTGACCTTTTATTCTATGGGACGGAAAATTGGAAAAGTTCAGGAGTCTGTCAAAAGTTTTATACGGGGTCTTAAGGTTGTCTTATCAGACGAAACGCGTTTTTATGAAACTAATACTTATAGGTAAGTACAAGTTTTTTACGTAGACATGAAGGAGGGTTATGTTTTCCTAGAGCAGTGTTTCCTAAATGGTGGTCCGCGGACCACTAGTTTTTTTCTGATAGTCTAATCGTTTTCGGCCCCGGGGACATCAAAACTACGCCTGTCGGTTTGGTGGGGAGCGTGCTCACCCGGAATTAATTGATTAGTTGTTCAAATAACCAGCCCAATCACGCCCTTGGAGCGAGACTGGGCTTAGGATTTGTTCTAGGAAGAACGGATCGGACTGAATCTACCCGGTACGTGCCGGTAATTGCCAAAATGAGGCACAAATGAGGGACCTCCACGACCCCGCCGGCGGGGACGTCGGTTGCTTGAAGAGCTTGTGGAGTGTGATCTACTCGCAATGGCTGCAGTAGCGGCTTTGGTGATTTTGTCATCATCATCCGAAAGGACGTGTCTGGGACGGCGTTTAAAACGCGAGGTTGGATAAGGGAAGTAGTTGGACACGGCAACTACTAAGGGATTTTTATGATATTCCCATCAAAGAAGAAGAGATGGAACGCTTGTTTCATATAATCTTTTATGTTGGGGAGACCTAAGTCGATGTGGAGGTTGGCGTTCCGCAGGTACTAGGGAGCCCCGGTTGCCCTGCGCATGAAAGGGTTTTGGATGACCTGCAGTATATTAAGATGCGTCTTAAAGGTGTGAGCAAAAACTACGCTAGCGTAGGTCATGATAGGCCTTACGCAGGTATTGTAGATTCTCACCTTATTTCTAAGGGAGAGTCGGCGATCCCTGGAAGCTGCTCAAGTGGTTCGCAAGCCTTGCCAACAATTTAGTGACAAGAGTCGACACAATATAATTAACGGTGTATGTTTTTTAGCATTGTATTAAGGCTCTTCTCTTGCTATTTGCTGCGAACTAAGCTACCCAATGCAAAATTTCCAAATAAAGCCACAGAAAAGTTTGGCCCTAAGACCCTGTATTCAATCCAAGTTAATTTTCCGTTTAAGTGCGAATCGAGACGGTTACCAAGATTGTGGGTCTTAAATTTCTGTTCTACACAAAGATTTATTTGCATAACCCACTGTAGAAAGGGACTTGGGATAATAAATCGTTGGAATTACTGAAATGGTAAATTTTATTCTCCAAAATCAGGATTTGGTAGAATTGAGCGGTATAGTCTGTGAGGTCGTAATCTTTCTTTCTTTTCGTGTGGGCCACCAAGTCGTCCAACGACACAATGAACCCTAGTGTCAGGGTTTTTCAACGGCCTTCTACAAGTAGTAGGCTACTGACATGGTTGTGTAACGACCGCCGTTTTAGTGAACATAGACAGCAACCGGGACCTCCGGCTTAACCTGCCATCCGAAACATGCTTTCTTACGGACAATCGGGTGGTTCAGCCCGTAATGTCCTAACCGGACTGGGAACAAATTCACGAAGTGATAAATATCAACTTTGTGAGTGACCCACCTGGAATCGAACCCGGAACCTTCTGCGTCAAAGGCAGTCGCACTACCACTGTGCCACATCGGTCATATGCTATAGGTAAAAACAGCAAACATGATTTTCATAATTATATTTAACGAAATTAGGCACCTAAAACTAATTATCGATAATATTAAAATTGAACACAATCCAATTATTTTCATAGTTAACAAATTAGGTTCATTCGAACTTAGGTCAGTTGACGGTAAAATATTATCAAATTAAATTCGAGCTAAATTAATTAATGAAAATGATTGGCGTTAAAAAACATAATAACGAAAGCAGTGTTTAGCCATAAAAAATAAGTGCGTAGTAAATATTTCAAAAAACGCATCACCCTCATTTTTACCCGAGGGCGTCGTTAAAAACGTCTTCCATGAAACGGAAAGCAGCGTTTCCTCGAGTTGCCCCTTACAACACCCGCGGGAAAAATTGGGGTGATGCTATTCTATGCCGGCATCACACGGCAAATGTGTATACTATGTAGTGATAACAGCCTCAACAGTCCACTGCTGGACGTGGGCAAAGACTTCTAGCATTATGGAGTAGGTGTTTGCCATGTCACACTTGGCAGCAAATCGAGAGCGTAGTGCAAAGTGTTGCATTCACAAGGAATGCAGCTGCGCATTCCTTAGAACCATCTTTTTGTCGGACGATCTCTCGACTTCACCATCCAGCTACCACCAGCCGCTCTCTTTAAGATACGATAAGATACGAAAAATATTTATTAAACAAAAGATAAACATACCTACATTTTTTACATTATGTGTGTGTGTGTGTGTGTGTGTGTGTGTGTGTGTGTTGTTGGGTGTATTGTGTATGTGTGTGGTAAACTGTGGTAGGAAAAATATAAGTAAATGCAACATAATGGTTATTGGGGAGCTTTACACATTATAGATTTAAATGTGATTATATCTTTGTTTTGAGTCATCGGAAGGGTCGGGTGGTCTGAATTCAAGCACTTGCTTACTATACCAAACTTTCCTTAACAACCGCAACAGTCAACTGCTCGACATGAGCTTCTTCATATGGGGGTATTGCCACCTTACCACGGTTGGCAGGCGGTTTGGCGAGCGCAATGCAAGATGTTTAATTTGCAGGGAACGCCACTTCCTATTCCTTGTCCCAGGCGGATCGCACACTTGACGCACGATGGAGCGCAAAAATATCGCAGCAGTCTGTCAGATCCATACTAGAAACGTCACTCCACATACTAAAACTGCACTCGACGAACGACACCGCGATAGCGCTGCGATGACAGCTGTTGAGCGGTTTTAGTATGGGGAGAAGTTTCGAGTATGAATCTGACAGACCGCTACCATATTTTAGCGGTCCGTCGTGCCTGAAGTGTGCGATCCGCCTTAGTCTCTTTTTACGAAGCGCAACCATATTATAATTTATAATTTTAATCAGACCAATTTTTATCGAACGAGATTTTTTAAACCAACAGGAGGACTTTTTGAGAAACGAAAATTCCCAAATGTGGTCTAAAATATACTCCAGACGTCCTCATTCTCAATTCACATAAATCATTCTGTCCGAAAAGCAAAGCTTTGCTTAACTAAGAAATTATTAATTACAAAACTTTTGGATCTGAGATCTTTGTAGGGAAACAAAGTTTCGGAGACTTGTTTTTAGGCGTAATATTTTGAATCTCGTTCATCGTCACGTCAGATATGAATGTAAAATGTAAAGTCTATTAGTCAATGAGTAAATTAGTCTGATATGTTTTTTTTCTTTTCTAAGGTCTAATCAGCTCAGAAACCTCCCTGAAAATGTGAAGTTGTTTTCGGAATTTTCTATACCATTTTCTCAATCTCTTCATAAAAAGGGCCAATTTTTGCAACACTCTTCAAGATATATTTTACAAAACTCTGAGGCCCTAAATGCGATTTGATAAAGTTTTTTGATAGTAATTCGCAAAGTCGGCTCAAATTTCGCGTTTTTCGGTCTGGTTGCAGACAAAACCTAACTAAACAAATTTATTGTATTCAATGTACATACACATCCACATATACATATATCACGCCTTTATTCTTTGCGCGGTAGGTAGAGCGTTCACGGTCGTAAGAATACGGTCGCTATCGCCACGTCTGACATTTTTGAGGATTGTTTTCCAAGGTTGTTTTAGAAAACATGTGTGAAGAGAGAGAGCACACAAACGGCACCAAACCCGGAAATTTGTAATCATTTCCACCACTAATTTCAACAATGAATAACCCATATATCCATGTGAGGCTCTTAGGGGCAGTTAATAATTCACGGACCAGTTGCGGTCAATTAATACCCATGAGCTCCCGTGGTTTGTGGAGGACCCCAATTTGGTAATACGTCGAATTAGCCAATCCAACCCGAGTATACTACATTATCTCTACATTATGGTGAAGTGTTGTGTGCTGTGTGATGCCGGCTTAGAATAGCATCACCCCATATCCTTCCCGCGGGTGAAGGGGCGACTAAGGGACGCGAGAGTATTGGTGTATTACAATTTTTAGGTGACAGGCTGACAGCCTGTCATTATAGTCATACATATCTTTTCTGAAACAACCTTGGAAAACAATGCTCAAAAATGTCAGACGTAGCGATAGTGGCCGTATTTTTACGGCCGTTAACGCTCTGCCTACCCCGCAAGGGATAAAGGCGTTATCCATGTATGTTATGATGCTTAGTGATCACTAATCTACCTTTATCATCTACGAATTGGGTTGTTAGACGACTCGGTGTCCCACACGAAAAAAAGACTGGGTATGCTATCCCATAAAAATAATAGCTAATTTTGTACATTATGTAACTCTGACACTCATTTACGAAGTTACATGGAACTTTTTTGGGATTCAGAAGTGAAATTTGGAAATAAACGATTGAAATCTTGAATTAATAGCTCATAATATAGACTTGCGCTAGACGTGCACATTTGAAATCGTTTGCAACGTCCGAACGGTAACATGTGCATTGCTAGCGTAAGTCCATATTATGGACTTATGATTATGACCATACGCACCTACACTTTTAAAACCATAGATACGTCACCCAAATCTAAGTTTACTGCTGTAAATACTTCATTTATGGTGTAAAAATATTAGCTGCAAATATTTTAAGGGACGAATCAGCCTACGAAACTGAACAACTTTCCCAAAAGAACACAGGTCAAAATATGAGAAATTTTTTTGGTTCTCCCATACAAATTGATTTTTTCTGTTGCTAATTTTGTATGGGAGACTATATGGGATGTCCAACGTGTTTTTTTCATATACCTACCTATGTTTCTTAGGGAAAGTGGTTCAGTTTCATGGACTGGTTTACCCCTAAAATATTTGCAGTTTTTTTTTACACCCTGTATATTTACGATCGTGGTGAGGAGGTTTACTTGTATGGTTGCATCAGACGCTGCTATCAGTCAATTGTTTTTCAATGACAGCTCGACCAGTTTATAAAGAGCTATGTGTTCTTAATACACCAGTATAGAGTAAAATGCGTGCTCTTCTCTCTTTCGTGTAGAACACCGGGTCGTCCAACGACCCAATGTACTCTGGTGTCGGAATTATTCAACCGCCTTCTACTAAAACCGCAACCAATGGACGACGCTGCGATAACAGCGGTCGAGCGGTTTTAGTATGGGGATTGACAGTTCTAGTATGGATCTGACAGATTGCGGCGATATTTTTGCGCTCCGTCGTGCATCAAGTGCGTGATCCGCCTTAATCGGGTTGTTCGTTGACTCAAAGTCCCGCAGTCATCGTCTCTCTAGATACAGGTCGATCTTTTATCAAAAGCTCAATACATACTGGTTAAGAATTTTACGAGATCACGTCAATCGTAAATACCTTAAACGAGACGACTAGAGATGGGAGTTTTGTAACAAAAAATCGTTTTAATCGATTAGTTTTGAGTCTAAAAATCGATAGATTTTTAATGTACCTAGTCAGGATTGAATCGGACCCCATTAGTTAAAAAAAAATCTCACTTTGATACCCTGTATTGTGTATAGTAATAAAACTTGTCCTATCATGCTATATAATTGCAATTTATAAAATAAAAAAATAAATAAATGAAAAATTATCTCAGCGCCATCTCGTAATTGCAACTAATATTAAATCAAATTTGGTTATAGATGGCGTCAGAATTAAATTTCGATGTATTTGTGTAATTAAAATCGATTTGATCTAATCAAAAAACTTTGTTCCGTGTCGAATCCACTAGGTTAGGTACCCGACAGAGAACGTGGTAAAAAAAAGGTGAATTGATGATGATGATTTGACCTAATTAATCGCCTTACTCTTAATTTGTATCTCACTGATTATTAAGAACAGATTTTTCATAATCGTTTTTTTTTTCACATCTCTATTGTCAACCGTAAAACCACACCGTGTGATTATACTGCACCGATATAGGGTCGTTATTGGGTGATTATTGGGTGATCGTGGGGTGATAAGGACCGTTTTTTTCGCGATAACGCCATTATATTGAATCTTAATGGATTATGGCTGATTTGACATATTATTTATTTACAGTATAGGTAAAAAATCGATTTTTGATAAGTATAGTATCATCATTCTCCTTGCCGTATTCCGTTCTCTGTCGGGGTTGATTACCGTTAGGGGATTTGACGTGGAACCAAGTTTTTGCACAGAGCGACTGCCATCTGACCTCTTCAACTCAAAGGCTGGCGAGGAACACACTTGACGCGCGACGGAGCGCAAAAATATTGCAGTGGTCTGTCAGATCCATACTAGAAATGTCAATCCCCATACTAAAACCTCTCAACCGCTGTTGAACCAACGTTATCGCAGTGTCATCCGTCAAGTGCGGTTTCAGTATGGGAAGTGACGTTTCTAGTATGGATCTGACAGACCGCTGCGATATTTTTCGCTCAGTCGTGCGTAAAGTGTGCGATCCGCCTATATTGCATGACTATATTGTTCTTTGTGACTAAGTAAGATATAAACTTTGCTATAAGAAAGCATGACACAGAAAATTTATAATGAATTCATCGAAGTACCCAAATCATACTAAGTCTGACTGTCTAGCTAGTGATGAAAAGGCCTGGAACCACAGAGCAGATATACAGAAGAGATGGTTCTTATTTACGTGTGTTAGCTATTTCATTCACATTTGTACATTATTTTAATTAAATGTAGTAATTTTAATAGAAACAGAAAATATTTATTGTATGGAAGATATTTTTCAAAAGCATTGTTTAAATTCAACATAATTAGCAGTAACGAAACGCTAGCAAAGCTTTTATTTTATGTATTTTAAAATAGCAACACTTCTTGTCGAAATTACTGCCCATAGACAAAACCGGTTACTTTTGAAGAAACTTAAATCTGTTGTTTTTAATATTTTGGGACGGCAACACTCTTTGTATTGATTTATTGTCCATAGACAAAACTTGTTACTTTTCTTTTTTTATCAGAAATTAGTATATGTGTGTCAGTCGTGCGACCATAGACAAAGGTGTGTGACAGGTGTTGTTTTCCCGCGTAAAGTCATGCTGTTGGCGGGAGTAACCGGCTCTTCGTTTTGTGGAGTCGGGGATTTCGCTGGCAGTCTGGCTTTGGCCTTTGGAGCGAACAGTAGTCTCTTAGAAAGTAGAAAGAGTTGCTACTAGACAGTGTCTATATCTATAAGTAATCTATAAGTAAGAGGAAAACTTATACCTGAAAGTGAAGAATAATAAAGGTACTGAAGTATATCCGGACATTTTTATTACGTGTGGGATGTCCCACAAGTAGTCCAACGACCTAGTGAACTCTAGTGGCAGAATTTTTCAACCGCCTTCTGCAGGTAGCAGGCTACTGACATGGTTGTGTAACGATCGCCGTCTAAGTGATCATACACAGCAACCGGGACCTCCGGCTTAACCTGCCATCCGAAACACGGAACTGTCTTACTTACGGACAATCGGGTGGTTCAGCCCGCAATGTCCTAACCAGACTGGGAACAAATTCACAAAGTGATAAATATCAACTTTGTGAGTGACCCACCGAGAATCGAACCCGGAACCTTCTGCGTCAGAGGCAGTCGCACTATCACTGACACAAAAATTCTGACACTAGGGTCCATCTGATCGTTGGACGACTCGGTGTCCCACACGAAAAGAGAAGAGAAGATTGAACTAGAATCTGTGATCTAAATTTTTCCATTATTGATGGTCTCAAGTCTTCTTCGTATTTGGTTTGTGGTCTGCCCGTCTGGCTAGTGATGAAAAGGCTGGAACTCACCACTTTATATCTTTCCTCCTACTCCGGACCCTCATCACTCCAGCCCGACAGGTGCGTTACGTAGCATCCAGCTGTTATATCTTCATCTTGGTGAAATTTTAGACCTTAAAATAGGATGGACAGAACTGATCAGCCAAGAACGTGAAGCCAATAATCTACTGAGACTACAGAAACTGTGTCAAAGTTTGAAACAAATAATAAATAGATACAATGCGGAAACTAATATATTGAAGTTAGAAATTTTACAGAGCTGAAAAATACATACATACACACACATATCACGCCGATATACCTGGCGGGGTAGGCAGAGCGTCAACAACCATAAAATAAAAAAACTAAAAAAACAGAAAAGTTGTTCAGTTTTCCTCACATTCCACCCCGATATGTGTGTAACATGGCATCCAGCGGTAAAATCTTTATCTTGGTGAAATTTTAGACCTAAAAATATCGTGAATAGAATTTATAGAAATTTCGGTTTGGAAAATTCCCGGACCGATAAATGCCGGATGCCGGAAGAGTGGAAAAGCATGTATAGTAGTGTAATAGATTTCTAAATCGGACCGGCAAATGACGGATGCCGGATAAAGTTTTGTTTTGGGACTCAGTGTAGTGCGCCCGGCAGCAGCGCTGTTGCTGCTATCAAGGGACTGGTTTGTATGGGTTTGTATGAAACACAAAAAATAGGATAGAGAAAACTAATCAGCCAATAATGTGAAGTCAATAGTCTATTGAGACTAAAGAAACTGTGTCAAATTGAATAGACACAATACCGAAAGTAATAAATTGAAGCCAGTAATCTTACAGAGCTGAAAAATCAAACCATCTGATTGTCTTTGGTTGATGGTGTTACGTTTGCCACTGGGTGGGCTGGTACTTAGGAGTATGCGCGGTGTGCCAACTTGCGCCTTTCGCCGACCGGCGCGATTCGCCAACTCGCTCTATGCCTGCTCGCGCGTTTAGCTTACTGCAGCGGTTCGCCACCTACGCGTTTAGTAAACTGTCATGAAAGAAAGAAAGAAAGAAAGAAAATAAATTTGTTTTGGTTCACACAACAACAAAGGGAAAATTGAAAACAATTAAATACTATGATGTACAGTAATTTGATTTTACAATCACAAAAAGTTGTTACGCACTATATTCTATTTCAAAACATGATTTTTTGCTTCAATACCTACTTTTTTCGCTAGCTCCCTCTCCTTTATTTATTAGGTTTGAGGTTAAAACAAGGCTCAATTCTTACGCACGATCCGTCTAATATTCTAAATGTGAAAGTTTTCGGACTAAAACCTTGAGATATTTCTAACAATGTTTCACGTCAAAAGTTTTTGAATTTAGGTATTTGCATGAAATATTTATAAGGCACATTTGTTCGTAGAACCGATGGATAAAGAGGTTGGAAAGTTCTAAAGTTGCGGCCACGTATCGGAAAGCGCAGTGTAGGACATCCTTCTGTCAGGTGGTCTTTCCCATAGTTGGTTGCGGTCAGCAGCGGTCTTTGTGAATGCAACACCCTGCACTGCGCTCGCAAACACGTTTTTAATGGGCCCTAAGCCTTAAGGTGGTCCATGTTGTGGCTTTTGCTTCTGATGATAATAGTCTGAACAACTAAGAAAGCAAAACATTTTTATTTTTCAGGGGCACGAATAATAAATATCTTGTCCTAATGAAATCTGCAGAAGCTAAAGAAAAAGCCCAAAATAGAAATGTCTGGAGGAAATTTGTTGAGGCCCTATGCTCCACGAGGAGTTAAAGGATCATTTATCAGGGGGCACGGTCGTGCCACCATCAAGATGAGCGAAGCGAAGCACAAAGGAACGACCTACCTCATCTCGTTTTTGAAGCCCATTGATGCAATTTGGGGGTCAGTGAAGTTGCTACGGCGTGCAGGTACAAAAGTTTTGCTTAACATGGGTGGATCGCACACTTGACGCACGACAGAGCGAAAAATATCGCAGCGGTCTGTCAGATCCATACTAGAAATGTCAATCCCCATACTAAAACCGCTCAACCGCTGTCGACGCAGCGCTATCGCAGTGTCGTCCCTTGAGTGCGGTTTTAGCATAGGAACCGACGTTTCAAGTATGGATCTGACAGACCGCTGCGATATTTTAGCGCTCCATCGTGCGTCAAGTGTGCGATCCGCAAGATCTGATATCATTTTTATAAGTAATCCATTATGTTCTCGTTTTGGCGAAATTTAACATGAAAATGTTATTAGCGGGATTAACGTTTACGTAATGAGTGACCCCATTCCGATGAAACATCACACAAAACCTAATAATTCATGAAACCGCGAACATAATAACTATTATCACCTATTAATAATTGGAAATAACAAGAGATGCGACTTTGATAGCGATAAAACGATTTTCTGATAAGTAATCGATTATCGGAAAAAAAAATAAGTCAATTATATTTCAATAAATAATCGATTTTCTTAAGGTTCTACGCAATCAGTTTAATTATTTTTTGTGATATTAGAACCGTAAAAAACACTTCATAATCGTCAAAACAAAATATTATATTATATAAAATAAGGTAGGTAGGTAGTGTTTTTTATTGCTGTTACGCAAAATCTGAATTCATCAGTGCAAAAACGTGGCACAAAACAGTTTATTTTTGTACAGAAAAAAAAAACTGATTGAGATATTAATATTGATAGATTAATTGAAATTGCATAATCAATAGGTAATAAAATATCGATTTTAAAATATTCGTTTATTTTAAAAATCGATTTTTCTTTCCCATCCCTGTAAATAACTATCGACAGGTTATTAGGTAATTAATAGTTCAGATAATGGAACTCATAAATATAATTTGTGTTGTGGTTTTCGTAAATATTTTGTACACTTGTTCTAAATTGTTTTGGTTTTTTCAGTTGGCTTATGATCTATTCGCATGGGACGTCCAACGACCCAATGAACCAGTGACGTCCCATAGACAATTAGACAGGGACAATAGTTTTTTTTATTGCGGACTTAACATACATACACATACAAGAATGACACCTTTATCCCTCGCGGGGTAGGCAGAGCATTAACAACTGTAAAATACGGTCATTATCACCACGTCTGACAAATTTTAGAGCGTTGTTTTAGATAAGTAGTGGACCTCTATAGACAGGTTGTAAGCCTGTCGCCTAAAATTGCAAAACACATGAACCCTCGAGTCCCTTAGTCGCCTCTTACGTCACCCACGGGAATAAAACGGGATGACGCTTTTTTAAGTCAGCCTCATACGTCATTTTTAAAAGTCATCACACGGCACAGAAATTGACGGATCCCTCAATTTGAAAAAATTACAACAGCACTCTAAAGTCCCGTGTTTCGGAGGGCACGCAAAACCATCGACGGTTGATGTCTACGATAACTAAGTCAAAGGACCTTGCGTAAAGAAGTTTTTGAAATAATTAGGTACTTAAACAAAAAAAAAACATACTTCAAGCTACAAACGACGTCTAGTCAGAGTTATAACAAGCTTTGCCTTCAAACTGGAAAATACTCGGTTTGCCAAAGACTTCCGCTAGCAAGGAAATAATATAAATAGGCACGTATTTAATGTAGCGACAAATAAATCAAAATTCGGTGCGCAAAAAATGCAACAGTACCATTTTATGCCTAGATAGGTTGGCAGCCGGCAGGCCGTGATATGCCGGCTTAGAATAGCATCATCCCATTTCTTACCCGCCTTAAGAGGTGACTGAGGGACTAGAGGGTTTCAGGTGTATTACAACTTTTAGGCGACAGGCTGACAACCTGTCACTATAGTGATACACGAGTGATCTTAAAAGGCCCTCAATATTTGTCAGACGTGGCAACAACGACCGTAATATTGTGGTCGTTAACGCTCTGCCTAGCCCGCAAGGCGTGATGTCTGTGGTGTGTGTGTGTGTGTGTGTGTGTGTGTGTGTAGTTAGCAGCGAATGGCGGACAACTTATTATTGGAGGATTGACTGATTGGTAACGCACCTTCTGTATTTAAGATTTATCATGTGATATCGACTGAGAATAGTATCACAAAACCTGTGTGTATCGCAGAAATTTACTATCAGTAGCATTCCACCAAAAACCATATTGCAATGCGCTCGCTAATCCACAGGTCCTGGGCCCTAAGTCTGCTTAATGAAAATCGTTTCAATTCGATGTCGATTGGAGCTTAGTTGGATGATTTTGGTCATTTCGTCGTCTGTTAACAGTTTGAAGTACAGAATAATCACAATGGCAAAAATGACAAAAAATAGCAGACTTGGGACCCAGGTGTTCAATGCTGTGGCTGGTAACCTAACCAACCTAGTTAGTAATTACTATTAATCTTTAGACGTTTAATACATGGTTAAAAATTAGCTTCATTAAACTTAGTTGCGTAATTTGGAAATATCACATGCGAACCGCTCATTAGTCGCTATTTAATTAATTAGATACATACATATCTAACGCCTTTATTCCTTGCGGGGCAGGCAGAGCGCTAACGGCCATAAGACTACGGTCTCCATCGCCACGTCTGACATTGAGGATTGTTTTCCAAGGTTGTTTCAGAAAACATGTGTATCACTATAGTGACAGGTTGTCAGTGTGTCGCCTAAAAGTTGTAATACACCTGAAACCCTCAAGTCCCTCAGTCGTCTCTTACGACACCCGCGGGTAGGATGTAGGGTGATGCTATTCTGAGCCGGCATCACACGGCATAATTTGATGCCCAGAAAATAATGTCTCAAATAAATAACGAGATGGGAAGCCAGCAAAAGAACTAAAATGATTAAAGACTTAGCTAGTGGCTAATGAGGAACGGATGTACAGTCGAGCTCAGTTCCGGTTAACACTTTTGACTTGGTTTAGTATTTAGTATAATATAATAAGGTGTAAAAATATTAGCTGCAAATATTTTAAGGGGTGAACCATCCCATGAAACTCAACAACTTTCCCCAAGGAACATTTTTCATATTTCAAGCTATGTTCCCTGGGGAAAGTTATTCAGTTTCAAGGGCGATTTACTTCTTAAAACATTTGCAGCAATTTTTTTTACACCCTGTGAAAATATTTTCATTGTTTTTCTATTTAATGTTAGTACAGGAAAGAAATAGAGGCAATTCTTTTTTCCAAAATACTAAAAACTTAATAGAAATCAGATTCGTTTCATTCTAGCACATAAATTATGATAAGTAGTTGTTTTATGATTCAAAGAAAGTAATTAAAAGCTGAATGCGTAAAGCAGGTCAATATACAGGGTGTAAAAATATTAGCTGCAAATATTTTAAGCGGTGAACTAGCCTATGGAACTGAACAACTTTCCCCTAGAAACATAGGTCGAAATATGAAAAAATAAAAAATAAAAAATTTGGGCCTCCCATACAAAACTACACGTACCAACCAATACCAACCGACCAAGTCAATTTTTATGGAAGGTCCAAAAAAAATTATCTTATTTCGAACTATGTTTCTTGGGGAAAGTTCTTCAGTTTCAAAGGCTGATTCATCTCTTAAAATATTTGCAGCTAGTATTTTACACCTAATACAACTGTTTTCCAATTTGTAATCCAATTTATGAAACGAGTGAAGGTACATAAAAAAATCATCACTAATCTAAGAACATTTCAGATGTAAGTTATTTGATATAAATGTGCTCCTACATAAAACCTTGATTTACATTAGTCACTACGAAAGCTAATTAACTTTCGCCATAAACGTGATGCAGTACTTGTGTCAAAGAATACAGAGGTAACAGATGGCTTATTTGCCAGTAGTGCCGGCTTAGAATAGCATCACCCCATTTCTACTGGTGGGGGTCGTAAAACACGACTAAGGGAATTAATTAAGGAAAAGGTCAGTAGCGTTTCTATGGATATTCGATATGTAGGTCAAAATATAAAAAATAATATTACGACTTTCTATACAAAATTTTGTCCGGTAAGTTTGCATTGGAGGGCCAACTTTTTTCATACTTCGATCCATGTTCCATGTGGGGAAAGTTGTTCAGTTTTATAGACTGGTTCATTCTTTAAAACATTTGCAGCTAATATTTTTTATTCTCTAAATAATATTGAAATTGTCTCAATTAGTTCTTTCATATGATACCCCACACAATATGATCCATAAGAATGATTTTTAGTGCCATACAAAAAATTTAGGGTCCGCCAAATTGAAATCTAGTAGGTAAAATTTTCATTTTCTCGGATGGAATTATTCAAAACGGTCCCTCCCTATTCATCATTCTCCTTGCCTTATCCCGTTTTCTGTCGGGGTCGGCTATCTAACCAAGTTTTTACACGGAGCAACTGCCATCTGACCTCTGCAACCCGAAGGCTAACCTGGCCCGAATCCTAGGTCAAGTCACATTCAAATATCATCGCAATTCAAATCATATTTGAAGGTGGGTTTCATCACGATGTTTTTCCTTCCGCGAGCAGGAAGGTGGTCAGCAGTCGGTAAATGTACGTGAGTAACACATTGGTACACGGCAGGGTTCGAACTTGAGTCTCAAGATTGTAAGATCGGTGTCCTAACCTATTAGCACTAAGCAAAGCTGCCTACCCCGCAAGGTATAAAAGCGTGATATATGTGAAACTTGGATTATATTTTGTAATTATGATTTATACCTACTTATTATGTTTTGTCATTATGATTTATACCTACTTAATTCCGAACTCACTAGCTGTTTATAAGCCTTCGTTGGTTTTTACGGCTTTTAGACGTAAGTTTTTGAAACTCTGTGTTAATTTAGATCTTTAAATAAATGAAATGAAATGAAAATGAAATGTATGTATGTAATGCGGCGTAATTTTCGCCAGTAATAAAGTTTTTTTTCTTCACC